>CM043719.1:6220817-6301568 GCA_023969325.1 Oryzias curvinotus
TTTTTTTTTTTTTTTTTACAGATGAAATAGATTTTTTATAGATGAAATTACTTTCATCTATAAACGCCTCTACTCAAGGCGAATATTGATCCTTTAATAAAAAGGTTGTTGGTCTAGTCGTAATTTTAAATGATGTTCAGTAAAAAAGAGTAATAAACTGTTTCCGCCCGGTTTCAAACCAGGGACCTGTCGCACCAAAACTAAAGTAGGACAGTTAGAACCGAAACGGGAGTGACTTGAAAAAGTTTTCAAGATGGCTGCCTGGTTGTAGTGTAGTGGTTATCACGTTCGCCTAACACGCGAAAGGTCCCCGGTTCGAAACCGGGCGGAAACATGTTTTCTTTTTTAAGGCTTTTTTTTAAAAAACAATAAAAGACATGAATGGATGAATAACCTTTTGATTTTACTTAAGAAACCCCTTTTGTTGAACAAAACAATTAAAGAAAAAAGACAAATATGAATACTCCAGGCTGAAACATGTTAGTCTTTTTATAAAATTCATCAAAAATTCAAGCAAAAAGTTATCGATCAAGTCGTGTTTTCCTTATGTTAGGAAAAAAATAAATAAAGTTGTTTCCGCCCGGTTTCGAACCGGGGACCTTTCGCGTGTGAGGCGAACGTGATAACCACTACACTACGGAAACAGATAGGCAGTCTCCCGGAGAACTATTTCAAGTCATTCTCCATGGTAGTTCTAGACACAATGGATGTCATGTTGCTTGACTTTCTATGGTTAAGCTTGACTCTCTTAACTTTTCCCATTCATTCTCTATGGTAGTTCTTAACACTACGGATGTAATATACTTTTTCACCACTGGCGAGATTTTGGGGGCGCTGTTTCCACATCGTCTTAGTAGGGCTGGGCGATATGGCCTAAAAATAAAATCTCCGATTTTATTTTTTTTAATTCGATTTCCGATTTTTTCCTCGATTTTTGTCCCCCCTACTTAAGGAAAGCAATAAGTACAAACGGCAGACAAATTAAAGCAAATGTTGCTTTTATTTAATCAAATGCAAGACAAATGTAACCCCCATTTCTGGTATGAATAATAAATAAATAAACACACTCTTGGAATCAAAGTTAAGTGTAAAATTTTTCTTCTTCTCACTCCCTTTTGGACTTGTGTTGATATAATTTTGTTGTGTTTTATATAATTTTTGTCTTATTTTGTTATTCTGCTCTTGTTTTCACTTGTCCAAAATAAAAAGTTACTTACTTCAAGTCCAGCTGTGTTTAAGTCCCACTCTGTAGTCTAGACTTAAAGTGAGACAAACATTCACCTTGAGAGTAGCAGCATTTCTAAAAAGTTATCATAAACTCATATCTGTGTCTAAAGTTTTAAATAAATTAATAAACCCGTCTTGATGATGAAGAAGCCCAGGAGTCGCGGTTACCCCCCCCCCCCCCCACCAACCTCCGTCCTCTCCCGAAACAAATCCTACGGTGGCCGCGGCGCAAATGAATTAAAAGTAATAATTACAACGCAGTATCTTAATTCACAAATACAGTAAAAAATAACTATCTAACTAATGAACTAACTATACAGGCCGTTGTAGAATGAGTATGTGTGTAGGTCGCGTGTGTGTTAGAGCGCGTGCATGTGTAAGTAGAATGAGCGCGTGCCACGCGACCGCGCGTGAGAGTCTTTGACTCGATGGCTCCTTTAGGTAAATGTAGCAGCGTGAGGACTCTCTTCCTCCACGTATGTGACAGTAAAGCCACACCAGTTCCACACAACAGATGAGTTTATTTCTTTCTTGGGAACAAACTGCCCACTCTCACCGCTAGCCATGCTGTCGCGTGCCGTGTGAAAATCACGCTACGGAAGCTCTGAGGAGCCAAAAATGCGCCTCATAAAAACTCGATTTAGTTATTTTTGAAATCGCCCGTAGCAAAAAATTCGAATTAATTCATTTGATCGATTTATCGCCCAGGCCTACGTCTTAGTAGTAATGACTTTACAGAAATAGCGTAAAGGAAGAAAAAACAACAACAACCTTGTGACTAGATTAGGTTGGATCGCTGTTAAAGCACAAGTTAAAGTCTCATGTAAGTTAAAAAACTAAAAAAACAGGACAAAGTTTCTAATTTAAAGACATTTCTCAATCCCGTCATTGTTGTACATGAGGCCAAGTGAGCAGCACCAACGTGCACACATCATGCATCACGTGTTGATTCTGTTTCTGTATGCAGAATAGTAGTACTAGTAGTTGAAAAACTGATATTAGACTACATGTTAGTCTTGCATCCGTCCTTTCTTTACACTAAGCACTTTTAAGTGTGACTGTTCAGATAGAAGCATATTCATATGTTTGCTTTATTTTCTTTCAGGTTCACTGAGTAATGGTCTGGCTGCTGCGGCCGCCGTCGCCGCCGCCTGATGGTTTTGTTGTAAACCAGGATCACCTTTTCTTTTCTTGTGTTTTCTGGTTGGCCACGTTCAGGCCTGTTCTAATGCAGGTGTTTTGTGTGATTGCTTTTGTGATGCTGAGGGTATTTATTGTTTGACGTCGAGGGTAAATACAGAATTATTTTATTTGCATGGTTTGGTATGAAAATGGTTGAAAGAAGCCAGTCTTAAAAAGGCTGAATTATAACAAAAGTACACGCGTTAACACGTCAGAGTAAAGTGGTGACACATGCATTATTACATATCAGTCTGCAGCTCCTCCTCCTGCTCACTTTCAGCCAACGCCTGCTGCTCCACCACTTCCATGCTATGACCAAGATGTCAGCAGAGGACCTGGATGAAACCACAGATGGAAGCCTTAGGACTGTGGCCTGGGTCTCCACCTGTGAGACCTGCCATGAATATGATCTTGTGGCGTAACCCACCTCAGAACATCATACAATTTGTGCTACTGTTTTTGATTTATTTATTACATGTTAATATCTTAATAAAGCATGGTTGAAATTGAAATGAGCAACAGATCATGACTGTTATTTGGCACAAACAAAGACAGCATATAACTGGAAAAATATAATAATGAAATTTCATTATCAGCATAACATAAATAACATTTATTATAGCATAACTTCCGACTGACTTCCCTCTGACCGGGGTTCAAACCCGGCACCAAAGGATTTTGTCACCTTGGACAGCGCTACACAAGCTGCAATCTGATTGGCTGTTCCGTGTTACAGGTATTTGTGGCTGGCCCGAACCTTAACTTTTCCCATTCATTCTCTATGGTAGTTCTTAACATTACGGATGTAATACACTTTTCTACCACTAGCGAGATTTTGGGGGCGCTGTTTCCACATAGTCTTAGTAGTAAAGATTTTACAGGAAGAGAAAGATGAGATGCGATCGCTGTTAAAACACAAGAGCACAACAAGTTAAATTTTTATAAAAATAAAATTAACAAGACAAATTTTTCTCTTCCTGTCATTGTTAAAACATGAGGACTGAAACTCCAGCGGTGAGGAAAACAGCTGGGATGAGAGAAACGTCTTACAAAATCTCTTTGTTCAGTGAAGTGTGTTTGTGTTTTCAGAACTGTTTTCATTTTACCAAAGGTAGTTTGGAGGTGAACAGAGGTTACATGACATTTTCTATTTTTACTATGCATAACAGGGGTTACAGTATTTCATTATGTATTTCATGGATTATATATATGCATTTATATTGTATTGCAGAAATATGCAAAATCAGACATCGGAGAAACTATTTAGCTGAAAGATCAGTGGAGCCACCTTCAAGTAGTGAGGACAACCAGCTGGTTGGATTTGGTCTGCATTCTAAGAAGACCAGGAGGGATGACTGAGAGCTTGATCTGAACTCTCAGCTCCAAAAATAGGGAAAATAGAAAACAGTACATTCTCTCCAGTAGAATGGTGTACAGCTGGTGAATTACCAGAGCGAATCACAATGAAATAGGGCTGTCGCTGCCTCCGCGCTCCCGCCTCCGAAAAACTCGATGCTTGCGAACCTCCCCCTGCTGCCTATCTTCATGCATCGCTCCCGTAATGGGCAAGATACTGCCCTTTCTAAGTCCACTGTCGAACCTGCTCCACGTTATTTTTTACAAGAAGAAAAGAGACTGCAGGTCTGACAAGTTTCCCTCACGGTTTTTGTTGCCTTGGTCCTGCGTCTGACGTCTGCCCGTCGCGGTCCGTCACCGTTACACATGGCTGCATGATGTGGCCCTGCGACAGACTGGCGAGCTGTCCAGGGTGTCCCCTTCCCCTCGGCCATCAGTGGCCATGATAGGCTTAGGCAACTTTGTGATACAATGGGTTCAGAAAATGGATCAGGAATGCTTTTCATACATTTTTAATATAAAATAAAACAGTCAAGTACAAGCAGCAACAGCACAAAGGCACGCATCTTCCAGCCTGGAGGAGGCGCTCTAGTCCAGAGTGTAGATGTTCTCCTGCACTGGCCTCCTCATGCGGATCTCATAGATGATGTGGGGAGGTTCCTCTGGGGAGAAACTGGAGGAGAAAGAAGTTCATCACGCTGCAGTTCCTTTTCTTTCGTTGAAACAAGCTAGAGTTCATGTATGACATTGAGATCACACACGGGAAGAAACACTGAAACTCACCAGACACTCTTGAAGGCTCTTCGGTGAAGTCCACCTGCAGGACAGAGACTCATTGGACCGCAGAAATCAAGAGAGAGCAGTAGTAATACAAAAACATGATCTTTGAAATAACATTAGGAGCAAAGTGATTTGATATCTGAGAGGAATTTCCACCAGTGGTGTCCTCTTCCGTGATTGTGATTAAACATACTTGATTACTTAGTGTTCAATAATAATGATGATTGTAAATGAAAAGTTCCTTCAGGGATGCATGACAGCAGGAAGTGAAGGTGAGTGACATACGCTTGAAGGCTGGAAAAAGAAAAACTGCAGCAATGACCAGGAGAGCAGTGACGGAGAGAGCCAGAACTGGAGCGCTGATCTGAAGGGAGAGCGAGGGGTGAGAGTCCTCCACCTGACATGAAGAGAGAGAGAGAAAAGGCTGCTTTCAAGACATTTCCCCTAGAAGCCCCAAAACAGAGAAATCTGGAAACATGTGAGGCGGAGTGAAGGATAATATCTCCCTCTGATGGAACTAAGAGACCTTCAGACTGAGCTGCCAGGTGAAGGTAAGTTCAATTTATATGAAGATATGAACATATACGACTTTTTCAATTCTATTTTCTTTATTTCAAAAACAAATGAAAAAACAAGACTTTAGAATCAATAGACAGATAAAAAAAAAAACAGTGTGCTTGCATTCTGCATAGCACCTTTGCACAAGGGACATTTTTGTTTTTGTTGATCTTTTCTGATCTTGAACAGTTCCATCAGTGACATCCTGTATGGAGTATAAGTCGCTTTTTTGCAAAGGTTTGCTAGGGTTATGATTTCTGCTCAGAAGCAATTTATATGTGACTTTTCTATAGGAAATATTGACTCATGTATTTGTTATTTTCCCACTAACAACCACTAGAGGTCACTGTAGGTGTGTGTATCCGTATTTACCACTGACAGCAACTACTACTACTACTACTACTACTACTACTACTGAAGAATAAGTGCCGTCCAAAACAAATATGGAGGAGAATCTCGTGTCAGAATTCCTTCCCTACTCAATATACAGTGCGTTTGTCATTTTGTAGTGCTGTCTAAATCTACAATTCCAAAATCAAGTGTCCTAGAAATTTCCCAGAAGTCTGTGCGAAAAACCAGTGTGCATCGATGCTCACTAAATTGTCAAATATAGACCACAATGCATTGTGTCAGAGCAATTTTTGCAGAAAAAAAATAAGTTTGAATGTATTTTTTAATAAACCCACATTTTTATCATCAGAAGACAGTGGACTCATAAATAATTGTCACAAAACAGTCATCTTAATTAGATTTTAACTTTTAAAACTGCTTTTAACCCTTTTAACTGAAGATTTTAGAGTGGCCTTTTCTTGTGACCAGTCTAAGGCACACCTGTGCAATAATCATGCTGTCTAATCAGCATCTTGATATGGCACACCTGTGAGGTGGGATGGATTATCTTGGCAAAGGAGAAGTGCTCACTATCACAGATTTAGACAGATTTGTGAACAATATTTCAGAGAACTGGTTATTTTGTGTATGTGGAAAATGTTTCACATCTTTGAGTTCATACCATAAAAAATGGGAGCAATAACAAAAGTGTTGCATTTATATTTTTGGTAAGTAAGTAGCCGTCACTCAGACGCAGCTCCTGCTGAATAGAAGGTGACGATCGTCTTTAAAAAAAAAAAGACTGAAAAATCTCATGAACCCAGACATGGAGGCATGATTACCGATGTGGAGCTCTTCGAAATAAACAAAACTGATCTCTAGACATCATCTGTCTTTCGCGTGTTGCAAATGAAATACACAGTCAATTTTTCCATGTAGACATGAGGCTAAAATTCGGACAGAAGCTCCTCCCACACATGACAGGAGGGTCTGTCTAGTCTATGAGGACATTTTTGGACAAGCATTAAAAGAGGCAGCGGACGGGAATTTGACACATTAATCACGTTAGGTGTAAACACAGCATCACACCGAGCTTAGCGGATTCTAGAAGCTTAGACTCCAGAAAATGCGGGGTAAGTACATTTAGTTTCAATTCAATCGGGTTTAATTCAGTTGAGTTGGGTTTAAATTGGGTGGGGTATGGGGGTCTTACTGTTACAGTGTCAGAGCGCAGCAAGGTAGAGTTCCTCCTCAGAAGGTCCAGTTCAGAGGACAGCAGACTTTTCCAGTTCACTGCAGGGACACAGAACCTCATGAAGAACCACTGGCCCTTACAGCTGTGGTCCTACCTTTGATCCAGTACCATCCAGCAGCTCTGGTTGTACAGGAACTAACCCGTCGTTGACTTGACCGAGGTGGGGGCAATCTCGGTGACCCTTTCTGTAGTCATAGCTGCTGTTGTTGTCAGGCGAGGAAGACTGTTGGCCGGAGCTGAAAAACAGACACACCTGAGTCCCTCCTGAAAAATCCTGAAAGTGATCTTGCATCGGTCTGCTTTGCAGCACAGCTGAGTCAGGTTGAGGTCTTTGCTTTGACCATTTCATTCATTTTTAGCTCTTCTGCAGTGTTTTTTATTTTTTTATGAAACTGTATTTATCCCACAATGGGAAATTTGTTCTCGGCATTTGACCCATCCCATCCTTTGGGGGAGTGGTGAGCTGCAACGCCTCCCAGGCCGAAACGTGCTCCGGAGGCAGTAGCGTCAAGCGCCCTCAGATCACAGGGTGATGTTAATTGCTCGCCATTGATATGGTTGATATGGTAATCATCCCATTACCATTGTTCATTCCCCTGGTTCCCTGTGTGGTAGTCTTTCATCTTACCAACTGCACTACTGAGCTGTTACTCGTTGCTCTGCTTATTAAAAAAGGGCAGATGCACTTCAGCGTGAAAAACATGCTTTTTTAACAAGCTCTTGTAGCATTTTTCTCAAAATGGAGGATATTTATAAAGAAACTTAACTTTAAAACTAAATTTTTCAGTATTTCATTACTCAATATGAATCACGAGCAGATGAAAAAAGCAGGTAGAAAAGGCCTGTAGCTGTTATGTACAAACTACAATTAGCATGTCACAAGCTCCCTGGAATCTGGCTCCAGCAGAAAAGTTTTGGTATGGATCACCATTTTTGTTGCACCGCTAATGTTAGGTTGGGGTTTGAGAGGCTGTACGCTAACGGGAGTGCATGTAAACAAAGGAATGCTGGGATATAATGATAATTGGTACTTTATTGATCCCACAATGGGGAAATTCTTCTCTGCATTTGACCCATCCCCCGGGGGAGCGGTGAGCTGCAGCCTAACTGCGCTCGGGAGGCGGTAGCGCTAAGGATCTTGCCTAAGGGCCCTCAATGGGTGGTGTTCATTGCTCAATTGATATGGTAAATGACTCAGTACCATTGTTTATTCCCCTCCGGGAATCGAACCTGCGTGGTAGCCTCTCACCTTATCAACCGAGCCACCCAGCGCGGATATCAGTGCAGGCTTACACTGTGTCAACAGTCCCGCACATAACTCAGAGGTAAATTTCTAACAGGCTCTGTCCGCTCTGCAGAAATAATGTCCTAGAAAATGACAGATTTTTGGAAAACAAACTGCATGATATAATTCTGGGATTGATTTGAAAATAGATCAAAAGATGATCTGGGAGGGACTTTACTGCTGGCCAGACGTTTCCGTTCTGCTCTGTTGTGTTCAAAAAAACGTTCCCCCATTAGTTTTGATGTAGCTCTGTTTTATTCACTACATGGTGTTCACTTTTCATCCCATGCTCTCAGGAGAGAGCCAAAGACTGAAGCTGACCAAATGTCTGGAAGACAGAACCGTACATATTCATCATATTTTACTGTCTGTGACAAAAAAAAAAAAATCAGTTTTAAACACAGGAGCAATTCCTGTTTTTGAAAAGATTTTTGTGACTGATGGGGACCCTCCCATGTTCACTTGTGTTCTCTGATGAACACAAATTTGACTTTAGTGAAGAAGAGCAGGTCATTCTGAACCTTTTTAATTTCCATTGGTATTATTTGTCTCTTTGGTTTCCCGCTTTGTCCATTGAGGTTGTCTTTAGTCTTGTGGATACGTTTTGAATAATCAGCCACTTTAACCACAGGAACATTGAGCTCCTTCGAGCTACATTCACACCGCCCTCAGCAACGCATGTTCAAGCGGCCACTTCCAATAAAAGTCTATGTAAACACGTGTCAACGCATGTTTCAGGTTTCCTCATTAAAAACTCTAGCGTTCAAGCACCGCTACACAAGTCTCCATAACTGTTTTCAGGATCAATTTACAAAACGCACAGCCATTGTGTGTGTGTTTAAAGTTAAACCATGTTGAACTTTGAACAGTCAGGAACTCTGATTTAGTAGCGACATCTGGATGACGTCCCTTTTGATTCATGTAAGTGCCAAGCATTTGAAAATGGATCATGAAGGATAAATTCTGTGACTCCAAATCTTTCATATCGGAATAAAGCTGTGAGAAATAGGCCTGGAGCAAGATTTTGGCATCTAGCACCGAGCCTCTTCCCACTGTAGGTGATGGATATGCACCATTGAACCACATAAAAAGAAGAAGCCCCTCCCTGCCCTTCCAGTGTGAACACTGTGGGCTAAATGTGCATTCAAGTACATGCATCCCATGCCCAGTGCAGCATTACATTCATGCTGCATTGGGATTTTTATTCTAAGGATTCATCTCTTCTCTTTCTGTAGTCCATGTTCATCGTGGGATTCTCCATACAACTACTGTGACTGTTGTCAATCAGGCAGACGGTCTGATCTCAGGTGTGAGGAAACCTGAGATGTTGATCAGAGGACAGACCTGGAAGTGTCATGTCCTCATGGTCACATGGTCTGTTGAATTACAAATGCACGCCATGTCTGACATTTTTGGCTAATATTCAGTAAATGTTTATTTTTACTTCTTTCAGGATTTTTTTTTATTTTAATGTCGAGCATTAAGGGATTTTCTTTTACACTAAAAAAACACATCATAAGTCCCTCAAGCTTTCTTTCAGTTTTGGTTCAGTTTGACATCTTTAAGTCTGGCCTTGCCAAAACTTTGCCCTTTAGGGTCGTAAAATACGAACCCAGCCCACCTTTGACCACCCTCAGGTTCATGATCACTTTCTTGTCATTGAAGAGGCCGTCCACGTCCACTCGACAGCAGTATGGCCCGCTGTCCGTCCGCCTCACACTCAGGATGTCCAGGTCCATTTGCCCATCCAGGATGTCCCCGGTCAGATGGTACCGCTCGTCCACCTGCAGCACAGGAACGCTGGGATGACACAATGCAGAGTCTAACTCTGTGAGAGGACTTAATGCTGTCGTAGTTCAAGTGTTTTGACTTCTGGTTGAGTGAATGGTGATGCAACTGCTCACTGGTATGGAACTTATCTTCCTTTGTTCATGTTTTACTGTGTTATTGTCTGTTTAACGGTTTGGAGCCCCGGCTTCTGTCTGTCTCTGCTGGACTGATTTAAGTGGTGATTTGGATAATGGATCACACCTAAACATGGTTCAGGAAGCAACATTCACTTACCCAAGTAGGAACTTACACACAGTAATTTTAGAGAATCTTTGCCTCTTCCCTTACCCGTCTCTTTAACGCCAGAGGAGATCTTTGCATCTGTCCCCTTGTTCACAACAGATCTTTAGCTCGTGAAAGGCAATGGTGGGTAATTTGAACTGCTTTGTAGGAAATGTGAAGTAGTGCTTCATAAGGACTTCAGTTCCTTTACAAGAACTGCTCGGTCTAAATCCAGTTACTCTGTGATAATGAGCTCAGATGAACATTTTAAATCTCTATTCTTATTCTACAGGCGCATAACCCAATCTCTTGATTATATGCCAGCTCATTTTTATTGAAATTAATTTTGGGTTGCTGAGCCCAATCCCAGCTTCTGTTGGGCAAAGTCAGGATAAACTTCAGATGGTTGGTCTTGATTTGCAGGGCCAAATCTATCTGTTGCCAACAAAATTGTCTAAAGAACAAAAACAGTAGCAACAAAATAGAACCTTTGTGAAAAGTTCCAGACCATTTTTCATCTGTGTGTTTTCAGTGCAACAGGATCGGCCATTTCAAGAAATGTTTACATTTTTTATTTGCAGATTTAAAAATTTCTTGCAGCACATTTGTGTTGTTGTGGTTTGGAGAAGGTTGAGTTCTAAAGATCTTTTGTGACTGACAAATTGTTTCACTCAGGAAAAATCCTTTCTGTGGGAATGGCCTCATTGGCCACTGTATCTTTGGTTGAGACATTAAATCTCACAGTAGCTGCGTTTACATGGGCGAAAGTAATTGGAAAGAACGCCTGATCGGAAGGAAAATGCGTCAAACACGCCGTTCAGAATAGTCTGCCCCGATCAGACTCGTTCGGATCAAAATTTCTTTCCGATCGAGATAGGTGGGTTATATCGATCGTTTATCCTATCGTGGAGCATGTAAATGGTTCATTCCGATCGTGTGTCACTTCTACTCTGGTTTTATGTCATGCACAGATGGATGTTTCGCTCCAGAGAAAGCTTTGGAGCTCAAACAGGACCAACCGGCTGCTCTGCGGA
This sequence comes from Oryzias curvinotus, assembly GCA_023969325.1. Lineage (NCBI taxonomy): Eukaryota > Metazoa > Chordata > Actinopteri > Beloniformes > Adrianichthyidae > Oryzias > Oryzias curvinotus. The sequence goes on from CM043719.1 coordinate 6,231,877, forward strand.
CGCCCTGTGTGAAGTGCCACTCCGCTTCGCCCCTCTGGCTCTCCGCCTCTCTTAAACCCGCTCCTGTGCCGGTGGACCGAACGAACTGTGTCTCTGAGCAGAGCAGCTGGATTAATAACTTTGTGTTTGAGGGGAGGATGCTTTGTTGCGTGTGTGTTTTGTTGTTTGTGTGACTGCGATCCGTCCTGCCGCTCTCGGTTAGCTGCTGTCAGGAGAACTGTGTGTCTCTGAGCAGAGCTCAGACTTCAAGCACACACACAGCGGCTTTGGGGCGGTGTGCGAACTTTTCGAAGCAGAATGTTGCTCAGTCCTTAGAAACCATTCAAACAATCATGTGGATTTGTGTTTCCAGTCGTGTCCCGACAAAATAAAGGCTGATGTTATTCGACAAAATAAAGGCTGATGTTATTCCCACATATTTACGTGCAGCCAAGATGCAGATTGCGGCACATCCCGGATGAGTTTATCAAACAAGGCTAATGTTAGCACGTGTGTTAGCCTCTCCTGGGAGCTCCGTTCTCCCACAAAAAAAGCACCAACCACACGGATTAAATATAAAATGATGAGAGAACAGGCGCTTCATAATATTCATAACATTAATAAAAGCACGTTTGGAAGATTGCCTCGTATATTACAGAGCTGCTGCATAGATGTATATGACAGCAAAGGTTTATTTACTGTGGGACTCTTCCTTTTTCCGGTATTTTCAACAGTACTGCGCATGCCCAAATGATTTATTCCGACCAAAAGTGTGACCCATGTGAACATTTGTTCTAATCGGAAAAAGGTTTTCTGGGCCCATGTGCACGGTTGAATTTTAACCCGACCATTGATCCGATCAAGATATTTTGCCCATGTAACCGCGGCTACTGACCTCAACTGTAAGTCTTTGTGATAAAAACCTGCCTCTAGATGTAAATGCAGTTTATAAGCTAAACCGACCTTTGAAACAATGCCATTCTCGTCCGTCTGCACCAGGATGTTGTTGCACCAGAAAGTCCCACAGCTTCGACCCCAGCACACACGACTCAGACCAAAGCGCTTCACGGAGTACTGACAAGACAGTGAGGCCACGCCCCCCTCAGTTACTTTAAAAGAGGAAACGGGCGACAGCTGTCCACCTGAACAAAAAGGACAGATAACTGTTCAGAGTGATGACAAGAAATCAGTGACTGTAACATGAGATTACATTTTCAATTAAGATACATTCGCTAGGAAGTTCAAATGTAAAAAATTACACATTTTTTCATTCAGTCATTTTAAAACAAATATCTCCAAAGGTGCAGTGAATAATACATTGATTACGTCACTTATTTTTGATATGCTTGGCTTGCCGTACATGTTCATGTGAATTTCCCTTCATCTTGACTTGATTTCTTGATTTCAGTCCGCCAGCGGCGTCCTCAAGACGGAATTCCCTTATTACCGTCCAGCTGAACCTCTCCGCGTCTATGGCCAAGAGCACACACACCTTGTTGTGCCTGGCAATTCTATTCGCCTGAACGAACGGACATTGCCCAAGTATGTGTGAACAGGATTCCAACCTGGCAGGGCAGCGTCTGCAAGTTGCCCCTGACTTGTCCCTACCCCGGGCCAGGAACTCCCGAGTGGAATACACCCCCGCTCTCAGCGCCAGGGCAGCCAACCAGTGGCGCTTCGAAAACCCAACACCGATGGGCTCGGCAATCCACGAGCTGCTGGTCCTGTCGCCTTGAAACTGGTCTGCACCCACACCCTGGACCCGCAGGGCCGACCACGCCAGGTTTTCCACACGCCGCCAGTCTGGGTAGTCTGGCAATCTCTCCACATCGGTTGGGGCAGTCTCCCCGGCACCCATTACAGGTGCACTGCCCCTCTCACCTCCCGCTTGGACCCACAATGTCTCCCAGTCAGATTTTGACACAGAATGGCTGGTCATTCGTCGTGTCCAGATATCCGGAGACCTGGACATCCGGAAGATACGCTTCGTGTGCTTGGACGGGATTAGTCTTTCCAGCTTTAGGAGGCCCAGACCGCCGTCGCGGTTCCGTGAATAAAGCAGTCCATTGCACGTGGATGGTGACAAATGGAGCCACTTCTTCACAGCCTTCCGGACCATCCCATCTATCTGGGCCAATTTGGTTACTGCAACCTTTCCTAGCAGCAGTCTTCAGCAGGTTTGAACAGACTGGAGCTGCTATTTTGGTCCATTCAGCTGCCAGGCAGGACGTGCAGGCTCTGGGACAGAGTACTGTCAATGCAACTATCTATTACCTGGAGTTCATGGAAGCAAGCTGATCCATCGCAGGTGTATGATGGATCATCCGCTCCAATGTCTCCAACATGAACAAAGTGCAGAGGGTCCTGAAAGGAGCTCATTTGTTTGCTGGACCAGTATGAGTCTCTCCAGGACTTTAATGATGTTTGATAATGAGTAGGTTTGTTGTTAGGGTCAGATAGATGAGATTTCCTGGGCACTGGAGCAGGGCAGGATGTCTTCCAAAGCAGCAGAACCTTCTTCTGGATCAGGCTTTGGTTGAAAAGGTGCTGCAGAATCCCACATAGCAGACCTGAAGAAGCTTACCGACTGTTTGTCACAGACAGGTGGACTGAGGCAAAGGAAAAACCAGAATCCCCCCCCCCCCCTTTTTTTTTTTTTGATAAAGCTGATCTACACCAAGATCCACGACTGAGGTATAAGATAGGAGAGTTGAGGTGTCACAGAGAAGTTGTGGGTGTAGTCCGCTCAACAACTTGTGGACTTTGTTTCTTTGAAACAAACTTTAGCTTCATCATTTGGACAGAAACAAGGACTGAGAGGTGAACTTTCTCTCTGAACCACTTTCATCCGCTGGTTAGTCCTCATACACCAGCTGCGGCAGACCAAGGTCGATGCAGACTCTGTATCCGTTACCATGACAACGCAGAAAAACCGCATAGCTTGTGAGGAATGATTTAAATGTTACAACTTAGCAAGATCAAAATAGTTGTTGTTTTTTTCGTGGATGCATCAAAGTGTGAAGACAGAGAGATGAACTGAACTTAGACGACTTTCTGCATCTTCGTCTGTTTCCTCTGGAAAGTTTTCCTTTGTGTGACTGTCAGTTTCTGCAGGTCCAGGGTCAGCTTGATCCCATCTCATCTTCATCACTTTCTGTTTATCATCCGTATTCCTCTTCACTTCTTTGTCAACTTTCACAACAGATTCTTCCACAAATGTAAACAAGAAGTCTAACATTGACTATTTCAATGATGCACAACCAACTTAGACCAGGTTATCTGAAGCCTGAGGATGACTCACCTGTGAGGACGAAGAGAAAGGTGATGAAGGCTTGTGGCGTTCGCGGTGGCGCAGCAGCCATCCTGTGCATCTGTGTGTGCATTTGGTTAGACCACAACAACAGAACAGTGAGGGTTTGTGACAGAGGTGGGGGGGGTCATGGGGGAGGGGCCAGCCGCACACTGTGTGTGTTTGTGCGTCGATGATGAGGATGTCAATGTGACGCTCAAAGACGTTTTCTATCCCAGAAACAAAGTTTGTCGTCATCGTCCGGATTCTGTTCTCCTCCTCTTTACTTGATTGAATCTGAAAAACTTTCAGCTTCAGTTCAGGATCAAACAGGAAAACCACGCAGGAGATTAAAGTTTGGTGGAGGTAAATGAAGGACGTGATTATGATGAAGGAAACATCGAGGACAGAAAGACTTTGTCTCTGCAGCATGCACACACACACACTCACACACAGCATGGAGACGTCGCAGATGGACACAGAAGCCTTTCATTCAAACCAAATACTTCTGTTTTCTCCAGTTTGCTCCTCAACTGGTTGATATTTAGGGAAACTGAAGTACTAATAAATCTCATCAACTTTGAAAGTGTTTTGCATTTGCAGTGACTTCAGATGCTCAAATGAGTTTACTTTCCTTTTTTTCTTTAATATAAAGAAAGACAGAGAAGCCATGATCCTCAGTGAAAGAATCAGACTAAATTCTGTTCTGTTTAGGTTTCTCCTGAAGGACTGAAAACATCCATCTTCTCTTGGTTTCCGGCCTTTTGACCTCAGGACGGAACCTGCAGGAGGACTTCAGGCCCAGAGTAAATGAATTACAACTGATGAAACTAGATGTTTTTCTCCATCATGGTTGTGGGGAAAGCAGAAGAAGACTAGGCTCTTGCCTTTCAGTCTCATAAAATGAGTAGAAACAGGTTTTGGACTTCAACTCCACAGGACTGAGTCCAGGTCAAAGTACAGGTCAGGTCGCAGGAATTAGACGGGCCTGGGAATGTAAGACGTGCAGGATTTGAATAGACAACTAGCCTGAGACAAACTCATGATCCAAGTTCTGCAACTAAAAAAGAAGACAAAAAAAACAAACAAGACATGAGCTGAAGGCCAGACCATGGAGCAGAGGGCTGTATGGAACATTGAAAGCAGAGAACGGCTGGGACACATGCAGACTGGATCAGGTGCAGTCGATGGGAGGTTAAGGAAACAATTACCAACAAGTGTCAGGATTGATGAACAGGGTTGAATGAAGCTGAGACATGTGGAGTATGAAGCAGCTTTGAAGGAGTTCCATCTGCATGATTACCTGGCATGGTGGTGTAGTGCTTTCACCTCACAACAAGAAGGACCTGGATCAAATCCCAGCTGGGTTCCTTTGTGTGAACTTTGCATGTTCTCCTCATGCATGTGTGGGTTTTCTTCGGGCACTCCGGCTTCCTCTCACAGCCCTAAAACCTGCTTCATGTGTTAACTGGTGTCTAAATTGCCACCAGGTGTACATGTGAGCGTATGACCCTGTGGCAGACTGGCGTCCTGATCAGCGCCGCCAATCAAGCTGTGGTCGGCTTGGTTTTTGCGACATTGCTAACTTCGGAGTGCTACCAGCGTGCCACTGTGGCCCTGACCCAGAACTGGAACTTCCACCCATTCTCACACATTCACACAGAGATAAACCCAGTTAAGCGGTAGGAAGCGTGGAATCTCCTGCTGCTCAAAGCACAGGAGCACTGATCATTCTGACACACAGTAGCTGTTGGGGAGCAGGTCGTTGGACAGAGGATGCTTTTGAGCCAAGTAAGGAGGATGTCTAACTGTTCATCAGCAGAACAACTCTGGACAGTTGACATCTGCATGTTTGGTGTTTCTGATCATGATGTTCGAGCCCTAACATGTCTCTCTTGCATTTCCTGATGGGAGTTTCTTCTCCATCCTCTCTTTTTACTGCTTTTTAGCCTGGACTTCCTTCTGGATACCAGGTTTTTGACTCAGACTCAGTCACCCTGGAAAAAACCTGTTTTGTGCCAAACAGCCTTTTATGTCCATGGTGTCCACCTTTTGGTTATTTGAGTGGATAGTTTGGTGGGTGTGACACCTCTTTATGCATGACATAAGTCCATGAGAAAACCCGTTGAAGTCCAGAGCTGCTGTGAAACATGAAGGGGGCTTAATTATGGTCTGGGCTGCTTTGCTGCATCTGACATAGGGTGTCTTTAGCATGTTGTTGGATACTTTATTTTCTTCTTTTTCTTTATACCTGCTGGTTTTAAGACTGCTTTTTTTTAAGTCTGTTGACCTACACATTGAAGGCTGCTGTGTTGGGATTGTTTTCTTCTCTAGAATGGAAGGAGATGTCGGAGAAAGAAGAGTTTGGGAAACAAACTGATGGGCAGGAACTGTGAACCAAGACTTCAATGTCTGCAGCAATAAGTGTATTATTAACTACAGACCTTGCATCTGTTAGATTCATAATTCTTTCTGTAACCAGGGCAACCAATTCTAAATAACATAGAAGGTCGAACAGGCATCTGCAGAGCTCTTGTGTCAGTATTTTCATATTTTCTTGTGTTTTCAGAAATAACGTCGACAACTGTGACGGTGAATGACGTCTACAGACCTCCAATCAATCTGGAGCCAAATTTCCAGGCTGGTGTTAGAACGTTTGATCTCAGTCTTCATAGATTTATTAACAGGACAAGGATCCAAAAACACAAATGGGTGAAAAAAGGACAAACATTTGGAGTGTTCCAAAGTGTCCTAAGAATCTACATCCTGATGAACATCTGAGACAAAAGATGAAACATCTGGAGAAGAAAATATTCAGAGCTGAAATGGTTGGAGCAGAATAGCTGCAGACAGGAGCAGAAGTCTCTCTGAATGCAATGATTGACTCATGAAACTGTTAAAAACTTATCAAGTTAAGGTTTTGAAGGAAAAAAGAAAAAACAAAACTCACTGAGAAAAGCAAAAGCTGTTTTATTTCATGAATTCATGCATAAAGTCAGTTCTGTTCATCCAGTGTTACATGACCGTTGAAGGAAGGCTCAGGGCTTCTTTGATTCTCTGTGATTTTAACTCAAAGGTTAAAAGATTAAAAGAATAAGAAAACAGCACACAATCACAATTGCTAAAATAAATCCTTAAAGTATTGAACTCCAGTTAATGATTCCAACATGCAGTAAAATCATAAAACATCTGACTTTAGAAAGGAAGGATTGTGTAAAAAGGTCATACAGACATGATCAGAAATCATCCAAAACAAGAACTAAAGGGAAAATTGTCCAAAATAAAAGTCATCATGTTAGTGTAACCACTCCGTGCAGGATCCACACCTCTCTACCCTGAAGACTCTGCGTTGTGTTATTTGTTGTTAATTAGGGGTACCCAGTGAGGCAGGAGTCGGACACACGGTGATCAAGGTCGTGGCTCAGACCGAGCCGTTTATTTGGTGTTGATGCTGACAATTCCACCTTCCAAACCATAAACGAACACTGAGGGAATTCGCGCCACACAGAGTAGTACAGAACTCCAAATACGGTGTCCCGTGAGGGATAAAATAGAGAACAAACCTGAACCCAGAGAGCTCATGCAGCACAATAGCACTCCCTGCTGACTCATTTAGGCTCCTGCTTTACATTAGTTATTGTTCATCTTTGGAAAGAGAATCATCAGCATAATCAACAACTTGACACAGGCCTGTGATTGGTGGGGACAAAAGGGGGAGGGGCTACAGCAGGCATTTCAGAGCAAACAGTTGAAAGTATAAATATTGCTTAAGAGCAGAAGACGTCGCAGGTGGGAGGAGCTGCAGGTTGGTCAGAGGAGGGGGTTTCAGGAGGGGGACTGAGGAAGTGCAGCTTCATCGTCTCTGAAACAGCACAGAGAAGATGTTTGGGATTTTACAGTTGGAAAACGTCACATCCTTACATACAAACGCAGTGTCCAGGTCTGGAAGAGCTCAAGTTTACCCCCTCCACATTCACTAAACGTCTACAGACAGGATGAAGCTGCACGGAGGCTGAGGAGCAACACAAACTCACCTGTTTTTTCACTGCTTGGTAATCTGATGGGTGGGTGAGTGAGTGGGTGGGTGGATGGATGGATGGATGGATGGATGGATGGATGGATGGATGGATGGATGGATGGATGGATGGATGGATGGATGGATGGGTGGGTGGGTGGATGGATGGGTTTTATAGCATCAGAATAAGGATTCAAGAAGGTGAAGAAACAAACAGGTTGGCCCCCACTGTTTAAAATGCCGTGGGGGCGGAGCTCCTCTGTTAGCTTCCTTACCTAGAGGGACGAGGCACATCCTCTTCCTCTGGCCATAAGTCCCTGATCATTGCTTTAGCTTGTTCAGTATGCCAATTTTCACCGCGGTTGTAACTCCCAGGGCCTAGTTCACTGTACTCCAGGTTCTGCCTGAGCTGATTCACATCAAACTTCAGCACCTTTTCAAAATAAAGGCTTTAGTTAGCTTCATCCTTATTTTAACAAGACAAACTGTTTTATTCAGACGTTTTCTGTATTTCTGTTAAAAGCAGTCGAGACAAAGTTTAAATCTCCGGTTCAAAAGCTTTCAATCACTCAGAAACTGAAACCAGATGATTCTGCTGACCAGCTGAAGCAGAGCAGGTGGAGAACCAGGACCAGGCAGACCTGCTTCAGGGTTTTATTGGAGGTTTGTTCAAATGTTCTCCATTTTAATTATCGAGCAAAAACATCAGTTCCTGTGCTCTAACACTGTGCTCATCGTTGAGCTGCTGTCCTTCACAGCTGGCTGTGGAATATTTACCACCTGGTTTTCATAAATGATTGGAGAATCATGACAGCTGATCATGTACCAGTGGACGAAACTGAACACCTGAGGTTTTAAAGTTTTTTTTCAGCATAAGGATGTAATGAGTTCATGTGAACCCTGATGATTCACCATGATTCTGCAACAGTTTGCAGTCAGCTAAGTCCAGCTGTGACAAGGACAGCTGTTCTTCAGGGTTCTAGTCTTCCGTACAGAGAAGAGAAGCTGCAGAAATGAAGCTTTAGCGGAGATGAATGCAGAGCAGCAGGATGTTCAGTCAGAGGTAAGCAGAATGATTATAGTTTGTTAGTCTGGAGGTGGAATGAGGAAAACTGCAGGCTGAGGGTTCAGAGGAATGGAGATGCAGCTTTGACAGTGAAGGTACCGTTTGCCCGACGTGGAAAGCGATGGCAACGTTGTCCCAGACATAATAATAGTCAGGGATCCACTCAACTGTTAAGTTGTTGTCATTTTGGATGAGCTTGACACTGTCAGGAAGAAAAACGTATTAAAGAAGAACTAACAGAATTTATTTGTTAAACATTATGGTATGGTGTAAAAAAATGATTCAGTATTTCCCATCTGTTGCAAAGATGCTTGAAGGCCATTTGTTAGAGGACCTGGCTGCAGACAACAAGGTAGCGCAGACATCATTAGCCGGAACCAGAAGCCCTTTACTGGAACTGGAAGTTCATGTCACATACCCCCAACCCCAAATTTTGGTTGAATTTTTTTGTTGTCGTTGTTGTTGAAAATGACTAACAGTTAAGCTTTTTTTCAATTTTATATCTTTAACACTGGAGATGTCTCTGTCAAAACCTACAATTCCCTTTAACATATCATAACTCCTTACGCCAGGGATGCTCATAACATCTGTTGATCACAAAGAACATATGGGTAGATATCGGACCATCAAATAACCAAAAAAATGAAAATGCTTTTTTTTAACCCTTGTGCTATCCTATGACCCCACCCTTACATTGGCGTGTTCTCCCTACCATGACAAAGGTGGATAAAGGTGGAGATTTCGTGTAGTCCTTGGACACCAGTGAAGATCAGAAATCATAGAAGAAAAAAGGTTCAGCGCACTGTCTTTTTGGGGTCTAGATGACCCCACTCGCAATGCTAAAGTGCCTAGGATAGCACAAGGGTTATTCTGTCAGCACATCATCATCCTCTCATCAGTACGTAACTTGATTGACATGCATAATGGCTCATCAAACATCCTCTGATCCATACGTCGCGGCGCAATGCATGTTTAAATACACTGAGCTCAAATTCTTTCTGCCATCGGAAAGCTGCTACAAGTGGAGGACCTCTAAGGCCCCCAGGGGTGTGTTTGAGGCCAGGGTCGCCCCGCGTGCCTCTTCAATTGGGACTGAGACAGAGAGTTGGATGCAGCCATTCCCCCTGTCTTACCTCATGAAATTTTTCCTCTTGGTAGCACAAAATAATAGAAAAAGCTATTGAAATGTCCTACATTATCAGATAATCTTAACTACTGTAGGCCTATATGTGATGGTTTTAGTTTCTTTACCTTTGTGTTCTGGTTCTCTTTTGTTTCTGGCAGGTTTTGAGTTCAGTTCCTGTTTTATGTTGTAAGGTTTCCTGTTTTGTTGTTGTGTCGAGTTTAGCTTTTGGTCCCCATCTGCCCTGAGTGTTTCCACCTGTGTCTCATTTATCTGTCTGTATTTAAGTCCTGTCTTTCCCTTCCTCCTGTGCTGCTCCATAGTTTTGATGTTCCCTGTTTCAGTGTCTTTCTAGTGTTTCAGGTTTTTGAGTGTTTCAGTCCTGCTCAGCAGTGGTATTTTGGTTTGCTTCGTTTAGTTATTAAAGATCCTGTTTCCTGGAACCTCCTGCCTCCTCCTCCTCTCTGCACCTGGGTACTTCCTCAACCTCCTGACACTATATGAATGAACTAATGGTTTTGATGTTATAGGTTGTAAACACAGCAGGGTAGGTTAGACTCACAGGGGGTATGACAGTGGGTTAAAATGTATCCGTAGTATGGTGTCGTGTGCAGGTGGAGAGTGAAAGAACCGTGTGCGGCTGTCATTAATGAGCTGTATGGAGATAATCCAGAAGATCTGCTTCAGATGCTTCTGTCTGTGCAGTGAGCTTTTCAAAAATCGCGAGGTCTTTCAAACCCAATGATGTGAGCGTGGCCAGAATTTGAATTCACACTGGAAATGATCTGCTCAGCCAAGGTTTCATTGACATTCTGCTGTGTTGACATCGGTCGGATCGATAGATGTGAGCGTGGATGTTGAAATGTTCACCGAGCAGAGAGAGGCACTGTGTAGACACAGATCTGCAGCAGAGTTATGGTGCAGTGTTATAAACATCTTTCAAGAACCAGAAGTTCAGCAGTGAGCTCTCCTAAAAGTCTGGAGCTAAGTTGACAAGTGCAGCAATGCATTACCTGCAATAAGCGTATAATTAAATTCAATCTACAGTCACAAAAACTGCAGAAAACAGTAACCACAAGATGAAAGAGGTAGCACAGATTTATGGGCGGTTCTCCAAAACGGAAAAGTATGATGTAATTCAGGTGTGAGCGTGTGTAGTGCACACTGTCAACCCAAACAGCTGTATTGGCACATGAATATTAAGGTTACACAACATAAATGTAATTTTGTACTTGATTGTAAAGTATTTAATTCAACAGTGATCAATATTTCAAAGCTTATTTGTGTCTTGCACTCTAAAATGTTTGGAGCCCTGAAGTAGCGTCATGACGTCATCACGCTCTGGTGGGAGGGTCTTTTATTTTCTCAACGTTAGCTCAGGGGGCCAGGGGGAACGCTGCTTGACTGATGACAGTGAAGATGAAGATGAAGAGCACCATTCCGGACTGTTCTTTTCTGTTCTGTAAGCAGTACTTCTACCTGAGGGTCTGAATAGCTAGCAGGAGAGTGTAAGCAAAGGATTTAAGGGGGTTAGTTACTTCTGCACCAACAGTCCTGCTGTTGGTGAAATTTGGTCTGTGAAAGGTGAGATTCCAATGAAAACCTGCGGCTCAGGAGTTGCAAACGACACAGACTTTTGAAATTTAGCTAAAAAGTTGCACAATCTAAATTAAAAGACCACTTTGAACACTTTCAAAAAGAGATAAAAAACATAGCTGGAGATTAACTTTAAGTATAATCCCAAAGTAAATACATTATTTTTCTTCTTTTACCTTCTTTTATTTTTTAATTAATTTAATTATTTTTTATGATTGTTTGCTAAAATAATTTAGATTGCTGTTTACCATCTTTCATTCTAAACCAAATCTCTCCTCAATACTGGTCCCAAAGCAAAGCAGCTGTAACATGGAAGCAATAAACTTTATAGTCATTTGAGAAAACATTGCTGTAGAGTTTATCAATTTAAGAACATTTCTGTTTTTTTCCACAGTGGGAGATGAATAGAAAATACATTTGAAGTTCATCTCAAAAACGTGTGAACTTCTAAAGAACCTTTGACTTTTATAAGTTATAGATGAGAAGAAATTAGCTTGGAGAGGATTTTAAGAGCCTTGCAATGAACTGGTGACCTATCAAGGGTGCCCTCAGTTTATACCCAAAAGTGGCTGGGATAGGCTCCAGCAACCTTGTGACCCAGAAAGGGCTTAGAAAATGGATGGATAAGAACAGTTTTGATCTAAGAATATAAGTCACAGTAAGACTGTTTCTTTTTGTCTTTTCTTCAGATCCAAAACTGATTACGATAGATTTTATCTTTAACTTTTGGGGGAAAAACAGAAAAAAAATAGAGACATAGGCTCAAAAATGTTCTTCTTTGGCCTGATATGTTTTATTTATACACAAAATCTCTGTATTTGCTGCTGTTCCTCAGGCTCACCTGTGCTCCTTGCACATGGCCTCTGACCTCCAGATGAATCTGCCGTCTTTGAAGAAGCAGACGGTGTTCTGGTCTTCAGCCAATAAAGGATACTGGGAGAAGTCCTCTGGACCATCTGGACTGTGGACCAACACTGAGTACATAATTTCCATTTTGTACAGAACCGTCTCAAAGACCCGCATGACCGGCTGACCACCAGCACAGAACTGAGGAAGAAGATGGAGAAGTTCTTCTCATTAGTCTGAATAAGAGGCCCACTGAACAGAGAGTGTGTTGTAGGAACAAAACACAATGATGTGGTGGTGTTTGGTCTTCCAGACTCTGGTTCTGTTACAGGAGGCCGTTCACACCTGTAAGGTAGGATGGGTGTTGGATTGCTTTTAGTGGGAGGTGTGCTGGTTTCACAAGAACAGGCAGACAGCTGGATCCAAATGCAGCAGGTTTATTAGCTCAACTAGGAGTCCACAAAGCTAAATCAGGGTTAGGCAGGCAGGAGTCGATAACAGGCAATAGGTTAATCAGAGGAGAAACAGGGTAGTCAGGATCCAGGGATCCAGAGTCAGGGTCAGAAGACAGAAGATCAGGTCCAAATGTAACACTCTGTAATTAATGGAGAGGGACACAAACAGTACTTCCCACTGAGCTTCACTCAGTATAGATCTTAAGTATGCTGTGGTTGACTGAGTGGATGAGTGTGTGCTTGGCATAGGAGGTGTGGTGAGGCTAGAACTCTGGAGATCAGAGGAGGAGACAGAGTTCTGATTCCTGACAACTGGTTTCTCAGACTCGAAGACCCGTAGATATTCTGCCTGCTGCATCAGTGTGTGAAGTGATCTGCTGACTCTTCCAGTATTGAAGTTTTTTCATTGCATGTCCGTTGTACTCGGTGTGAAACCTGAGCCTTTTTTTGAAGAACTCAGAGCTGATATTCTGGTTAAGATAAATGATGATCATGTTTTAGTTTTAGTGAAAATAAGTAATTTCCCACGACACACCTGGCACACTGGTTAAAAAACACTCTATAGTCACTGATACAAACCTGTTGAAGACCTTCAGGAAACCCTTGACCTCTGACATAGAAACCAGGCTTACGTTACAAAGTATTGAGGTGAACTGTTATTATTATTTCCTTGATTTTTTTTTTCGTTATTCTGTTTTTCACAGTGGAAGTATTTCTATGATGAACATTACAGACTTCTCATCTTAAAGGACAATTTGTTGGACATTTTTTTTTGCTCCACTGTACATGAGGAGAAGCTGGTATCATAGATCATTCTAGATGAATTGGGGGTCAGAGCTTTACCTGCAGACTGTAGGCCTTGAACACCTCATCCAGGGGAAAGATGAAGCGGAAGTTACCCAACCGGGATTTAGATGAAAAGGCCGGGGAGGTCGCGAAGCTCAGGAGGTCGATCTTCCCGTTCATATTAGGGTACGTCTCCTCCATGAGCTGCTTCTCAGCAGCTTCCACATCCTCCGGTCTCACATGCAGGCTCCACCAAAGCAGGGATTTACCATATGGATTCCTAAAGCCTTCATCCTTCCGGATTCCTTTCAAGCCCACACTTGATGTGTCATGTTTCAGAAAACTGACCTGGAACTTTGGTTGAGGATATGCTGGAATTTCGTCTCTGTAGATGTACGAGTTAAAAAGATGACATCCTTTAGCCGCCTCCTTCAGCTCAGGCAGCTTTAAATGCCTTTTTTCTACATAATTCTCGGTGCATCCTCTCCTGTTTGTTCGCCGCTGCATGTTCAGGTGAACGAAGATGAACCAGAATCAAGTCCTGAATGTGGGTTGTGTTGCTTTGGAAGGACGAGCGTCTGATTCTGGCGATGGGGAGCTGTTCTGCAGCAGACAGAGAAAATGCAGGTCATGTTAGTCACTGTAGGATCTGTGCACACAGACTGGAGATCCATCAAGAAGAAACTGGTTCAGCTTCTTTAGTTTCTTCATGTGAAGAAATTCTGTAAAGCTCTGACAACACCAGTTGTTCATGAGCAATAATGCCTTTTATTTAAAATAAATACATTTCACTTTACAAGACATTATTAAAAAAACAATTAAATCATGCAGAGCAGATTGAATGAAGGGGTGCATGGTGGAGTAGTGGTTGGCACTCTTAACCAACGGTGAGATGGTCCTGGTTCAAATCCCAGCTAGGTTCTTTCTGTGTGGAGTTTGTGTGTTCTCCTTGTGCATGTGTGTGTTTTCTTGTGGAATGCATTCCCTATGCATGTTAGGCAGGCATGTTCACTGAATGCTTTTAAATTCAAGTTGAAAACTCACTTTTTTTTCCCTGGCTTATAACTCAGTGAGAGTTGATGTTTTTATTAGATAGATATATATATATATAGATAGATAGATAGATAGATAGATAGATAGATAGATAGATAGATAGATAGATAGATAGATAGATAGATAGATAGATAGATAGATAGATAGATAGATAGATAGATAGATAGATAGATAGATAGATAGATAGATAGATAGATAGAATTTATTCCAGACTCATGGTCCAATCAGTAAAAAGGAGTACACAGACCCACCATATTTAAAAAGAAATACACAGTGTCAAGAATACACGAGCTGAGGTACAGTGTAAAGTTACAATTAATACAAAAGTTAAAAAAATACTTAAAAAATAAATTAATTAATTAACAGAGATAAGAATAAATACCAAGATAAAAAGATTACATATACCACACTATAAAATCTTAATCTTATTGATTTTAATGGTTTTATGTTGTTTGATTTAGGTTGTTGTTTTGTTTTTATCCTATGTTGTTAAGCCCTTTGGTCAGTCTCTGCTGTTTTAAAAGCACTTTATGAATAAAGTTGACTTGACTCCAGAAAGTTCAGTTTCCAATAACAGGATTTATAGGTTAACTGATCCTTGATCGTCTCTAGGTGTAACAGACTGGAAACCTGGTCAGGGTGAACCCCGCCCTCATGCAACAGTATCTGGATTTGCTCCAGCAACCTCATGACCACAAAAGTAAATCAGTTCTGTAGATGAATAGATAAACAGACTACAGACAGAATTGACAAAAGATTCAAGCCGATGAGGTTTGATTGAAAAAAATGATTCTGATGTTTCAAAGCTCAAGAAGAGATTTCTGCTGCTTTGCTCCTCATGGTTCCAAACACCCACTCTGATAGAAATCTTCAGCATTTTGCTGAAGCTCTTTAAAGAAAATGAAGCTTAAAATTGCATTTCTGAGTATTTCAAATGAATGAAGCCACACATTTTGTGAGGGGGATGTGAACAATAAAGTGCAATCCCTTCTTTGCATTTTCGCTTTCTTTATGTCACAGAATGAGCGGAGTTGAAGTAGAAAATGAAAAAAACATTTTGGAGGATTGATTTCTAATTGTATTTGTTTCATTTAATGCAGTTACATTCATTGTGAAAATGCAAAAGCATTTTTGTTAATCGATCTTAATGATCAAATTAGATTTTTCTAATTGAATTTTGCTACACATTTACTAGAGAACTTTTTGAAAATGAAATGTCAAATACCATTCGTTGTATCATTTTAATTTGGTGACAGAATGAGTAGTGTTGAAGAAGAAAAAAAAAGCAGTTTGGCTTTGATTTTTGAATCAACACACAGCTTCATTTTGAAAATGAAAAAGCATTTCTGGCATTGACTTTTATTATTAATTATGCAACATAAATGCTTCCATAAAAAGGCTTTGCAAACAGAACAGCAGATGATCAGAGTAGAACTTTAAAATGGACTGAGGACACGGTGATGTGGAGGAGGTCAAATACAAATGGAGGGGTGCTGATGACTAGCTTTGAAATGGTACAGAACTATTTTGGTTAAATTTGGAACTGGGCTATAGTGGACTAAAAGCGGAGAAGAAGCTTCTTATGTGACGTGGGTGGAAGCCGCTGCATGAACAAATGCTTTGACAGACATGCTCATTGCTCTTTCTATCTTCAACCCACAAAAAGAAAAAACATTTTAAATAGATTTAGATTTAGTCCAACAAACCCAAAGTGCAGCTCGAACAGCTAAACATGACACAAGCTGGAAAAGGGAATTCTGCATACATGATGGGAGGCCTTCCTCTAAACCCATGGAGGTTCCTGCTCTCTGATGTCAGGGTTCAAAGGACAAAAGTCTGAAAAGTAAATATCTGTTGCTATGAGCAATAATGTCAGGGCACATGGTGACAGTCTGTGTGTATGAGAAGCATTAGCTGTAAAACAGAATTGGACGCAGTGAGTGAGACATGCATGACAACTTCAACCAAATGAAGTCAATTCAGTCGACATTTTTCTATAATATGGACAGAAGAACAGCTATTCTGACCAATAAAATGACTGAGTAACAGCTGTTTATTTCTTTATAGAAGTCTATGAGATTATGGCTTCGTGGTACAGCGGGGACTTCCTGTTTGGAACGTGGGGGGGATGGAGTAACTCTGTCCAGTTCTCATTTACAGTCAAAGGATCGTCAGTGTGCATCCACATAATTACGTACAAAGGACATCAGTGTAGAATTCATAACAATTCTTTTCTTGCATTCAAATGTAGAATCAATGAAAACTCAATGACCTTCTTTTCTATTAGCTGAACTAAATGCAGGAGCTAGGAGGAGTCAGCATCAGGGCTAAATAGTTGAATTCTGGGGCTGTCACCCTCTCCTGCAGTCCCGTCCATATTCCCCATCATTCACCTGTGTTCACCTGGATTTAAAGTCAGGGTTCCTGTCAGTCCGAGCTGGAAATGTGTCCGTTCTCTTTCTGGTCGTTCTTGCCGTTTCTGATCCACGCCTTCAGTTCCCTGAAAGATGATCTTTGTTCCTTCTCAGTCGGTTCTCTTTGTTTCTCAGCTCATTCCCTGAAGCGCCCTTCTTCTGGTCCTCTGTATTTCCAGCTGCAAGTTCTATTTGCTGTGTTAAAGCACAAATCCCCTTCCTGAATCCTTGACCCCTGTTACGGGAGCGCGCACAAATTCAAACAACTCTGCATGATGTCAATACGCTCATGTTTCCTGCTGAAAAGCATCTAAAGACAGAAATGCTCACAGTTTTCTTTACTGCGTCTCAGCAGAAGTTTCTCCTTCCTGTTCAACAGGAATGTTTCCAGTTTGTGACTCAAAAGAAATTGTGATCTACAGTCAGAAAGAGATGATTTTTTATCTAAAGAAAACAAACGTCTTTGTTAAATATTAATAGACTCATGATAAAGTCATGAAGTCATTCAGACATCAGTTTCACTTTTTTGGAAAACTGGATGTAAACGTGATCCAACTGTTTATTTAGCCGTGAACAACAACACGAATCGGTTCTAATGGACATTTGTGAGGCTGGTCTGTGATAAATAATGTCAATATGAATGTGGAAACATTTGCAAAAAGACAAATACCATGCATAATTATAAATGACAGATGCAACCCATAACTTTGTCCGTACATTAAGGCCCGTACACACCGGGACGAATTTCGTGCGCGATATTCGCCGACGTTTAACGCCTCCTGACTAAACAAAGGCACCAATGCGAGCGTGCACACCGACGCGAAAGAACGCCACGCGTCAAAGCGTCACTTTTTAAAAAACGCCTCGGGTTCGTTTTTTTGGTTTGACGCGCCGCGTCAAAAACTATACGACCAATGAGAATGGCGCTTTTGCACACGTGTCTGGAGCTTCTGAAGTTACAGTAAAACACAACTTGGGGGCGCCCAAACACAAAACTGCCTTTCTGAGCACACATACCAGCAAAGAAGAGAGACGCCAAGTAGCGTCTACACTGCTGCAAAGAAATAATGACGGACATTCTAAAATATCCCCGAAAACGCTCATGATACATTTTCAGCTCTTGTACCAGTCGATAAAACTCCCCATGTTCTTCTCTTCTCGCAACTATGGGATGTACCCAAAATCGGCGTCTTTTCCGGCGTCTTTGATCATTCAACAGAACAATAATTTCTTCATCATTGGAAGTGGAGCTGGAGCTACTGGTGCTTGAAATATTCATCTTTTCTTTTTATGATTCTGACGAACGAGTAAATACTGGCTCTCTTCTTCTGAGTGAAAAGCGACCACCTTGTGTACAGGAGTATTTCTGTTTGACATTAAGCGCCATCTAATGTCAGGGAATGAAATTGCATGTTCAGTCGGCTCATCGTCAGCGAAAATCGCCTGGGTGTGAACACAAAAGACGTGGCGAAAAACTCTGGCGAATATTCGTCCCGGTGTGTTCGGGCCTTTAGAATACACTAGACAGTTTTTTGGTGTTTTTTGCTGTGGGACAGCAAGAGCGATTTCAAAAGAGTGTCCCTCAAGGTCGAAATTCCCAAATACAAACAGCACGTGACCTGTCCCACCAGAGGCTCGAACATTTTGGACCACTGCTACACGACAGTAAAGGACGCATATCACTCTGATGCCCGCGCTGCCCTGGGACTTTCCGACCACTGCCTAGTCTATCTCATCCCAACCTACAGGCAAAAGCTGAAATCAGCTAAGGTCATGGTGAGGACTGTGAAAAGATGGTCGAATGAGTCAAAGATGCAACTGCAAGCCTGCTTTGACTGCACTGATTGGAGCGTCTTCGAGGCTGCTGCCTCAGACCTGGACGAACTCACTGACACTGTGACATCCTACATCAGCTTTTGTGACTAATGTGTGTGCAGACCAAAACCTTCTGCACATTCAGCAACAAACCATGGTTCAGAGGTATTATAGAGATCACCTCTCCCCTTTTGCAAAAGGTTTGAAAATTCATACAGAGTCTTGTGTGTCTTTTTGTTTCCCAAACTGCACATTTCATTTTTGGACGTCCTGAACCATCTGAATCTGCGATGGCCGGACGAGACCGCAACGATTTTTTAATTGTCGCCCAATTCAGAAAAACACGACCTGTTAGGCTCTGTGGCAGTCTGCTCTCTCTGTCCTCAAGGCAAAAAAGGCTTTTTTTATTATTCAGTAAGGAAAGATGAAAACATCCTAAAAACGTCATCAGACTGGTGTGTTTTGTCTAGTCTGCATTGCAGGTGTCGTGGCTCCATAAACACTCCAGTACAGAAAGAAAAAAGAGACCAAAATCAAAAACAGTCCTACTGGTGACCTTGGCACATGTTATCTGCTACTGAGGACAGGAATCAAGCATATTTCTGCAGCACAATACCCATGCATATATAGAATCTGTTAAATCCATAGTAAAAAGATCATAGAAAATATAATAGAACCCCTGTAATAATGAAAAAATTTTGGAAAATATTTTGGAACCCCTGTTCACCTCCACACACGTCAGGACAAGGAAGAGCCCTACAGGAGTGGTGACCGGGACCGGTACAAGCAGGCTAGGAGTAAGCTGACAAAAAAGACCAAGGCTACAAATAGGAGCTACACTGCAAAGCGGACGGATCAGTTTTCTACCAACGACTCTACTGCAGTTTGGAAAGGCCTGCAGACCATCATCAACTACCGGAGACCATCCCCCTCAGACAGTTACCACCTGGCTGAGGAACTTAACGACTTCTGCTCAAGGTTTGAAAGAACTTCACCTTCCCCCTCAGCCACCATTTCCATCACACAGGATCGACCTGAAATCCCAACCTCCTCCACACCTGCCGCCTCATCTGCACTGAGGATCTGTGAACAAGATGTGGGTCAACAGTTGCACAAGCAGAAGATCAGGAAGGCCCCAAGACCAGATGGAGTCTCTCCCTCCTGCCTGAAAGTCTGTGCTGACCAGCTAGCTCCCATCCTCACCAGGATCTTCAACAGCTCCCTGGAGATGTGCGTTGTCCCTGCTTGACTCAAACTCTCCACCATCATCCCAGTTCCCAAGAAGTCCCGGTTCACATGATTAAATGACTACAGACCAGTCGCCCTGACCTCATTAGTCATGAAATCCTTTGAACGACTGGTGCTGAACCACCTGAAGGTCATCACAGAGCCTCTGCTAGACCCCCTGCAGTTTGACTACAGAGCAAACAGGTCAGGAGATGGTGCAGTCAACATGGCTCTCCACTGCATCCTGCACCACCTCGACTCTGTAGACACGTATGCACTGGTTCTATTTGTGGACTTTAGCTCTGCATTTAACACCATCGTCCCAGAGCTCCTCCACCACAAGCTGTCCCAGCTCACTGTGCCTCTCCCCACCTGTCAGTTGATCACCAGTTTCCTCTGTTGCCGTCGCGTCTGGCCTTCGCAGTTTCGGATGGTTCAGGACGTCCAAAAATGAAATGTGCAGTTGGGAAATGAAAAGACACACAAGACTCTGCATGAATTTTCAAACCTTTTGCAAAAGGGGAGAGGTGGTGAAACACGACCTGTTAGGCTCTGTGGCAGTCTGCTCTCTCTGTCCTCAAGGCAAAAAGGCTTTTTTTATTATTCAGTAAGGAAAGATGAAAACATCCTAAAAACGTCATCAGACTGGTGTGTTTTTGTCTAGTCTGCATTGCAGGTGTCGTGGCTCCATAAACACTCCAGTACAGAAAGAAAACAGAGACCAAAATCAAAAACAGTCCTACTGATGACCTTGGCACATGTTATCTGCTACTGAGGACAGGAATCAAGCATATTTCTGCAGTACAATACCCATGCATATATACAATCCGTTAAATACATAGTAAAAAGAGCATAGAAAATATAATCGAATCCCTGTAATGCATAATGAAAAGATCATAAAAAACATTATGGAACCCCTCTTCATCTCCACAATACCCGTTCGGATCTCCTATGAGATCCAAAACCTCACCGACAGGAGGCAGCAGGTGAAACTGGGATGCTCCACATCCAGCACCCGCATCCTTAACACTGGCACCCCCCAGGGGTGTGTTCTCTCCCCTCTGCTCTACTCCCTCTACACAAGCGACTGTACATCAGGAGCCCCCTCTGTGAAACTCTTGAGGATGGCAGATGACACAGCAGTCATTGGGCTCATCCGGGACGGTGATGAGTCTGCATACAGAGGAGAAGTGGAGCGGCTGATCCTCTGATGCAGACAGAATCATCTGGAGTTGAACCAACTTAAAATGGTGGAGGTGATGGTGGACTTCAGGAGGAACGCCCCTACCACACACCCCACACCCACAATTCTCAACACCATTGTCCTCTCAACAGACTCACACAGGTTCCTAGGGTCCACCATCTCACCTTAAGTGGACCTCTCACATTGTCTTACTCCGGAAAAAGGCTCAGCTGAGGTTGTTCTTCCTGCGACACAGTGTCCTGCATGTTTTCTAACCAACCTGCCATTGAAGATCCTTATTGGATAAACACACCTGATGAGGCAGGATTTCTGAAAAACCAGCAGGAGGTCGGCCCTCGAGGCCCGGAGTTTGACACCTCTGGACATGTGTCAAGCTCCATGCCTCAAGGGCCGGTGTCCTACATGCTTTCTAACCAACCTGCCATTAAAGCTCCTTATTGGCTAAACACACCTGATCCAGGTAAAGAGGCAGATGAGGAAGGGTTTATGGAAAACCAGCAGGAGGCCGGCCCTCGAGGCCTTGAGTTTGACACCAGACTCTATATAATGGGAGTGACTTTATACCCATGGTTGGACAGAAACCTTTGACCTTCTCTAAAGTTCTCTGAAAAGCTAAGAGGTCTGAGGTGAGTCAAAAGTCTGCGGTTTTCATGTGCATAATTGTTCATCAGAAATTGTTATTGAAGTAAATGTTTTTATTAAATATGGGATGTCCAAGAGGCCAGTCACTTGAAGTAATTCAGTCATTATTTATGCAAATAAACAGCAACATTTGAGAAACATTTGAAAGTTAATGAGTGCAGTTAAAGAACTGTTAACACTTTCAAAAATGTCTCATGCATAACAACTTCAAAGGGAACTAACTAAACCATGAATAAGCAGCAGTTATGATTTAAGGCGTATTCTCAACCAGCCTAAGCAACACTCTGTAAACCAAAGCTGCCCTACCCTGATCCTCCATGCAGATTTCCCAGCTGTCCCTTCCCTCCCACACAAAACGAGGTGATACACAAAAAGAGTTTCTCAATTTTGGAGGAACAATTTTCAGATGAACACAATAACTGACATTTTCATCATCATTTTGCATCCTTTCCATACATTAACCCCCCCACTCAAACATAATGATCATAGAATATGTCAGTGAAGAGAAAACCATTTACTAAACGTTTGGTAAATTTAGAAATATATTCACAGATCAATTTAAAATTCTTTTTCTTACAAAAACATTGCAAAATAAATAAGATTGTTTAAACACAACATGAGGAAATATTTCGTTCGAGCTGACCCTATTCTCACTCCCAACACAACAAAGATTCGGTCAGAAAATCACTTTGTTTATTTTAAGGACTTTTTTATATTGATCGATTGATTGGTTGGTTGGTTGATCTCAAACATTGTAGTCAAAGCAATAAAGAATGTACACAAATTTACAGAAATGATAAAATGCATAGATTTTAAAAAAGCAAAAAAAACCCGCTTTCATCACATCTGCTTTATCAAAAACATTGATCATTAACTAAAGTCAAGTAGAGCTTCATTTATTGCTTGAAAAAGAGTGGAAAGGAGTTTATATAATCCCACCCCAATGAGTTAATTTTATAGTTTTACAAAGTTTTTGTAATCCGGTTCTGATCTGATAGATACTCTTCAAGTTACAAAATCCAGTGTCTGTTTATGACTGATAGCTTTCAGAAAACTTTCATTCATGATTTTAGTAAACAGTAATTGAGATGTAATAATCATACATTATTATTAGAACACATTATCACATTATACACACACACACACACACACACACACACATATATATATATATATATATATATATATATATAGGCCTCTGGTAGAGGACCCGAGCTTGGAGGAGAAACCACCCGCGGAGGGTGAGAGGGGCGTTTTTTTTTTTGTTTTTTTTTATATATATAAAATGGACATTTTGTTTACCTGTATATTTTTAAGGAATTAAGAGATACCTTTCAAAATCCTGGGCTTTTCCAGTGATGTGTCATTTGATGAGTTTGCATGCTGGGAACTTTAAGTTTTACCTCTACCAAGATGGCTACCATACCATTAAACTATTTTTATGGAAAGGTTAACGGCAGGTCAAATATTCTGTATCTATTTCTTTTTTTTTTACCAGGATAATTATATCACACTCCTCAGCCTCCCTGGGAAAGTCTATGCCAGGTTACTGGAGAAGAGAGTCCGTCCTATAGTCGAACCTCAGATCCAGGAACAACAGTTAGGTTTCCGTCCTGGTCGTGGAACAGTGAACCAGCTCTACACCCTATCTAGGGTGCTGGAGCGATTGCAGGAGTTTGCTCATCCAGTCCATGTGTGTTTTGTGGATTTGGAGAATGTGTTCAACCGCGTCTCCCGTGGTATCCTGTGGAGGGTGCTCTGGGATTATGGGAGCCTTACAGAGGGCTGTCCGGTCTCTGTATGATCGGAACAAGATCTTGGTTCCCATAGCCGGCAGTAAGTCAAACCTGTTGCCGGTGCATGTTGGACTCAGGCAGGGATGCTTTTTATCATAGTTCTGTTCATAGATTTTATGGACAGAATTTCTAGGGTACATGCAGGTGCCGTAGGGGTTCTGGTTTGGGGACCACAGGATTTCATCTCTGCTCTATGCAGATGATGTTGTCCTGTTGGCTTCATTAAGCCAGGACCTCCAGCATGCATTGGGGTGGTTTGTGGTAGAGTGTGAAGCGGCTGGGATGAGGGTCAGCACCGCTAAATCCGAGGCCATGGTCCTTGACTGAAGAAAGGTAGTTTGCCATCTCTCGGTGGGTAGAGTGTCCCTGCCCCAGGTGGAGAAGTTTAAATATCTTGGGGTCTTGTCCATGAGTGGGGGAAGACAGGAGTGTGAGATTGACAGGCGGATCGGAGCAGTGTCCGCAATTATGTGGTTGCTGTTCCGGTCCGTTGTGGTGAGGAGAGAGCTGAGCCAGTAAGCAAAGCTCTCAATTTACTGGTCAATCTTCCTCTGTAGCAGATGGTCCAACAAGTGAAAATAGAGTGATATAAAATTGTATAGTTTTAGAACAAAATGTAATGTTTTTTGGGTGAATATCACTCTAAAGATTTAATCTGCCCCTTTTTCTGATTTTCCTAATTGAGTTCTACTTTCACAGATATCGTCCTGCTGTCCTCTACAGTGGACATGTTGGGAAATTAAAATAAAAATGTAAAAAAAAAAATTAAAATTGTAAGGTGTTTCTTTAGGCCCAAATAGATAGGAAATCACACAAAAACAAAAATTGAAAGACACTTTTTTTCCTCGTTTCTCAGGAGGATAACTGACAGTGTGCTCAGTGAATGTCTCAGGCAATGGAGAGCAGAGGATGCAGTGCTGGAGGACAGATCCTCATGGGAGGACAAACCCCTGCATGGGATGTACCACCGGTCCATAACTGAAGTGGCTGATATCAAGAAGTCCTACCAATGGCTAGAAAGGGCTGGCCTACAAGACAGCACTGAAGCGCTCATCCTGGCAGCTCAGGAACAAGCCCTGAGCACCAGAGCAATAGAGGCTCAGATCTACCACACCAGACAAGACCCAAGGTGTAGGCTGTGCAAAGAGGCACCTGAAACAGTCCAGCACATAACTGCAGGGTGTAAGATGCTGGCAGGTAAAGCATACATGGAGCGCCCCAATCAAGTGGCTGGAATAATATACAGGAACATGTGTGCAGAGTATGGACTGGAAACCCCAAGGTCAAAATGGGAAACACCTCCGAAGGTGGTAGAGAATGAGAGGGCAAAGATCCTGTGGGACTTCCAGATCCAGACTGATAGAATGGTAATGGAGAACCAACCAGACATCGTAGTGGTGGATAAAGAACAGAGGAAAGCCGTTGTGGTGCATGTGGCAGTGCCAAGCGATGGGAACATCAGGAAGAAGGAACATGAGAAACTGGAGAAATACCAGGGACTCAGAGAGGAACTGGAGAAAGCCTGGAAAGTGAAGGTGACAGTGGTGCCTGTGGTAATTGGAGCACTCGGGGCAGTAACCCCCAAGCTGGAGGAGTGGCTACAACAGATACCTGGAAAGACCTCAGACCTCTCAGTCCAGAAAAGCGCAGTGCTAGGAACAGCTAAGATACTGTGCAGAACCCTCAAGCTCCCAGGCCTCTGGTAGAGGACCCCAGCTTCAGTGAGAAACCACCCCCGGATGGGTGAAAGGGGCAAGTTTTTTTTTTTTTATGGCGGCGAGACGGCTCACTTGACAGCAGTTTGATGAGAGCGAGCTGGCTTGACTCCAGCCACTAGTTGATGCTTCCTCTATAGATCCTTTAAGAAACTGGTCACGGTGGCTTTCTTCCTTTTGCAGTCAAAGTGCTCTCAGTGTCTGAAAATGTTGTTGGGTTCACTCTACGTGTGGAGTTGTCATTCGCGGTGAGGGGGTGTGTGGAAGGGGAAATCCTTGCGACACTCCCTTCACCTGTGTTTCTGAGAAAGTCAGTTGAGCCTCAGCTGTGCCGTCACCACTCCTTATGCAGTCTTTTAATGAAGTTCCCCGATTGTTTGGCTTTTTTTTAAGTGTAATATAGAGGTTAAAAAAAGACAGGCGACCACATTTTCCACGGCAGTAGTAAATTTGTTATACAAAACATAAATTCATTAGGGTACCTTGTCTAAAGACTTTTTTCTACGTGTGGGGAGAGCTGGAAAACTGTGGTGGTTCTTGTTGAAGTTCTCTGCTTGGCTGTGGTTCTGTAATGTGCTGCCTTAGTTTGGCTTTGACTGAATGTGTTTTTGGGGGTTTGGGCTTTCTTTAAGACGGCCTAACATTTACCCCATGAACACAGATGTTAAACTGTAACATGGAAGTCGACACAGACAGGCTCACTCCTAACAAAAAGTCCACCCCCTCATGTTACGCTTTAATTCATAGCATTAAACTTGAGAACATTGGAGACTGTTTTTAAGATTCGCTGCTTGTAAAAATGTGTACGACTGTTGTTGAAGCCGCCTACGGCTTCCCCAGGTTCAGATGGTTCAGGACCTCAGAGAGCCTATTTGTGCTGGACACTTGGCAGCACTTCCTCCCAAACAGCTGAGACCCTCAGTGTGGATGAAGATGATTGTCAGTAAATCTGGACTGAACTTGGACTTATTGACATTTAAGGTGGAGACGTCAGAGAGAATGTGCTCCCAATTTTGAATCTGTGTTGAAGTTTGCTTTTTAAAACACAAATTACTAAAGGAGAAACAAAATTCAGTAAACATTTTTGGATTTTCTTCCTTATGACTTTTTGCAATGGGAAAGAGAACAAAACACACAAGTGTCGGCATAAGTGTTCCAACCTTTGCAAGAGGAGAGCCAGAAGAGTCAGCAACCAGCAACGTGTCCCGTCTCCGATCCGATCTGCTCTGAACTCTCACCCTGCAGCAGGCAAATGTATTAAATATGGGCGGGAAGCAAGTGATGCAATGGCTCTGTGTATTTCTATGCATACAATCAGCATATTGTAGCCTGTGCTGTCACAGGACACAGGAAAGTCAGCTGTGACACATCCACTCCTTTTGCAGAAGTGTAACAAAAATTCTGGTTTCCTGTGTGCTTCTTCTCTTTGTGAAGAAATAGTTAAAACCCTGACACATACAGACACAAGAACAAAATATATCATTTATTTTACTTTATTAATCACATAAGTAAAACATACTTGTATAGTTCAATTCACATTAAGATTTAGTATGTAGTTGGTTCACACTTAAAACACATCAGTTTGGCTGGTTCTGGTGTAAACTGCCACATTTCTTTGTTATTTTTTTCTTGAGCAGAAAACAACCCTGACACCAATTATGAATCAATTAATTCCAACCATTTCTGTTGGCTAATGGACATTGAGACTGTGGATAATTTATTCTTTAACTGTGGAGTTATAAAAACATTCTGGGAAGGTTTCTGCTTTTGGTATTCTTCCTAAATTGTAATGCCAGTTCATTTACACGCAAACAATGTTCTAATCGGTGTGGTATCATATAATAGACCAGAAAATACTGTTTTATATACACAAAAATAAATATTTGAAGACCAAATCACTTTTTATCACATTTCATAAAGAGCTCTGTTTTTTACTTTCAATCACTTTATGAAAAAGAAGAATGGCTTGAAATTGCTTAGTTTTATTCAGAAATACAAACTTCACAAGTACCCCTAACCAGTATTAGACTATTTAGATTGGTTCTATGTTCTTTTATTTTATTTTTATTTAACTTATTTGTTTATATTTCTTTGTGTGTTATGTTCATTGATTTTTTGTTCTGTATTCTTTATTTTCTATGTTAATATGTTATGTTTGGCAATGGTGCTTGATCTTCGAGGTAATGTTGATTACATGGTTATTGTTCATTATTTAATGTATGATACCTCAATTGTTAATAAAGTTAAAAAAAAACATTTCTGTTGGCTTCATGAATGAACATCAATAGTAACGGAAGAACACATTCTTCTGTTTGTGTTTCACATAAAACTGAAAAAAAATTACAAATTGTGAAAGTTGTTGTTTATAAAGTTGTTTATTTCTGGCATAAAGAAAACACAAATATAAAGAGAAAATAGCCTTTTTTGTAAATATGAAACAGTTTCTGTCATGTGTCACATATCCAAAGGGAACAAATGTAGAAGTACATAATGTAATGTCAGCAGTAATAACATAAAAAACAACTAGGCCTCTACAGCTTATTTGTTGGTGCACCTTAACCATCAACTCATAAATCTAACAAATAAAAATAAAACTAGATCTAACGAAGTGACCCAGACATATTTTTTGGACCATAAGTTGCATCCAGGCCCTTATGTTGGAATTCTAGTTGTGCTAACTGACCTCAAACCATTTTTCTGGTACACAGCGTTTAAAAATCTGTGTAAAGATTTTTAAACGCTTCGTCATAATCAAAAGGTTAAGACGAAGTTGCATCACTTGATGGATT
Organism: Oryzias curvinotus; assembly: GCA_023969325.1. Taxonomy (NCBI): domain Eukaryota; kingdom Metazoa; phylum Chordata; class Actinopteri; order Beloniformes; family Adrianichthyidae; genus Oryzias; species Oryzias curvinotus. The sequence continues at coordinate 6,259,687 of CM043719.1, forward strand.
GCTGGAGCATTATGGGTACTGTAGTCCATAGCCTCCTGGACGAGTAAGTACAAATAAAGTTTCATTTATTCAACTGTTTTGTTTTACTTGATTTGCCTTATCGCCAAATACATTTGTTCTTTTTTAGAATTAATAACATTTCCTTTTTCTTTCACCAGAGAGCCACAATGGAGGGAGGAAAGAGTCACATGTGGCTCCAGGGCCTCAGGTTGCAGAGCCTTTTGTTGGTTTGTTTGGAATTCACAGCTGCTAACATCTGGTCTACCCAGTCAATGAAGGACCCAGCCCTCGTCCTTGGAGGGATGCAGTCCTCAGATGTGGACCATCTCAGCTGGTTGATTTGGGACTAACATGTCAGAGATGAACTGTGGTGCAAAGCATCAACTGCACTCTTCTAATAAACAGTCAGTGGTGCAAAGCCAGGGAATAGTTGTTTAAAAATTAATAACGATGAATACTTACCGTATTTTCTGGACTATAAGTCGCACCGGAGTATAAGTCGCACCAGCCCAAAAATGCATTATAAAGTAGAAAAAAACACAGATAAGTCGCACTGGACTATAAGTCGCACTTTGATGGGAAATTTATTTAAAAAATCTGAGACCAAGAACATACATCTCACCTTGAAAGGCAACCTAAAATAACAGGGGGTTAGTGAACAGGCTAAATAGCTACATGACGCACAACGAACTGAGTACGTGCCTGCTTTATTAACATAAAACCACTGCGTGAGTGGGACTTGGACTTTAAAGTGCTACTGGTAAGCTCAATGCTGGACTCCTTTTTTTAATATGTCACGTTGTTGTATTGGGTTAAAAGAAAAAAAAATAATTACCGGTAAATGTTCTAAAATGTTATACAAATGTTTGTATTAAAATTATACATATTTGCTAACCTGAAAAAAGATAATTATTAGTAAAATACTACTTAAATTAAAATAAATTGTATTTAAGTGTGGGAGCATGCAGGTCACAAACACACTTGACAGTATGAAAGTACCACAAAGTACCACTCCGAGCCTGGAGCGCCCTCTTGCAGTTGTCAGTGAAAATAACGAACATGTGAAATTATTCAACAATGTAATTTATTTCAAATATAAGTCGCTCTGGAGTATAAGTCGCACCCCTTGCCAAACTATGAAAAAAAGTGCGACTTATAGTCCGGAAAATACGGTAAATACGATAAATACTCACTCATTAAAAATTGATGACAGTTCGTGACCTTTGCCCCGTTTAACTCCCAACCCCACCCCTCCACCCTTTCTTTCTCTATGGTTTACCGGAAACTTTATTTTGAAATCCACGTCGTTCCCGGAAGTGCAAGAAAAGCTGAAGCCGTTGAGGCCCGGTTGGAGGGTCTCATCTCCCGGTCTTATCTCCCGTTAAGGAGGGAAAGCGGACTGTTTCTGGGTCGGGGGAGCCCGTAAAGCTGCCTCCGTGTAAACGCCTCCGCTGTTGAGACCCAGAAGTCTTGGACCGAAGGCGGTTCCGAAGCTGAGCTCATCATGCTAGCTAGTATGAGGCTAACCGGATGAGCTGACCGAGGCGGTAGATGTGTCCGCGAGGCGGATCCGCTGGTCAGCGCGAGCCGGATACCTGTGAAGGTGAGAGTCGTGCGTGTCAGCGGGTTTTCCGTTCGCAGACAGAATGCCAGGTGATTTCGTTACGTCAGCGCGCCGGTGCCTCACCTGCACGGGTGGAGCAGAACACGGGGTTGAAGGGAGCTGCTGATAGGAAAGTGAACCATAGACGCTCTTTTCCTGATTGATTTCCGATTTTAAAGATTATAGCAGAATCTGTGCGGGACAGAAATGTAGACTCCAATGTTTTCTGACTGTTAATACGCTTATAAGGTCCTCTTAACTACACAAACACACACACAAGTGTTTTCTGAGGGAACACACAGACCAGGCAAACAGAAATCACAACATTAGACTGTCTGACCGGATCAACCAATCAGCACCTTTCTCCTGTCAGCAGCCAATCACCGTGCAGCTTCTCAACGCTATGATCTCTAAAGACCCATGATGAGAAATGTCTTTAACATGTTCTTGTAGCATTTTTTTCCATGATAGAGGACATATAAAAAAGAAGTTTAAGATTAAAGATGTATTTCTAACCAATTTTTTCCGAATTGTTGTGAATCAGGAGCAGACCAAAAGGAAAAAGAGCGTGTTTGTGAAATAGAAAAATGCTCTGCAGGTCACCAGCTTCCTGCTCTGCTCCACTCTGACACATCCGCTGCCAGCCAAACGGATCCAGGAACGTCTTTGTTTTTCCTCGTCTGAGCTGGAATCTTTGCGGCTGGATGGTTCTGATATTGATCGCGTTTTTGTTGCACCACTAATGTTAGGTTGGGGCGTGAGGGACTGTAAGCTAGGGAGAGAGTGTAAACAGATGGATGACAGGGAAAGAGTGTGGGCTTGCTCTGTGCCAACGGTCCTGTCCAGAACTCAACGGTTGAATGTCTAACAAACTCCTGCCGCTCTGCAGAAACTATGTCTCAAAAAATGACACAGTTTTTTTAGATTTTGTCTGAAAACGCATTCATCGTAATTAAAAGACCACTGGGAAGACTGACAATAGATCAAAAGCAAAGTGGAAGTTTGTCTTGGTGACTGTTAAGTTTGTCGATCCGGATAGAGTCCTTAACCTTACGTTTGGTCTGTATTCAGACTGCCCTCAAGTGTTCTTTTCTGTTTCAAAGCAAAGTTTGTAAACAAAACCATGTGACTAAAGATCTCTTCAGTTATTGGCTGGGAATTATGAGGGCGGGGCAAAGCAACTAGAGGCAGAAATGATCACAGTCCTGTGCTTTGCAATCCTTCAGACAGTTCACTGACTCAAACGTCCCGCCCACAACACAAGGGCGTGTTTGTGATGAACTTCTGCCGCGATGCCGAAAATGTGTCTTAAAAAACGACACAGGTGTTCTGATTTTGTCGAAAAAATAGCATAATCAGAATGAAAAGACCACTGAGAACGATTTGAAAATAGAAAAACATATAGCTGGAGTGGGACTGTATTAAGCAAGAGAGAAAAGTGTGAAAATGTTGTGTCTGTCTGTGGGATGCTGTGTCAGAGCTGAAATTCCCATAACCTCTTTGGGAATCATGGGAATCTTGTCCCGGTAGCCAATGGGCTCCAAGCCCCGCCCCCACCTGAAATTAGCTTACAAAAACAAAGCAACAGCTGATACAAATAAACATGATTTTTTCATTCAACCGTTTTTAAGTTTCAAGTTTTGTTTTATTTGAAGGTTCACATGTACAGTATTTTTTCAAATTTTCAATATTTCTTTTAAGTTCAAATGTTTCTTTCCTCAAATTTACAATTTTATGTTTCAAATTTTCAACAATTCCTTTCATGTTTACGTTTTGTGCTTTTGAGTTTAAAACTGTTTTCATTTTGTTTGTTTTTAAATTTACAGTCTGGTTTTTCATTTACCGTAAGCCAGTGGTCTCCAACCACTGGGCCGCGGACCGGTACCGGGCCGCGGGAAGTTTTGGCACCGGGAAAAAAAAAAATTCCATTTTATTGTTTTTTTTGGTTTTTTTTCGAAAAAAACGTTTTATTTTGAAAAGTGACCGGATTCTCTCTGTTACATCTGTCACACTTAACGAACGTCAAAGTCGCGACACCAAACATCAGGTGATGCACCCCGCTAAAATTAAACCTAAACAACCAAAATGAGCAAAAAACACAATTCTTTAGAAAATTGCTTTGACAAGGAGAAAATTATTATTATTATTATTGTTATTATCATTATTACTAAAGAGAAAATACCACCCCTGGTCCGCGGTAAACGTGTCTTGCGTTGTACTTCACTCCCCCCCCACCCACCCCCCCGTCCGCGGTAAACGAGTCTTGCGTTGTACTTCACCCCCCCCCACACCGGTCCGCGGTAAACGTGTCTTGCGTTGTACCGGTCCACGGTGACATAAAGGTTGGGGACCACTGCCTTAAGCGGATCCTTTTTGTCTTCAGTTAAATCATTTTCACTCTGACTGACAAGCTGCAGCTCTTTTCTCTCTCAGAACATGAATGTGTGGCGTGTCACTCATTTTCAATGTCTACTCTTTTGCCCCGCCTCCTGGCGTTTCTGTGCAGGATGCTCCACGGCCCGTACAGCACCGTGGACCGGGACCGGCCCCTGATCCGGCTGCCTTTCACCAGCTTTATTGTGGCCACAGTTCTGCTGCCCCTGACGGCCCTCCTCGCCTGCCTCTTCATCTCGGTGCTGTACCACTATGAGGACTCCACCTACACACACTGCCAGGTGACCAACACAAGCCCCGCCCCCACTCATCCACACACTGCCAGGTGACCGCTAGAATCCCAAACTCCTCCTGAAGCTGTGGTCCATTTTTCCCTGGATCCTTAGTAAGTTCGTCAATAGAAATTCCTGCTGCCACACAGATAGCAGGGAGCGTGGGGCTCAGTGGGTGTGGTCACATTGACCTTACGGCGACACACGTGAGGCGAGCTGTGGATCCATTTGAAACAATGGAGTATGTTTACGTTATCGGGATGGAGCAAACAGGAAGTGTGTCAGAAACACTCAAACTCAAGGCCCGCAGACCCCCCTTCTCGCCGTCTTATTATGTAGAGATCATTTTATACTGGTTGTTATAATGTCCCAGCAATACGTAGTGCTGTCAGCAAATTAACTACACATCCCATAATGCAGTGCTTCCGCTGAACACTTTAAACTATCCTCACACAAGAGCAAAGAAAACAGAAGGAATCGATTATTTATTGCTGAAAAGCACAAATCTGATTAATATTTTCAGGTTTTGTTTTGGTATGATCTGCAGCATAGTCATATTCTGAACTTGCATAATTTTGACAGGATATATTGTTGTGGGGAGCCAAATCTTGTGGAATATTTTAAATTTAAATTTACTTTTTGTATAAAATGACATAAAAGTAAAGAAATTTGAGTTTTGTTTGTTTGTTTGTTTGTTTGTTTTTGAAGGGCCGATATAATTCAAAATCTACTTTTGGAGCTTTATAAGTGTCTTAGAATGTTTGGTCTTCACTCTAAACAACCTCAAAGTGCCACTTTGATACATTCATTTCTGAGTATTCCTCTAATAACCTGCTCTCTGAGCACCAGCCCCTCCCAATCCACGAAAACGGCTGTCCCCTTCCAGGAAAACTCTGAGCTGCCAGCCCCGCCCCCAGACTAACACACAGACCCACTTTCTCCATGGAGCTAGCGGTCATCGGTCTCTGATCGTGGCCGGGCTCCTTTAAGAGCCCTGTGGGTCCCCTGGTGTGTGAGAACTGGAGGGAGTGAGTGTGACGTCACTTGAACCGTCATTTTGTCAGGATGGGGCGCCGCTGTGTTGGATGCTCCGGGCGGGGCAAGTCCAAGAAAACAAATGGGTGCAGCAGCTCAGGGTCGAGCCAGCTGCAGCAGAACCACAGAACCGGTCCTGTGATGACATCCTCCTCTTCTGTCCTTCAGGTCTCTAACTACCTCCCGTCCATCAGCTCCGCTATCAGCCGCGTGCCGGAGCGCTACATCTGGCGCTGCTGCATCGGGCTGCACTCGGCGCCACGGTACCTTTTCTCTGTGGTTTACTTCAACTTCTACCGGCGCCGCTTCAACGGGAAGCTGCCGGAGCTCCTGCTGAGCGGGCTGGCGCTCCTCTGCAGCATCGCTGAGAACTCCGGGCTGCTGCTGCTCACCTACGTGTCGTCCACCGAGACTTACAGTGAGTACGGCGGCGCCGGCCGACCCGGCCCGCAGCTGATGAAGGAGGGACTGAGCGTGTTCTCCTGTCTGCAGGTTATCACAAAAACGGCTTCATCGTCTTCGTGGGCAGCTCGCTGCTGCACATGCTCGTCACCTGCCGACTCTGGTTTGTCCTCAAGCGCCAGTACCTGAACCCCGAGGTGAGCCCGACCTGCTAGCAGGACCTCTTCAGTTCCAGCCCACCGAGAATTTCCCAGCATGCCCCCTGTCACTGCAGGAAAAGCCCCGTCAGTTGTTAAACCACTCCCACTTTGAATCTGTTAGTTCTGACAGTCGGGCGGTCCTTCAGGTGCTTCCTGATTGAGCTTCCGCCAACAGGACGATGCAGAACATCTGCAGCAGGTCAAAGAACCATCAGAACCTCAGACCTCTCTCTCTCCTCCTCTCCCTGCTTTCAGGAAGTGACATCATACGTCTGGAAGCTGCGGCTCTTCCTGTTCAACATCAGCTGCTGTGGAGCAGCGGCGTACTGCTTCAGGCGCCACAACAAGTTCTGCGAGGATGGAGGTGAGGAGCAGAGGAGAGCGCCCTCTGCTGAGGGCAGAGAGGAAGAGGCGGAGTTTACCCTCTCATTCAACCGCCTTTAAATATCAAAACACTGTTTTGTAGTCAGAACAAAATAATGTGAATTATTTTATAGTATAAACAGGTTCATTATAACCAGGCATGTCCAAAGTCTGTCCTGTAGGCCAAAAAGTTCCACCGGCCCGCAGGTTCCTTTGATAAAACCAATCATTCACGACTCCCAGCATTTTCTAAAAGCTGTGTTCATTTTCTTGATGTGGTCGACTAAATGATGTTTTAAAGTGTTGTAAACTTGTGGCGACACCGTCGTGTGACCCTTATGTGACACTTACCAGGTAGTTTCTAAAATGTTGATTATAAAGATGGACTACCAGAAGAGGGTGTCACACTATTCGAGATTAATTAATTAATGACAAATTAGCACGTTTTATTTATTTTTTATTCAGGTTAATCTCATTATTGTCATGTTCTCTAATATAAAGTCATGTTCTCTAATATAAAAAACAAATGTCCAACAGTTTACTTGCATGAACGTTTATTTGAACTTGCTAGAGGTGAAGCCGGACGCTCTGCATTATGGGGCACACTGAGGAATAACTATGTCAACATGCGTATTACTGTTTTAATAAGAGGTTTATGGTCAGAAAAGTGTTCCAACTGGTTTTTATGTGTTAAATTGGAGAACTCTGCTTTGTTGTTGTGGGTTTTTCTGACTTGTTGGAGATTGGAAAAAAAAATGGTCTCCCTTCATGGTGTAAAAGTGAAGGTTTGTTATATCAGGAAAACGTCATGAAGCCAGTTTTTAGTTGGGTTTTGATCTTTTACAGTGATGTGAAGATTTTAAATGAAAATATCTCAAAATGAGGCTTTTCATAGCATTTATTAGGTGAAAAATGACTGTAGTTGAAAATAGATTAATTACTGGTCAAGTTTAATTAATAAAACAAGACAATTATTGGCACTAATGCTAACTACCACAAGCAAACGGAATGGACAACGTGAAGAATGGACAAATTGACGGTAATTCTGGTAAAAACGTTTGTTTTCTATGTGAAGAAATGAAAACTGAGCCATTGCAAACAATAGTTCATTTGCATGGAATGTTATTAAAATAGACGGTCTGGCCGATTGGTTTAAATAAGGAGCACCTGTGTTGCTGGTTCTGCAGAGATGATCCTCAGGTTCCTCTGCTTGTTTTTTTACGTGACTCCGCCTCTTCCTGTCTTACAGTCTACACTGTGTTCGCCTTCTTCGAGTACATGGTGGTCTTCTCCAACATGGCCTTCCACATGACCGCCTTCTGGGACTTTGGCAGCAAAGAGGTCATGGTGTCCACACTACCGGAGGACAAACGCTACTGAGCATGTGCGGGCAGAGGAGACTCCTCCTCCTCCTGCTGCTGTTGCTCCGCCTTCAGTCGCTCCTGGAATCTGGACAGACAGCCGAAAACATCGGAGCAAAGCGGCTTTTCCGTGACGAGTCTGTGTTTCTGCACCGCAGCCACAGACGGATGATGGGAAATCCCATTTGAAAGTTTTTTCTCAGAGAAATAATCCGTTTGAACCTTTTTAATCTTAAATGAGACATTTCCATGGGGGCTGCAGCCGCATCAGCGTTTCTGTTCAGCTCCCTCAGAAAAACAGTTTTAGGATCAAATATAATTTATTTTGTGTCAAATCTTGAATTTGATGAACTATTAAACGTTTAGGAGATGTAAATGTGTCTTCGGTCACACCTACGGTGCTGTTGGTTTAAACCGTGCTCGTGGTTTCCACAGACTGTCTTCTCAGATGCTTTAGGTTTTGCATTTGCTGCCTCTCACCTGTCTAAGCAACTTTTTGTGCGTAAAGATCTTTTGAAAGAAGACCTCTGGACCTTCTGATCTAAAAACTCAACCAAAAGGTCTTTAGTGATGTCATTTCCTGTTCTGAGACGGAATGCTCTGTTCCAGGTCTGCATGCTGGTGCTGTGGTTAAAGTCACAGCCAGGTGTGTGAAATTGATCTTCCTCATTTCATCCAATCGAGTGTCTGTGCCTGGCATTCACAGAGCTTTGGAGGAAGACACCGGACTTTGTATCTGTTCCGTTTCCAACCTTCCACTATTCTGACCCGTTTCTCTCCGATCAGAACCCAGAAGCAGCAGCCAAAACCGACGACGTTTACGTTGGGTTGCTATTGGGATTTAGGCGGCTTCGAGAGGAACGCTGACTAAAAAGGAGATGAAACTCCTTCCTCCATGGTGACCCCAGCTCTCCTGGAGGAGGTGGGGGTCTCGTTCTGAGTCACAGGGATCCTGCAAACCACATCCTCCAGGAGAGCTGGGGAGGAAAACAGCAGCAGCTTCCTGCCGAGTTCTCCAAGCTTTCACCGTGTGGTCCAGCAGCGCCACCTCCAGGCGCTCGGCAGCTGCATGTTTTGGAGAAGCGGGAAGAGGAAGCAGCCTCCTACCTTTGAGGAGGCGCAGGGAAGGAAAGGTCATCTTCCTAAACACGTCAAGAACCTGCTATTTGATTGGAGCAGTTGCAGGTTTGATGCAGGGCTTCACGTTCATTTTGTTAAGAACTAGTGGTTTGCTGACAGAGGAGGAAGAGTCATGGGGTGTATCTGAAAGTGATTGGAGCAGCAGGGAGGTCCTCCTCCAGATGTGCTGTCATGCAGCAGCTCGTGTTGGAGATGGAAACTGGTTAGATTACCATCAGCTCCTTTGTGAATGAGTCCTTTCTCTTTTGACAGAGCCCTTTCATGGCTTTGGGGGGTTATTTGTTTGCAAGTTATTTGTTAACCTCACTTCCCTCGAACATCATTTACCTGAACAAACAAGCCACAGCTTTTACAGAACAGGAAGAGCTCGTCTCACAATAAAAGTGCTTTAATAATAACTGCGTTTACAGTTCATGACAAACACGGCCGTCTGAAAGCAGCAGGTCACAGATTACGTCAGGACTTTTCTGCAGGTGTACATTTTTTTTTCCACTTTTGGACTGAACATGTTAAAAAGTCCAGAAGCTGTTTTGAATTCTACACTTAAACTGTCAAGTCAAGCACAGTTTTAGCTCAAGACGAAAGCTTTCCTTTGCAAAAAGTAGTCTATTTAAGTGTACTACCAGTAGGCTATACTGACAGTGAGAAAGTACAGTATATTTGACGTTTACTTTTTACTAAGGGTGTATTGATTAATTATTTTAATCCAACGATCCAACCAATTCAATCTGTCTAAGGCAAAATTGTTAATCAAACAATTGGATCAACCAAAACCATTAAGAAATCCTTTCAAAATGAGCTAAACTGATAATCAATTATGGAAAATACCATTTGGATTGAGACATGGTAGGTTTATTTTTCTGTCATGTAAAAACAACCCAGTGCATCACAGTGGACAAAGCACGCGAGATGAAAACTGATCATCCATCATTCCAGTCCAGGATGCAGAAATCCGTTGAACTTAGCAAAGTCATGCGACCATACAGTGTGCTAGAACGTTCTAAGAATGTTCACTTTGGATTCTTTGGATGTGGAAAAACAGTGGGCTGAATTGTAGGAAACTAAGATGTGAATGGAATATAAAAACTGAATCGAAGCGACAACCACAATTTACAATGTGAATCAAACCTGTAAAACGAATCGTTACACCCCTAATACCTACGTCCCATCTATATACTGTAAACTTACAATGTTCCAATTTAGTCAGTAGAAGTATTCAGTTTGCTATACCCCTTGTGCTATCCTATGACCCCACCCTTACCTTGACGTGTTATCCCTACCATGACAAAGGTGGATAAAGTTGAAGAGGATTTCATGTGATCCATGGACACCAGTGAAGATCACAAATCATTGAAGAAAAAAGGGTTCAGCACGGAGACGTTGGGGGACGGACTGGAGGAAGATGGGCTATGTCTAAATTCCATCACTACGTAATGTGCTATATTGGATATATTTGTCTTTTTTTTGGTGTGTCCAAATCTTATCATTCCAAATCCAGTCTAATTTTCCAAAAGTCTTCGCGAAAAACTCGTGTGCTGTGGCAGCAGCCATTTTCTGCTCGTACGCCAAAGTAAAAACCTAATAAATATGAACATTTTATGAGGAATACCAATAAATCCATTGTGTTCCGACGATAACTGGTGGTTTCTACAGAAATGTACATGGCATTTTTGATACAACAAATTGTTCAAACACAATGCATTGCAGGCCCTGTATTAGCCAACCAAGAGAGCGTTGGTGGGCGCTGGATTTTTGCAGAGATTTCTGGTCAATTTCAGGGGCACTAAATTTGGAATTCTAGATTTGGACACCCCAACAAAACATGCACTAACCAGGGAGTAGTTAGGGAATTCAGACATAATGTAGTGTTGGCAAAGCATTTTGGCTTTGCAAACACTAAATCTCCAATTGCATTTTGCTTTGTTTTCTTAAAACACTTGGACTTCATAAACCATTTTTTTGGAAGGTACTATTACATGAATTTTACTTTTCAAACATCTTACATTTTCCTGTACAAGTCCGATGAAAGTAGGTGGGATGATTCTTTTTTTTTTTTTAACAAGAGTTAAAATTGTGGATAATAAGGTATTTGATAACTTCAGTTAATGTAGACAGAATTATTTTAAAAATATGAAAAAGTTATATGAAAAAAGTTGAAAATGTATAAAAGTGGCCATCTTGTTATAACCATCTAATAACTGTATTGTAGAGCTCTGAATGTAAATCAAAGATTCCACACCCCTCATTAGCATGCTAACACTTAGCTATGAGCGATGAGAGCACTGTAACAAAACACAGCAGGCAGGAGGATTTTAATGCATTAATAGTGAAAATATACAGTGAAAATAGAACACTTTTATCACGTTAATGAGACTAAAATTTATTTAAAGCAAACAGGGGTCAGATGTTAGCTAGGGCTAGTCTTGAAACTTTTTAAAACACTTTATTACATTCTTTAATACCTTTGAGCATCATCTTCACAGTAAAAACCAGGCGGTTTGTGCCGGGATATTTCTAATTTTGGTAAATAATTTATCAGCTGCCAACAATAAAAATGGCTTTTTGGCAGCTGCTTGCTCATGCTTAGTGACGTTTAAGAAAAAAAATGCCTTTCAGTCGCTTGCCAACTTCCTTTCTTGTCATAATTTGGCTGAATTAAGGATTCTGTTGGGGATTTGACTGACAGCGGCACCATAAAAATAAAATTAAGGCCGGCTCCAATAGTACTGTCAGTATGACGTAGAGCCATTGGATTCCCACCAAGACTTCATACCAAAACAGTAACAAAAACAAGTTTATTTTTTAAGTTATTGATTTCTAAAGCATTTCTTAGCAACATTTAAAATAAGGATTTCGGCAATTCTGCTGGTGGTGTGATTCCACGCTGGAGCTGTTTTTGGAACAATTCACAGCAGTTTGAAGCAGCGTGATGAAGAGCAGTCGTGGGCTCATGGTCCTGAAAACAAGGAAGGTTCTGCCTCGTGTGGAGGAGCTCACAGTCATTCTGAAAAAGCTGTGTTTATAGGACAGCTGTGTTGCTGAATTTAGCTTTTGAGACTTTCCCGCCTGTCTGGGTCTCAGCAGTTTGCCCGTTTGTTCCACTTTCCGCCACTGTCTCCCTGTTCAGAACCGCTTCCTTTTGGATAGCTTTACCAATGCAGAAGAGGCAGCAGAAACTCCTGCTTTGGTTTGCTCAAAACAAGCAGCAGAGATACAGATGCATTTCAGGAGACCTACACTCTCAGAAAAAGTTTTTTTTTTAATAAAGAGCAAATGATTTGTGCCAAAGGGCAGACTGTTTTCAGTTTATCAAATGCTGGAAATTTTGGGTTGAGTTATCGATTTAAATCCATTTCTTGCACTTAGGACAGAAGCAGCCAATTTTATTTTATTTTTTTTTACTTTTTATTGTAAACATAACTTGTATAAATGACTCGCTGTTCTTTCTCTCTAATCTCTTGTTAGGGAAAAGTCAATTTCCTAATTTAAAATAGGATTTTGAAACAGAAATTTGAAAAATATTATTTAGTCAAATGATCATTTGTGAACCTGAATCCTTTATCAGTAAACTGAGCCCTGGGTCATAGACCTCTTCATGGTAATCTGTAGGTCTCAGCTAAAGCTGCACGCGCTCAGATACGTTCATACGCCAGACACAAAGTCACACAACCTACTGGAAATTAAAGATTATAAATGTTTCAGTAATTTTCTAATGAACTGATATAAAACTAGGAAAAGTTTTAAAAAACATCAAAGAGTTCGAGGAGTCTCTGCGGCAGGCGGCCAGCTTCACAGCAGGACGCAGGGCCTCTTGTTGACGGTGGGCTGCGGGTTGAGGTAGGCCCTTACAGCCTCCACAAACACGTCCTTAATGCCGTCCTGGTTCAGGGCCGAACACTCCAAGTAGCGCAGGGCCTGGATCTGGCGTGCCAAGGTAGTTCCCTGACTGTGGCTAATGGGTGCCTGGTTCTGCTCCTTCAGCTTCTTCACCAGCTCCTCGTTGTTTCGGAGGTCACTCTTTGTGCCCACCAGGAGGATGGGAACGCCAGGACAGTGGTGGGACACCTGGAGATGACACCAAAATGAGAAAAATGCTTAAAAAATATCTATTACCAATGATGAATGAGAAAAAACAATTGTCATACTTATTACCCTCAAAATGAAGACAATAATCAAGTTTGCCCTAAATAAACATGGTCCAAATGAGTAGCGGGTATTTTCTCCATTTGTTGCAATGACCGCTTCAGTGATGTCTTGCTTCCTCACCTGCCTCATGATTATGTTTTGAGAGACTGCCTTCCACTCTCCCGCAAGTGCTACATGCAGTTTTACTAGACCTTCTCTATGGGGCTGAGGTCAGAAGTCATTCAGGACTTCAGGCTCTCCCACTTCCTGAAGTCCAGCTGTGACAGTTCTGGTACCATGTGGAGGAGCATTGTCATCCATGAACAGAAAGTTGGGGTGTTCTGGTGTAGTTGGGGGATGAAGTGTTTCAATGAAGTCTCTGAGGTAATAATGTGCAGTGACTAAATCATCTTCAAAACCATATCAGTTTTGCTCTGACTGTAGAAGCCAGCCAGACTGTTGCACCTCCTCCACCAAAGGCAACCCTGGGGACCACGTTGACCTTGGCGTATTGTTCACCTCGCCTTTTCCAGCAATGCTGACACCCATCATTTCTGTACAATGTGACCCGACACTCAGTGAACAGGACGGTTAGCCATTGCTGCACTGTCCAGGTCAAATGGTTTTGTGTCCTCTGCAAACTTTCTAGGCGGTGTCTTGGCGTCAGTGGAGTCATCTGCAACGGTCATTCCAGTCAGGGCGGTGGACTGGTTTGTCTAGGAACCCTAGTATCCCTCACAACAGGTCTGCAGCTAGACCCTTAGGTTCTGGTCATGGTTGTGGTCTGTCACTGGCGGGCCCCTACTCCTGGGTCTGTCCCAAACTCTGTCAATAGTTTGGGGTCTTGATGCAAGTCTGCTGATGACACTGAGACTCGCCAAGTTAACCTGCAACACCTGACTGTCTACTACCAACCTGAAGACGTGTATGGCCAGGTGGTGCTGCTAGTCTATTAGGCGTGTATTAAGTGCACTCGAGGCTGTTAGAATAATGAACTTGGAATGACTTGCCAACTAAATCAGCTTTATATACCCATAGAATGTTGACACTGATGCCACATTAAAAAAGGGTTAGAATCTTTTGATTTCGGGCCCAATAAGTGACACAAGGACCACAGTTGGGCCATTATGTGGAAAACACTAAATGAGTGCTTCTATCACCACAATACAACCCCACCCACCCCCGGCCCAAAAATCTGTGAAGTGAAAGCTTTTCAGAATACCCATAAATTATCTTAAGTAGTGTATTTTCCTTCTCTGTGTCTTTTGCTTTTGATCTAAAAGTTTGTACTTTCAGATCTGACATTTTTGTGTCTCGGGCATTACATCTCTACTCCTTTTTGAATTTTTGCTTTGACCAATTCTACCTTCAGTTACCAGATTTGGTAACAGGCGTGTAAAATTTGACAAAACAAAAACACGTGCCACTTTTATGTGACAAACACACTTCGGTACAAAAGATGATGGTCCCACTCAAACACAGGAAGTCCTCTGCAGTTCATCTCTGTCAACTCTGTCTACTCTGTCTTATTCTTTGTTTTATGACACCACATGATCAGGTATTTATGACCCAACAATGGATTTAGGTACAACAAATTGGGTGAGTGCTGACCTCTGGGTGCCACTTGTGTTTGACGTTCTCGAAGGAGGCGGGGCTTGAGATGGAAAAGCAGATGACAAAAACGTTGGTCTGCGGGTAAGAGAGAGTCCTCAGACGGTCATACTCCTCCTGACCCGCTGTGTCCCACAGGTTCAGACTGATGACCCGGCCATCCACCGTCACCTGAACACACCGCACAAAAGATCACACAGCTATTGGTAAAACAGGTGCACCCTCATGAACTCCCAAAGCGCTCTCGTTGGATCACACAACCGTCCACATCTCAGTGATTCTGCATCTCAGTGTTTCCCCGGCCATAATGTGCTGGAACATTTCACAAAGCTTCCATTTGGAGGATGTTTCAGGACATACCTGGCTACTGTAGTTGTCAAACACTGTGGGGATGTACTCCTTTGGAAAGGCTCCGGTGGTGTAAGAAATGAGGAGGCAGGTCTTCCCCACGGCACCATCACCCACAACCACACACTTTACGGTCTGCATGGTTCTGCCTCAACAAGCTGCAAATACACAGGTGAGAACTTGATAAAGAACAACGGCACAACAGGCTGTCCTTCGGTGCCTCTGCTACAGGAGTTTCATGTAAAAGGTTTTAGCCTTATTTGATTCTACTTCTACTACGACAAAAGCTGTTATGAGATTTCCACACAATCCATGATCCTACAGAGAGAGAGACGTGGAAGGTTCAGTCTGGAACATTAAGAAGCACAAAGGTTGTTTCAAACATATTTTTACTAATCTTTTCTCCCCCAACATTGGTGCCCCTCTAGCAGTTTTAGGTACCCACACAGGACCCAATTATTCAAACATTGGGATGACATCATCAGGCATAATCTAAAACAACCAATGGCTGCTTTGCTTACTGAGGCATCCATGTGTCCGACTCTTCCAGAACAGCTTGATACTTGAGAAATGTTCTAACGAGTACCTGATCAAACATCAGGACTTCTGCTACACAGTTCTTAGACCAAAGAAATGATTGTTCAGAGCAAAACCAGGGAATCATGGAGGTGAAGGAAAGATGGTGTGGTGCTTCAAGAACTGCAATGAACCATGAGCTTCTCTGTAATCAGAGTACTGTAAACCAACAGTGGGAGAGCTGATACTCAAACAAGTAAACGGTGTACACTTATATAGCACTTTACTACCTTCCTTCAAGGCCCATAGTGCTATAGTCACAGTCCACTCACATGCACATTCCACTGCCGAACACTGGCGCCAACCTATAACCACCAGGAGCTATATGGGGTTTAGTGTCGTGCCCAAGGACACTTTGATGAATGGGCAGGCAAAGTGGGAACCAAACCTGCGATATTCTGATCAGAGGTAGACCATTCTACCTCTGCACCACGGCTGGCCAAAGTGGGTCACTAACAGAAACCAGTATCCAAATAGCAACCAACCAAAAAGTGTTGTAAACCCAGCCAATGTCCTACCTCAGCCTGAATCAGACAAAGACATTTAGGGTGTATTCAGACTGGAAAAGTACATTGTCTGGACCAAGTCGGCTCATTTTTGTCCGGATAAAGTCCTGAACCTTGCACTTGTTCTGTACTCAGACTACCGTTCAACCGGTCTTTTCTGTTTCAAACTAAAACTTGTAAACAAACAAAACAAAACGGTGTGACAAAAGATCTCTTCAGTCTTTGGCCATGAATTACAAGGGCAGGGCAAAGCAATGAGAGAAAGAATAATTGGAAGTCCTACGCTTTGCAATCCTTGTCAAGATAATTCCCTTATTCAAACAGTACTGGTCCTCTGGCATTGGTAACTCAGAGAAAACAATGTTAGATTAATGTAATGGAGCATCAAAAAAATAAAGAAAATGTGTATTGTGTTACAGTCAATTACATCAAGACCTTCGTCTAACAGAAATTGCTGACACCCGCCTGCCACATGAGGTCCAGCATCTTTTTGCAATTGGAGGAACCCAGGGTCAATCGCACCACAGTACAGTCTCACAAAGGGTCTGAGAATCTCATTTTGGTACTTCATGGCAGTCAGGCTACCTCTGGTGAGCACATTGAGAGTTGTGCAGGCCTCCAAAGAAATGCCACCCCAAACCATTACTGACCAACTGCCCAACCGGTCATGTTGGACAATGTTGCAGGCAACAGAACGTACTTCACAGCGAATCCAGACTATCAGGTCTGTCACATGTGCTCAGTGTGAACCTGCTTTCATCTGTAAAGAGCACAGGGCACCATTGGCGAATTTGCAAATCTTAGTGGGCTGTAAGCCAAAACTGTAGACTCATAGACTCCTACCATGAGTCCATGAGTCTGTTTATAACACTTTTAGCAGACATGTTCACTTTTGTGGCCTGCTGGAAGTCATTTTGAAGGCTCTGGCTGTGCTCCTCCTGTTTCTCCTTGCACAAAGGAAGAGATGGTGGTCCTGATACAGGGTTGTTGCCCCTCCGATACCTCCTGATGTACTGGCCTGTTTCCTGGTAGCGCCTCACACTACACTACACTGACAGACGGCAAACCTTCTTGCTGCAGCTCGCATTGATGTGGCGTTCTGGATTTGCTCTGTATTAATCACAAAACCTTTATACGTTTTTCTTGTTATAGTACAAATTTCAGTTCAGTAAAGCATCTTAAAGACCTACTCTAATCCTCTGATCTATTTTCAAAGAGTTGCCAGTGGTCTTTTAATTACGATTATGCCGTTTAGATTAAATTAAAAATAAAAAAAATTCTTGGACAGTTTCTGCAGAGTGGCAGGAGTTCATTAGAAATTCACCTCTGAGTTGTTGGCAGGGCTGCTGGCATGAAACAACGCCTCCCCCACTTCCCATCATCCATTTGTTCACACTCTCTCCCGCTGCCTCACAACCCCATCCTAACATCAGTGCAACAAAAATAGCAGCAATATCAGAACTATCCAGCCGTTCAGTATTGATCCAGATTCCAGCTCAGACGAGGGAAAATAAAAAACGTTCATGGATCTATTTGTCTGACAGTGGAAGCATCAGAATGGAGCGGAGCAGGGAGACTTTGGCTTGCTGTGTCACAAATTTGAGTTTCTTTAAACAACGTTTCAATTTGCTTCTGCATTTGAATAAAGAAATACTCTGAAATGGGCACCAATACTCTGAAATCCACCACCACGGTGGTGCACTGGATAGTGCTTTTGCTTCACAGCAAGAAGGCCCTGGTTCAAGTCCTGGCTGGGGGATCTGAAACAGAACCATCAATGGGGTGACCTTTCTGTGTGGAGTTTGCATGTTCTCCCCATGCATGAGTTGGTTACTCTAAATCGTCTCTAAGGGTGAATGCGAGTGTGTGATCATGGCCTTACAGGATTACCCCTGCCGTCGCCCACGAGTGACTGGGATAGGCTCCGGCAGCCCAGTGACCCCCAAAGGGAACAAAACGGATTTAGAAGAAAAATGAACGAATGAAAATACTCAAACGCAATTCTGATCTTAAATTCTTTTATACATGTCCTTTATCATGAGAAAATTGCTGCAAGAACATGTTAAAAAAAAACAAAAATGCTTGAATTACAGGAGTGGGTCTTTTATCGAGGTAAACGAACTCTGGTTCACTTTAAACGGACCAAATGTGTCCAGTCAGAACATTCTAATACCTTAAGAGTATTGTCAGGAAAATATATGTAGTCGCCATGATCATGTTTGTTTATAATTTCATTTCTGGTCACGTGATTAGTCAGGATGTCATTTAGGCACACCTGTCACCTGTGTTAGTTTGGTTTTGTTGGTTTGACACAGAGAGGGTGCACAGGGCCCAGTATTTTTTGTTGACCGCTTTTACACTTGATTATGTACTATACCGTTCTGATGGATCGTACCACATGTGTCATCGAAGTCAATAATTAAGTGGAATAAATCATGACACACAAGAAAGTGGATTTCATGGTCATAGTTTTTGTGGAGCGCGTCGCAAACAGGACCTGCCGCAGCCTCTCTAGCGGCTCATAAGCCCGCAGCCGCTACAACTTTGTCAACAAAAAATAAAAAGACACCGACAGAAAGAAAAAGACAGCGCAACAACTCCGGACGCCACAAAGACAGCGCGACAGCCGCGGGATGGATTGCAATCAAAGCGCCTCTGTCAGTGTCATCCAAGCCGAGGTAAGCACCCGGAAGCGACGGGCGCTCGGTCAGGAATCCGGCTTAGTGAAACTCTGAACTGCTATCTGCTGAAAACGAAAAATCAAACGGTGTCTGTTTAACTAAGGCAAGATTATATGGCGATCCCCGCAATAATGCTGCGCTGAGCAAGGCAATCGCAGAATCTGTCTAGCTGCACAAATAACGGAGTCGCATTTTCATGAATGAAAGTATTGCGCAACACCACGCAAGTGACGTAGGGAGGATGAGTGAACCAGAGAATGAGTGCTCTGCAATGGAAACGAACGGCAAAAGACAAATTAAAATGACTGTGAAAGCTCTCAGTAATAAAATTGAAAGGCTTCAAAAGGAACGCAAATTTGCGGTGAATAAAATAAAAGGCCTTATTCCAGAAATGAAGAGACTTATGACAAACGAAAAGAATGCTGAACATGTTCAGTCTCTCATGGTGGACTTGACAGGACTGTGCGCAAACGCTGGTGAAGCACATGCAACGTTACTCCCTCTTTTGCCACAGGATGAACAAAATATTCAAGATGAGTGGTTTTCTAATATTCGGGATCACAGCAATGCTTTCATAGGAGGTGTGACACAATGGCTTGGTGACGTTAAGGAACAAAAGGATGTTTCTTTTTTTTTTTTTTTTTTTTTTTTTTTTTTTTTTTTTTTTTTTTTTTTTTTTTGAACTTGTCCTGTCCGACAGCTGGGCAAACAGATGAGAGCTGAAGGCCTCTTGTGTTGGACATATTTTGCTTTAACAACAGGGGTTATTAATCTTCAGACAAACCAGAGGAATGTCTGAATAAACCCCTTTTGTAGTTGAGGCCAAACTTTATTAAATTCCATCATGTTAGAAAATCTTTGGTGCTGGACCGGACGGAAAAGGAAAGGAGGGAAGAAGAGAGAGGGATGTTAGAGAGGAGGGGGGAGAGGAGGGTGACAATAGGAGGGGGGGGGGGGGGGGTAGAACCATGAAGCAGCCTAAAGCAACAACCCTACTGGATGTCCATCATTACGGTAAGGTTCAAGTGCAATACACATCTCAAAGGGCGGGGCCTGTCCACACACACATCCAGATGTTATAAACACACCTGCTAACTGTAAAGATGTCCACATGTCAACATGTACACAAAACATGCACACAATACAGATATTGTTCACACACGCATACCTATGCCCCTAAACCAACCAGTGTGAAACATTTCATTCATTCAATCCTGCAAATTATTAGTACAAAGGTGAGCTAACACCTGTGTTCAGGTGAGTGTTTATGTTCTTCTAAATGAATGGTGGAATGTGAAAAGAAGGAGGGAGGGGCGACCCGCCATCCCCACACCAAGACCCCCGCCGCAGCAGCAGCGGCAGCCGGAACTCCCAACGCCACCCGGCAGCAGGCAGAGAACAACCACCCCCCGGGCGACCGCATCCGCCACCCCGGCCAGGGCCAGCAGGATCACCACGAGGCCCCCAGAGCCAGAGAGCAGGGAGGCATGGGGGGAAGAGAGCGCCGCCCCAGCCCAACCAGGGGAACAGCCCCCCCGCCGCACCAGGAGGGCCCAACGCAGGCCCCCACCCGAGAAGAGCGCCCACAGCCCCAGACGAGCACCTCGTCACCACCCAGGAGTTCCGGGCATCCCCCCGCCCCAACCCCAGGTACGAGCCAGGACCCCCCAAGGGAGACCCGCTCTGCACTCCAGGCAGCCACCCACCCGGCCTACGGTTGGTCCAGGAAGGAGCAAGGCAGGGGACAGCCGGCCCCGCCCAGGAGGGGGGCACCCCGGAGAGAAGAGGGGCCCACAAGGAGTGTTGTTAACATGGCCCGACCAGGCTCGGCCACAGTTGGAATGTGGGCGGGGGGCCAACGCCCAGGGGCAAAAACGCGAACCCACACCACAAGGACACGGACACCCCCGGCTCAGGTGTAATGTGAACTCCCTCCCTGCGCGGAGAGAGCCCCGCCGGGCCCAGGAAACCGGCACCCAGGGGACACGGCCGCCGCTGCCAAGGGCCCAGTACCCCCCACCAGGGATGGGGTAGGGGACAGACGGACCTTGGACCCACCTTCCTTGTATAATGTGTGTGCTTGTGTTCGTAAGGGTGTATGTGTGCATGTGTGTGTGTTTGTGTTTGAATGTATATTATGAGAAGTAAAAAGGTGTGTGTACTAGGGGGGTGTAGTTAAAATTGGTGGGTAGGGCACGGAGAGGACATTCCCTGATTACTCACAGTAATGTCCCCTCACCCTCCCCACCAAGGGTCCCTAAATGTCTAAGGTGCGGTTAAAATTGGCGGGTAGGGTGCTAGGAGGACATCTGCTGCTTGCTGGCAGTGATGTCCAAGCACCCCCCCTACCAAGGGCCCTACATGTCTAAGGTGCAAATAAAACCGAGAGAGGGGGGGCCCATTCCATACGGCAACCATGGGAGGGAGATGTTTCTGCTGCAACATATAATTTGCTCTCAAACATAAACATACCTCAAATCACAAATCAAGAAACGGAGGAAAATGATGACATAAAACCCAGTGACAGTGTGTCAAATGTAGAGCGAAAATCAACAAGATCACATTCTGTAAAGTCAATAACATCCTCTACAACTTCATCATGCATTAAAACAGAAGCAGATCTGGCTGCTTTGATGGCAAAACAAGAGGTTTTAAAACAAAGACATCAACTGGAAGAGGAGGAAGAACGACTTCGTCAAAGAAAAGAACAACTTAAATTGGAAGAGGAAATCTGTACATACAAGGCCAAACTGAAAGTGCTGAAATCTCAAAGTATTGCAAGTGAAAGGCTTTCTAAAGCATCAGATGGAATGAACTCTTATTTGGAGAGACAAACAACAAAACAAAAAACTCTGGATTGGAAAGCTGATCCATTCGTACCATTTTCACATCAAACCGATCATCAGGCTACAGGGACAAAGCCTAAAGAGAAAGCTGTGGGGGCTGAAACCACAATGATTAAAGACCAAAGACAAGGAAAAGAAACAGTTCCCTCAGTTCATCCAAGTTTCCACATCCAAGACACCAGAAACGCAAACACTGTGATGGACAATCAACAATCAATGTTGGACATAATGAGAAATCAAAATGAAATAACCATGCTTCTGATGGATCAGCAATGCGTTTCATCTTTGCCGAAGCGAGATGTACCTGTGTTTGACGGAGACCCACTACAGTACCACATGTTCATGAGAGCATTTGAGAACAACGTAGAGAAAAGGACAAATAATAACAGTGATCGACTTTATTTCTTGGAACAGTATACCAAAGGTCTGTCTAAGGAACTGGTTCGGAGCTGTCAATACATAAGTCCAGACAGAGGTTATTTCAAAGCTAAAACCTTACTCAAAGAACACTTTGGAAATGAACACAAGGTGGCAGCAGCTTACATGGACAAGGTTCTTTCATGGCCTTCAATTAAAACAGAAGATGCTAAGGCTCTTCAAGATTATAGCCTTTTTCTCAGAAGCTGTTGCAATGTTATGGAGGATTTGCATTATCTGCATGATCTTAACGTGCCTGCTAACATGCTCAGTGTTATCAAGAAACTTCCCTACAAGATTAGAGACAAATGGAGGACAGTAGCTTGTGAACTACAGGAAAGAACTGGACAAAGATGCAAGTTAACTGACATCACAGAGTTCATAGAAAAACAAGTAAGAGTCTTAACGGATCCAGTGTTTGGAAACATACAGGATGTTCCACCTGCAACTAGGAGTTTGATCAAACCAGAGTCACAGATCCGTTTTGGAAGGAAAGAAAGCAGTTTTGCTACAACAGTAACCCCAGTGAATAAAATATTCAAACCAGAAACCCAGGAAAAGAAATTTACCCAAACGTTGAGAAAGAAATGTCTCTTTTGTGGAAAAGAACATGCTTTGGATTCATGTGAGCAGTTGGAAAAGAAATCCCGAAAAGAGAAGATTGGCTTCTTGAGAGAAAAGGGGGTTTGCTTTGGCTGTCTGTGTATTGGACACATCAGCAAAGTCTGCAAAAGGCGTGTTTCTTGTGCTAAATGTGGCTTTAAACATCCAACTCTGCTTCACATTACTTCTCTTAGAAAAGAAGAGACTCAAGACGTTACAGAGACGGAAAAGAAACCAGAGGTTCAGCAAATGAGAACTCTGGTGTCCAATGGTCTTACTGGGGCTGGTGATCAAGACTGCAAATTACCAATAGTTCCAGTTCAAGTGAAACTCAGCAAAGGAACCAAGATTGTCACAACATATGCTTTCTTGGATCAAGGAAGTACTGCAGTGTTCTGTACCGACAGTTTAATGCACAGACTCAATGTGGAAGGACGGAAAACACACATTCTTCTCAGGACAATGGGTCAAGAGAAAGTTGTGGACAGTCATGTTGTCAATGGATTAGAGGTAGCAGCCATTCAAGGAAATGATTTTGTTGCTATTCCTAAAACATACACACAACCAAGCATTGCAGTGCAGAAATGTAATATACCGCTGCAAAAGGATCTGCAAAATTGGCCTTATCTAAAGGACATTTACTTACCACAAATAGATGAAGAGATTGAACTTTTAATAGGCGTCAATGTTCCTAAAGCTTTGGAACCACTGCAAGTGATCCAAAGTGAACATGACGGACCTTTTGCTATCAAAACGATGCTCGGTTGGACAATAAATGGACCGCTGGGAAGAAACAGTGGAAACACAATGGATCAACAACAACCAGAATTATCAGTAAACAGAGTGTCTGTTGTACAGATGGATGAACTTTGGCAAGAACAATTCAAAATTGATTTTCCTGAATGCCGTATGGATGAACAGTCTGGATTGTCACAAGAAGACCAAAAGTTTATAGAGACAGTTTCAAATTCAGCAAACCTTATAAATGGACACTATCAAATTGGTTTACCACTGCGAAATAAAAATGTCTGCATGCCTAACAACAAAGATTTAGCTATGCAGCGTGTTGTTCATTTAAAGAAAAGACTTCAAAGAGACCCTGTTTTCTATACAGACTATATGGCCTTTATGAATGACATGTTCACTAAAGGTTACGCTGAACAGGTACCTGAGGAAGACCTGAAGCGTTCTGATGGGAAAGTATGGTATATCCCACATCATGGGGTTTACCACCCAGTTAAAAAGAAGTTGAGGGTTGTTTTTGACTGTGCTGCAACTTTTCAAGGCACATCTCTTAACACCCAGTTGCTACAAGGGCCAGACCTCACTAGTTCTTTGATAGGAGTTGTGACTAGATTCCGCAAAGAGCAGGTGGTGATCATGGCAGACATTGAATCGATGTTTCATCAGGTGAAAGTACCTTCTGAGGATGCAGACTTACTAAGATTCCTTTGGTGGCCAAACTGAGATTTGAACTCACAGCTATCTGACTACAGAATGACTGTACATTTGTTTGGGGCAACATCATCTCCCAGTTGTGCTAACTTTGCCCTCAGGAAATGTGCTGAAGACAACAAGGATCAGTATAATCAAAACACAGTGGACACAATCATGCATTGTTTCTATGTGGATGACTGCCTTGTTTCAGTGGCTACTGAAGATGAAGCAACAGTTTTACAACAAGAACTTGTCTCTATCTGCGCTAAAGGTGGATTCAAACTTACAAAGTGGATGAGCAACAGGGAAAATCTTCTCAAAACTATACCAGAAGATCTCCAAGCCAAAGACACAATGGCTCTCCATTTCAACCAAAATCAAGATCATCCTTGGGTGGAAAGAGTGCTTGGGATGCATTGGAGTGTGCAGTCTGACACCTTTGGGTTCAAAATCACTATTAAAAACAGACCTCTGACCCGAAGAGGAATCCTCTCAATTGTAGGCTCCATCTATGATCCACTGGGTGTTTTGAGTCCTGTGGTGTTATCAGCAAAATTATTGCTAAGAGACCTATGCAGAAGAAGAGTTGGTTGGGATGACACCATACCAGAAGACATTGCCAAAAAATGGATGAAATGGTTGCAAGAACTACATCTTCTGAAGGACTTTAACACTGAAAGATGCCTGAAACCACAGAACTTTGGAGAAGTAACACAAGCACAACTCCACCTCTTCTGTGATGCAAGTCAACTCGGTTATGGATCTGTCGCCTACTTGCTGTCATGCAACACAGAGTCACAAGTACACTGTGCATTTCTCATCGGAAAGGCGAGAGTAGCTCCCTTAAAGACAGTCAGCATACCACGAATGGAGCTCACAGCTGCCACAATGGCAAGTCGAATTGAAGGCTTCCTGCACAGAGAACTAAACATGGATCTGCAAGAGTCTATTTTTTGGGCTGACAGTGCCTCTGTTCTCAAATATATCAAAAATGAGACATCCAGATTTAAAATTTTTGTTGCTAACAGAGTCTCTGAGATACTTAAGAACTCCCAGTCATCTCAGTGGAGGTTTGTTAACACCACAAACAATCCAGCTGATCTGGCCTCTCGTGGTTCAAAAGTGGATGCCTTTCTTAAAGACACGATGTGGACTTCTGGACCTTCTTTCCTCATGCAACATGAAAGGGAATGGCCAGTGAATCCTGAAGATATCGACCAACCTCCCTTACATGACCCTGAGGTCAAGAAAATGGTTGCAAATCCACTTCAAGCCAGCGAAGAGGTTGATCCAGTTATGACCATTATTCATCATTTCTCCTCTTGGACCAAGTTAAAGACTGGTGTTGCTTGGCTTCTGAAGTTCAAAAGGTGGATTATGGTGTCCCACCGAGAGAAAGCTCTTTCAATCGCAAAAACTACCAAGAAAAATGGAAAGGCCCTGAGTAAACAAGAATATGTTGAAAGACGTTTAACTGTGGAGGATATAGAAGAGGCCGAAGAGGAGATAATCAAGTACTGCCAAAAACAAGATTTAAAGAGGAATTCTCCTGTTTACAAAGTGGAGTCGCGGTGAAAAGATCTAGCCATGTCTACAAACTCTGTCCAATCATAACAAATGGTGTACTACGAGTTGGTGGACGGCTTAGCCGATCTTCAATGCCACTGGAGACTAAACATCCAGTTATACTGGCTAAGGACTTGCATATTTCCAACCTTATACTACAACACGTCCATCATCAAGTGGGGCATAGTGGTCGTAATCACATGCTCTCTAGGCTACGAGAAAAGTACTGGATTACAGGGGCCTGCTCTGCTATACGAAGTATTCTAAAGAAATGTGTTCTCTGTCGTCGACTAAATGCACAACCCATGTCTCAACACATGGCTGATCTGCCAAAAGAGAGAATCACACCTGATGAACCACCGTTTACATATGTTGGCGTTGATTATTTTGGGCCTTTCGAAGTAAGGAGTCGAAGAAGTGTTGTGAAAAGATATGGAGTTATTTTTACTTGTATGACCATACGTGCAATCCATATTGAAGTAGCATCTTCGCTGGATACAGACTCTTTCATAAATGCTTTAAGACGTTTCATTGCAAGACGTGGTCAAATCAAAGAGATACGGTCAGACAATGGTACGAATTTTGTTGGAGCAGAATGTGAGCTTAGGACAGCTATGGAAGGGTGGAACCAAGCAAGGATCAACAGCGTGCTTCTCCAGAAGGGAATTAAGTGGAAGTTCAATCCACCCACTGCCTCCCATCATGGTGGATCCTGGGAACGACTAATCAGATCCATACGCAAGGTTCTTAATTCCATCATGACTGAACAAACAATGGATGAAGAAAATCTACATACTCTGTTCTGTGAGGTTGAGGCAATCATTAACAGTCGTCCATTGACCACAACGTCTTTGGATCCTCATGATCTAGAAGCCTTAACTCCAAATCATCTTCTGCTATTGAAGACTTCACCATTACTGCCACCAGGACTCTTTGATGCTGCGGATGTCTATGCACGTAGACGTTGGAAACAAGTTCAGTATATGTCAGACTTGTTTTGGAAAAGATGGACAAAAGAATATTTGCCACAACTACAGGAGCGACAAAGATCACTTGGAATGAAGAGGAACCTGATTCCTGGAGACATAGTGCTCATCGTGGATAGCACAGCACCCAGAAATTCGTGGGTTCTGGGAAAAGTAATACAGGCTTTCCCAGACAGAAGAGGATTGGTACGTCAAGTTAGAGTCAAGACAAAGACCAGCTGCTTGGATCGACCAATTACAAAGATGGTTTTACTGCTGGAGGCTGAAAACCAAAAGGATTAGCTTCATGAAGAAGTGAAGATTTCATGGATTTAAGGACTCATAATCTCTTGAAGGACAGACACGGCTACTGGAGGCCAACTGACTTAAAAAAAAAAAAAAAAGAACTGAATGAATTTGTATTGTTTATGCTGATTTAATGTGTGTAATTATTTGTCTATTTGTCAAATAATTAGGGGCTGGTGTGTAGTCGCCATGATCATGTTTGTTTATAATTTCATTTCTGGTCACGTGATTAGTCAGGATGTCATTTAGGCACACCTGTCACCTGTGTTAGTTTGGTTTTGTTGGTTTGACACAGAGAGGGTGCACAGGGCCCAGTATTTTTTGTTGACCGCTTTTACACTTGATTATGTACTATACCGTTCTGATGGATCGTACCACATGTGTCATCGAAGTCAATAATTAAGTGGAATAAATCATGACACACAAGAAAGTGGATTTCATGGTCATAGTTTTTGTGGAGCGCGTCGCAAACAGGACCTGCCGCAGCCTCTCTAGCGGCTCATAAGCCCGCAGCCGCTACAATATATGTTTTGCTTTTGAAGAAAGATCTACAACTTCTGAATATGTACCAGTGGAAAATTGTTTAATGCCTCACTTCAGCTCTCTTCTCTTTATCTGATCTTTTTGGGTGTTGGTTATACTTTTGTCTGAGTCGAGGACAAAGGCCCCCCAGCAGAAACACAGCAGCTCTCCTGGAGGACATTACCTCTAGATGCTGATGGATGGGGTTTCTTGAGTTCAGGCCGTCAGACTTTAGCTTCTTCCAGTCAGAGTAGTTTGCTCAGATGCCCGTCACATCCATATCAGCCTGCAGAGAGAAGTGTGTCCCGTGTCAGTTATGTTTATGGAAATGACTTCTGCAGAAGGAAACGCTTTAAACAAAGCAGTGATCTTATCAGGATCACACACCCTTTGTTACTACAGCTGAACCTGACAAAAACTATTTTCATCCCAATGTTTCTGATGCTCAGAAGTAAAAATAAGGATGTAGAAATCGACTCGAGCCGACCATATGATCCACATTGTGAGGTTCAAGTACCTAAACTCCCCCTCCAGTGAAGATCATGTTTTTTGAGTTTTTGACATTCACGTGTGGCTTTTTTTTTAATGAAAGAGAACAAATGTAATAAAAAACATCCTTTCAGTTTTGCATTCCTCGTCATTTCTAAATCGCTGTCAAACTGTTGCACAGATGCTCTTTTTGAATTAATGACCTGTTGTTATGTCACACCGGCCCACGAGCACATGCGAAAGCTCCCTGATCTGCCCCGTCCAGCGTGGGCAAGGTCAGGTGAGAGAGAAGAGAAGAAGGCACATTGCTGCTTTGCCCGCATGTATTTTAAGTGCGTCCAAGGCTCTCTCATTATTGAAGCAGTGCATGCGGGTAAACTGTGAGATGGAGATACAATCTGGTTTTGAATGCAGTCAGGTGTTAAGAGATCTGTGGAACACGTCAAACAACTGAAAAGAAATGTAAATTGTTTCCTGCCTGTACAAATAACCAGTAACAACAGTAACAACACCCCCCGATGAGTGTGGATCATGTTTTAGATAAAGCCTGTAAAGCAGCGGTCCCCAACCTTTTTAACGAACGCCACGGACTGGTATGAAGTCACGCAAAACTTTCATGGACCGGTCCTTCAAACATAGGTGGATGATTATTGTTGCAACACTACGATGAAGGAACAGAGACGGGACAAAATGAACCCCGAGCTTTTATTTTGACACACAACATTATGCATGGCACACGCGTCATCATCCTCTCCCCTTCCCACACTCATGGTGCAAAAAAGAAGTACTGTCTATTAAATGTAGCTTTCTTTTTTTTCCTCTTCTGTCTCCTGGCTAGGCCTTTTCCCCTCGGCAAAGAAACTTTCCAAAGACATTTGTTTTACACTCATTTTGCGAGCTCCTGAGTTTTATTTTTAGCAGTAACCTATCACGGGGCAGAGAAGAGCAGATGTAAAAGAGAATCTAGCAATTTTTCAAAAATAAAATATCTTTCAGATTCTGAAACAAATACAACAGAAGTAATGCAAGTTATTTATTCTTTCTGTGCGGCCCGGTACCAAATGACCCATGGACCGGTACCGGTCTGCAGCCCAGGGGTTGGGGATCATTGCTGCAAAGGATGCAGTTAAAGACTAATGAGTGGGGCACTATGTGGACACTTCTGGTTTGTTATCAGTGATGCCAGAGCACCCCACCCCCAACAAAGCTTCCTACACATCTAAAGGTACAATTACAATCTACGGGGACCACAGAACAAGAAAACAACCAAAGAGGGATGTCCTACTAGCAGGTAAGCCCAGCCGTCCGTCCCAAAACACCCAAACGAAAAGACTTATGGGAAAAACAGGACAAGGCCACAGACAATGGCGTTCTGACTAGCCAATAATCATAGACAAGACGAGACCAACACCCCTCTGGAGACGGCAAGGACAGACCGCGCCAAGAGCACACACAGAACCAATGGGGCCTACAATGTGACTGTACAGCAGATTCCTGTATTGGATTATGGTAATATTTTTGGTTTTCCACGGGAGAAATGCAATTCTTAGCTACATAAAAGGACAGCGAACACCATGTCATTTCCCCCTCCAAGTCAGGATGCCACTGGGATGCCCTGGCATAAAGTTTAAGAACATCGCATCAAGAGCAGTGGGCGAAGTCAAAGTAAATGTTAGCTTCAAGCGACTTATCTTTTTTAGTGTTTAAAGGGTCTATATCATGCAATTCTTAAGCTTTTTATAATAAACTATATCCATGTATGTGACAGTATATTACCTTTTGCACACTAAAAAGTGACTGTCATTTTCTTTAACTTTTTTCCAACCCAGAAGTAAGATGACTCGTTCTCTGAGGCTCCGCCCACGTCAATGTGTTTGGATTTCACCCACGAAAACAAACGAAATCCAAATTTTTGCAAAGATGGATGTGCATACTGTGTATATAAAAAGGTAAGTTAAGTCGATCACCGCCAGCTCCATCGTGAAAGTGGGTTAGCCTGGGGGTGGAGGTCGCAGCTCAGACTCTTCTTGGAAGGGGCGGTTCCTCACTTTGTGACATCACAATTTGAGAATCCACTCGTTTTTGTGGATTGGGAGGAGCTGGTGCTCAGAGAGCAGGATTTTAGAGGAATACTCAGATGCATGAATGAATCAGAATACCGCTTTGGGGTTGTTTATGGTGATGAATAAACATTAATATACACTTAAACTAAAAAAAGCATATTTTGCATGATACAGGCCCTTTAACCAACTTGATTCTTTTTTGTGGTTTAGTACATTTAAATAGAACAGATGGTATAATAAACACAAATGAGCGGTTTATTCATCGGTGAGGAAAGGTTTGGTTTCAGTTTGAGACTCTGACCATTAGTTCAGTGAAAAATCTCAAACTTGAAGTCCAAAGAACGGAAGAAACTGAGACCAAAATATGAGATGAAGTCATCCATGCTGGACTCAGAGAGACTCCTCCCAGACCCTGGGGACACTCCTTCCCTCTTTCTGGGCTGGGTCAGCATCTTCTCGCTGAGCTGCGTCTTGTGAGCAAAACTCTTAACCTTCCATACACACAGAGCTCCTGTGGAAACATTAAATCACCTCACAGACAAACAAATGCAGTCCTCAAAAGCTGCTCAGGGTCAAAGTGACCCATGTGGGGTCACATGGATCCCATAAGAGACTAGAAACATTTATGTTTGTTATAGATTTCATGTCTTTTCAATAGTGCAGTGCTTCTATCTGGATTCTGAGTGTGAAAAACAAAACTCTTTTAAACCTTGCGACTTTATTTACCCTGAAAACTAAAACGGCACAAAAATTTGATTGACAGGTGACTAGTGAGCGTTAAAACTCTCCTGTGGGTGTGTTCCAGTGTTTGTTTCCTGGAAATTTATCCTTGTTTGAAAAGGTTATATGACATCAAATCCTATTAAATATGTTAAGCGCATGAATAGTTTTTGTTTTTAAAATATAAAAAGGAACTGACACTCAGGTTCCTGTCCAGTTTAGTTTCATTATTTCATTCTAGAGTTTAAGAGAAGCTGTGAAGATTTATTTAGGAGCGGTTGGTAATAAACGGCTGAAATTGTGAATGTGGGGATTTTTTTGGGACTCTTAGGATCGCCTCGTTCAGTGAGGAAACATTCTTCTACAAAGCTGTTCTGCACTTTGAAACCACCTGATGTGCTGCAGAGCATCTGGCAGTAAACGATCTCTGGAGGGAGATAACATGCTAATAGTCTGCAGATGATCAGATGAGCAGCAAAACCAACCAATCAAGTGTCGTAACAACGGCCTGTTGTAACCCCCAGACTTAAAAAAGGAAGCTTTCGGTGTGGGCTGCATGGTGAAATGCAGCAGATATTTCAGTACAGACTTGCATCAAACAGGCCATCACTTCATTGTGACAGTTTTGATTATTTTTCTCCAAAATCAGCTGTTCTCATTTTGGACACCTTTAAAGTAATTATTTCTGTATGGCTGTTAACTTGCAGTTCCGCTGACGTGCACTAGAGGCTGCTGTCACTGGGGCAGACGCCTGCTCCATTTGGGGCTTCCACATCGCAGGAGCTTGGTGCGTTCATGGACATCACAACCATAAAAAAGCAGCATGAATGTTCATATCCGGCCCTACAGACATCACTGAGCGTCTCTACTTTTCATGTCCAAATATCTGGTGAGCACAATACTTGAAGGAGGATGTAACACCCCCCCCCACACACACACACACACACACACACCCTCACCCTAGACATACACATGCCCATCTGCAAAGCTCAGAAGTCTACGGCTAAGACAGAGCAGGAACAGAGTTGAGGTGTGGGATGAATAAAATTAGACAGAAAGAGGAAGAACAGTCGCCATTAGCAACCCACAGAAGGCGGGAGTAACTGACACGGCGATTTTGTAAAAGCTGCCTCCCTCTAATGGGGACACAATCATGTGAGAATCTAAAATAACCATTTCATTTTAACTAAAAAACTACAAATCCCTGAGAGGTAAATGCACAATACCTGCTGCCATGGCAACAGCATCCCAGGCTCACTCAGACAAAGGTCAAAGCCGGACCACCTCCTCTGAGATGAGGCGAGGGGCTTCGTTTCAGGTTTCTCTGGTTTGTAGAATCGTCTTTGGTCAGACCATCGTCTCCTCGCTGGGTTTTCTGAACTCGTGAATCTGAGTTTCAGGAACTAACAGAACCCTGTGGTTTCGTCATGTCAGCTGTCTTCTCTCACTCAGTGTTTAATTTTAATTCTGCTCGATCAGAACAAATTTCCTGACAGGGGAACCAAAAACCCGCAGCCTCGGCCCTAAAACTGGCCTGACGGAACGTTCTCACAGCTGGGAGGAGTTTCCATCACAAGAGAAGCCTGTCAGAAAGACCAGCTCAATGCAGAACGAGTTACAGGAATCGTCCGCACAAAAAAAGGGAACTTCTCCGTTTGAATGCAAAAATAAAACATGAATAAGCAACATCAGAAAGCATACAGTAAAAAACCTGCTGAGGAGGTTCCTGTAGATGGTGGGAAAAATGCATTAGCCAACAGTCCCAGTACCACAGAACCAACAACAGTCAAGTGATTGAAAGACAAAAACAGACAGTGAGGCGTGACGAAGCCAACGAGGCCCAGACCTGCACTAAACTGACAGGAATCACTGAAACAGAGACAACCGGAGGCACCAAAACCTAAAGGATCCTGGATTCTGAGAGAGCCCCAAAAGACACATGGCTGGGGGCATCACATGTCACACAACTAGACAAGAGGCAAACAAACCACACCTTATCGGGCTATCCGAGGCCTGGAGGCGCACACATCTGCAGCGCCTCTCTACTCCAGACCAGAACCCAGCAGCAGCCCCAAGCTGAAACGTGAAGCAGATGAAAGCTGAACCCCAGATGCACACGGTTAACACACAAACACCCAGCTTCCTGGTGCTCTTCATCCTCCCAACAGGCGAAGAGGAACCAACCGTGCTGAAACTGAAACAGGAAGGGTTTGTCCGACATGTCTTCATTCAGCAGCAGGCGTGAAACAGACATGAGCTCCTAGTCCAGGACTGTCACTAACATGCGTCTTCGTCATTCAGAGACGTACTTCTGAAGAAGCACCGCATTTCCAGATAACTCTGGAAGGAATGGAGGCTGAAACCCAATGACGGTTGATAAGACATCCCACATCTAAGTTTCTCTGTCTTTATAGCCGCTTCCTTCCGCACATCACCCTCCGAGTCGCACATGTGACGTGGCTTCAGTTTTACGTGGGACGCCCTTCCTGACTCCGCCTCCTGCTTTCCCCTGTACTTGGGACCACCACATGGGAACACTGGAAGCATCCCCACTTGGTTGCCGTAGCTTTAAGTAGCTTCCAGCGCCTGGTAGCCCCAGGCAGTCTTCCATCAATGGACTAACCGTGAATGAAACTGAACATTTTCAAGATCAGACTAAAGCACAAACAAAATCTGAAAAAGTAAAAATCTTTAACCCACATTTAGTCCAACGCCACAAGAGCCGGTCCACAACAGGACTGAAATGAGGTAGCATTTATCAATGGAAGGGATGAATCATCTCCTTCAGAATATTCTCTGACAAATCGAAGACTTCCTGCACCAATCGAGCATTGACATCCCAGCGCGTGCAGCAGATGATGGGAGGTGATGTCATTGTCCACGCCAGATATAAAAAGAAAGAAATTTCACATAAAGAAAAAAAATCTCTGCTGATACCAGAACTTTTTCCTGAGGAACCGATCTGCCTAAAGAACTTCATCTTCAGTCCAGATGGATACGTTGAATCCACTTTAAGTTCACGTTGAAGAAATGCTTCCTTGTTACGGTCTCTGAACCTGTTAGTTTTTAAAACTAATTTTATTTCACTTTGAAACCAAATCAGGAGCAAAACACCCCAGACCTTTTTGACCCAGAGATAAAACGAGTCCAGCAACATCACAACACATCCTGACCACCAACCAACAGCGAAACACCAAGAAGTATCCGTCCTCACCAAAGAAAAAAAATCTCCAAGCATTTAAACAAGCACTAAAACACAGAAATGTGCTTAAACACCAGGGTTAAAACCTGTGCTAATGCCCACAAACACCAGGGTTAAAACCTGTGCTAATGCCCACAAACACCAGGGTTAAAACCTGTGCTAATGCCCACAAACACCAGGCTACCAGAGCTAAAAGCAAACCAGGTCAGGACTAAAAAAACACCTGAATGCAAACTGGGGCCAAGGCACAAAACAGCATCAATTTAGACCAAGGATGAAAGACCAACCAATACCAAGGCAAAGTAGGGCTAAAAATGAGCCTCAACAGGCGCCAGGAGCATAAATGCAACAAATGCCAGGTCAAAGAAGTGCCAAGCCAAATGGTAAAAATGGGAAATGGTGAATACTTGGCCTAGATAGCACTTTCCTATCATCCTCCAAGGCCCAGACCACTCTCTCATTCACACACTCATCTCCAACACTGGCGCCAAACTAGAACCATCCAGGAGCAATGAGGGGTTCACTGTCTTGCCCAAGGACACTTCCACACACGGGCAGCCGGGCAGAACAGGAGCGGAATCTTCCAATAAGAGGTCAACCGCTCTACTCCTGCACCGCAGATTCTACCTCTGCAACAAATCCTCTGCAAAAATTCATGGAAAAACATGTACCCCCAATTTATGAAGATAAACGTCAACAGGACAGGAACTGCTGAGGTGGGACGATGACAGGCGGAGTCACCTTCACCTCAGCAGCAGGAAACAGGAGAGACTTGGACAGATCAGACCCACAGAAGAACCACACTGATTCTGTTCTACGAGTCCTGGACTCCAACGAGGAGCAGGAAGACAGGAAGAGGTTAAACCTGGTCGTTTTCCTCATCAGTGTTGAGCTTTTCCTCTAACATGGACAGAGCCGCGTCACTGCAGGAAAAGGAATCCTCTGATCGCCTCTAAAGTCTAAACAGAGCATGAAGTGAAGGTACCGGACCTCCTCCAACCGGACCTCCTCTAACAACAGCTGGTTTCAGATGGAGTCTGCAGAACATTTCAAATCAATGCCCGACTTTCATGAGTTGAGAGAGTGCGTTAGTCATGCTCAGGATGTTTCATTGGTCATATGGCAGGTTCTCCTCATCAGAAGGAACACAGACTAGTTTAGGTTTATGTTGGTGGCAGTTTGGGTTCCGCTCAGAAAACTGCTGCCCAGAGAGAGGAAGAGGAGTGATGAGCGGATCCGTGTGAGACTGTCTGTTCAGGCACTGATCTTCAGGAGGTGCTGGTCTTCATGGCACGGCAGCCAAACCCTGAAGGTTCCTCTGGAGCACACCTCAAGCGCGCGCTCCATCGATCAGTTGAACTTTTTTTACGCCTGAAAGCTAGAAGAACAAAAAGCAAGAAGTGACAAGCGCGCGCACGCGCGCTGGGAGTGGTCGGAGCGTTATCGCCGGGACACAAACCACACGCACGCCTCGCGCACATTATTGATCAGCCGCACCGAGGATCTATCGGGTAGGGAGGGGGTGAGGGGGTCCTGAGCAGGGGTCAACGATGAAAAAAACTTCAGGGAAACGCACGCGGCCGTGGGACACACACTCACCGTTCATCAGCCTCCTCCTCCTGCGCGCGCAGCTCCTGTCTCCTTGTACAGGTGCGTTCGTGTGGGAGCGCGTGCAGCTCCTGAGCGTGTCACCGATTGTGTGCGCGCGGCAGGGCCAGCTGGACCCTATCAGGCTGACGCGGGTGGGCGTGGCTTCGGAAGACGAGGAAGTCCGAAGAGAGGAAGTGTTGGTTTGAGGAAGTTAATGAGCTAGCGCGCGTGCGTGTGAAACAACGGACTTTACTGTTTTAGTTCACAGTTTAGAAACTTTGGCAAGAAAAAAGATTTCTGAATTTCTGAACCATTGAAAGAGCCAGTCAGAGAGCAGCCCCGCCCAACCCAGCCAGACCCACACCTGGACAGGTGTGAGCGTTTCTGTTTGCTGACATATCTCATCAGAAAGTGATTATCTTTATTATTAATGGTCCCACATCATTGATCAGCTTCAGCCGCACAGAACTTTTCTAAAGTCTGAAGGAAACCAGAATAAAACAGAAATCAGCTGCTTTTCCCACCAGACAGTCCCTGAACACCCCTCCTCTGGTTTGTTTGTTTGTTTGTTTTTTTGGGGGGGGGGGTTGGTTTGAAGACTGAAATGAACCCAAGTACTGCCTGGAACAATCATGTAGTTCCAACACCTGCTCATTTGAAGACGCTACTGTCCAATCGAGCTCTGATCGGAACAGAAGAAATCAGGGAGAAGAAAAGCAGAACTTCCTGATAAGCTTCTTAGGAAGAAGCTCTTAAAGGTCCTCACTCCACCACTTTCCCCAGCAGACGTCTTCTAACTGTTTTATCATTTTTGCTTCTACAGATTCAGTCTGTGGCTGTTTGTTTGTTTGTTTTTTTCGCTCTTCCAAACTCACAGGGCGGCTGACATCCTTGCATTTCTTTGGTTCTCTTCAGGTTTTTTGTCCATGGGAAGTCTCACCCTGATTTTAACCGCACAAGAGTTCATCTGCAAGTGAACTGAGACCCTCGATCAAAAGGATCAGAGCTCTCTTTTTTTGGACCCAAGCCAGAGTTCAAGTGAACTTTCACACCTGCAAAATCAGCAGATCTGGATCAGATCAGGATCAATCCTGGATCAGACCAGAAAAAATATTGAAATGAATAAAAACTGGTATTTTCTGAAACTTTTAGTTTAGTTTTCTTTTAAAACTGCAGTCTGAGGATAAACATCTACAATATTTTAAATTCATTCCTAAATTCACAGATATTCACCTTGAGACGTGTGCGATCCCTTCTGGAAGAACCAGTGAATCATATTTTAGATTAGCTTAAGAATTTTTAGGAAATTAATTGAACTTCCTGTTCTAATAAGATTGTTGGGGTCTTTCCTTAGAGCTTTGGAAGAACTGTTGGACACTACTTTTACTCCAAAGTAGTTCATGGTGAGAGGCATTGAGCTACCGTGGGTTTGCCTTTGCTCCCGGCACCCCCTCCCCACAGCACAGTTGTCATGTTTTGAGATATTCCCATTGACTGTATACGTTAAATGGACTGAGCAAGTGTGATGTCATCCATAGAAATGCCTTACTTACGGTTCCAGCAAAATGAAGCCAATTCATTCACCATTGAGACACTCCCTTAGAGATATGGCGAAGAGCGCCGTCACCTATGTGCAACTCGGAATGAAGCAGCTGGTCCTCCAAGAGAGAAGTCATTTCTCTTAGCTCAAGCATCTCTTTCAGATGGCTCCTATTCTCCCACCTGGATAGGTTTTCTGGGCATGTTCTACTAGGAAGATCCAAGGAACACTGGAGGGAATACACCTCATGGTTGAGAACAGACGGAACTGGAGAACATTTCTGTGGTGAAGAGGGTCTGAGTATTCCTAGACTGCTGTCCACTGGATAAGTGGGAGAAGTTAGATGGGTTGATGGATGGAGAGATAGATGAACTAACAAATGGATGGATGAATGGATGGACAGATGAACAGATGGGAGGACTGCCGGATGGATGGAGGGATGGATGGACATTCATAAATGGCTTCTTTTGCATCAAACGCTCTACACATGTTGCTCCAGCCACATCAGTAATTGTATGGAGGGATTTTTTGTTCCATTAATCCAAGCGCAACACTCACTGTTTTGAGCGTACAACTTTAAAAATGTTGTGTGCCCAAAAAATCGTTTTGCACTAGAAACAGAAAACATCACTTAAAGCTCAGAAATACTTGCAATCAAACAATTTTCACTTGAGAAAAATTCTCTCTCTTCTGCCATCGAAACAGAGCAGGACACTGCGATATGTGCCACAAAAGCCAGCCAATCACAGACGTGGACATGAACGTCGTTGCTGATTGGTCAGAAACTCTTTCAATTAACTCGTAGACTGAATCGGGTTAGTGCGCTCTATTTTGAGTGCAGACGTTCTCTCGAGTGAAAACTGTTGTTGCTTGAATGTATTTTGGAGTTTCAAGAGCATTTTTTTGTTTTAAGTGCAAAAGAATGTTTTGAGCAGACAAAATTTTACAAGTGTTACGCTCAAAACAGTGAGTGTTGCGCTTGGAGTAATGGCACAAAAATCCCTCCATACAATCGCAGTTATAGAAGCAGTTGACATGCAGGTCAAAAACTGGTTGGAAAGGCACATGTAATTTAAAAAAAAAACAATAAATAAAATAAAATCAACTGTCCAAGGAGATTTTGAGCAACATGGCAGAAAAAAAAAGGCAAAAACAGATTTTTTTATCTTTTGAAATGCCTTTGTAAGTTGTTGTTTGGGTTCAAAGAAAACGCGACAGACACTTGCTGTGAGTTTAAAATGTTTATTAAAAGAGTTTTTGAGCGCCAAAGTCGATGTCTGTGAATATTTTGTTAACTTTACTGAACTGTTTTTGTGCGCCTCCAGTTCCAACTGTGCGGCTTTCTGCTGCGTTTAACAGCATTAAAATGCAATGATCCATTCATGATGTGCAGACATCTAGTGGGGCCTTTATTTGAAATAACAAGCTTGAAATATACAGGGCTGATCAAAAATAATGATAAAATAAATATCCAATCTCTGATTGGGATGTGAAATCCAATTCCGATCAATTCTGGAAATATGTGATCAGCCCCAATCACGTGATCGGATCGGGACATCCTTACCAGTGACCGAGTTCATGACTTGATCTGACACCATTTGTTCTATCAATATTCAGATAACTTATTCCTCTGAATATTTTTAAATCTAGGCTGAGATTGGAGGAGAAAGTCACTATTAACTGTACCTACACCCTGAGCTCTCATTTTTTATTTCTTTTTTTAATGTTTTTAAATGTTAACATTTTTATTGTAAATGTAATTTGTTTTTTCCCCCTAGCCAGGACTTGAAAAAGAGAGTCTTAATCTCAATGGGACAATTCCTGGGTAAACAAAGGTTAAATAAAAATTAAAAAAATTCCTTGCATATTTTCTATGCAAGAACCAACTTTCTTGGTGAGGAAAAAACTTTTTGAATTAACTTGTCATTAAAAATCAACAAAACTGGAGCTCAAACCATGAAAAGGGTGTTGCTAACATTACAAACTGATAAAGAGCTCATTTCGACACAGACACATGCTGCCAAAGAAAGATCCACTTCTTGATTTGATGAACTGATGTTGGAGCTTGTAGAGAAAGATCGAATCATTAACCAGACCTTGGATGCTGCAGTCATTTGGGGATGGAAGGATCCTTCATCTGAGTCCTTGTTTTCATGGTGTTCTTCATGATTCTACAAGCTGTGACTGTAGTTAAAGTTGTGATAAAGTTACAGCTAAATCCATGCAAACTTTCAAACTGTGATCAAAAGCCAATTAAGCTGAAAGGTACAAGGTTTGCTTTTATTTTGAAAACATGAAAGGAAAGTGATGCCTTGAACGTTTTGGTGTGCTTTAGGACCTTTAAAGTATTTTAGTTTTTTAATTATAGCCCACAAAAAGTAAAACAAAGCTCAAAGAAACGCTTTTTAAAATGTTTTCTCATGAAAGTCAATGAAACCTGGAATGAAGAAAACAAATGCAGGGGGAAATGGGCGGGGCTACACCAGGTGAGTAAAATGCTGTTTTTTGGCGTCAGCTGAAGGGACAGCAGCAGCTTTTGTGTCATATTCTTCTCTATTTGTTCTTGCTAGTTTATTATCCTGAGTTCCTGGTCTAAAATATAATCAGGCCATAATCAGGTCAACTCTGTAAGTTGACCCGGCTGAAGAAGAAACGAAAATGGTTCTACTTATATCACGGTCAATAACAGGAGAGACGTTTCTCATGTTTTTATTTATAGTAATTCTGTTTTATTTCATTTTTATGGAGTCAAGGGCGTGTCATCCGTCCAGTTACTGCTTTTTCACTTAACTTAATAATTGTAGCCCTTCCTGAGTACCGGTAATATTACTTTGAAGAAACTGTATTTTCACTGCTTTACAGGACTGGTTTAGTCTCGTCCCGCCTGCTGATCTTCCTGATGTTTTATGTATCATAGTTGAACTTTTAACAAGCAGATAGAAGGTTTCTGACATTTGAGCATAAACTCTGTAGTCTGGTGTCTTGCAGACTTCAAGCTTTGCCTGCACCATCTCTGTTTGGCCACAGGCCGGCGACATCATCCTCCCGCTGTGGAAGATGCATGGTGCCTTCAGGAACTGGGACATCAGAAGATCATTAAGTACATTTTTTGTGGTGCTGAACACGTGATAACTGCAGGTTTGACCGCTTAAAGATGCATCCAAAAACACATGAAACATTTGAACTTTTCCCTAAGCCGCTGTATGAGCATTTTTAGTTCTAAAAGAGAATGTAATTCATAGTTTCTCTTCAAGTTATTTCATGTGTGTTTTCCCAAATGTTTTGTTTTTGTTGTTTGTCTTTCTTGTTTTATAGTAGTTTTTAAGACTGTTTTCAATGACAGGAAAGTCAATCTCATGACACAACTACTAACTGTCGTTATTACATTATGATATAATTATTTCTTTACAATATTCTACTAATTCCAGATGGCTGTAATAATTGTTCTCTTGAGTTTCTTAACGATTTCTGTTTGTTTTTTGCTGTTGTTGATGGTTGTTTTTTTTGTTGCATGTCTTGTATATTTGCTCATTTTGTGTGTTTTTTTTTATTATTATTTAGGTTCTTTGGGAAAAGAATTCTTCTCATTCTGTCCGCTGCTGTTTTCTTAACTATTCCTGAGTCACAGAATCTCCTAAAGACTCCAGGAAAGTCTGGATGAACGATTATTCAGGACATCACAAAAACGGGATCTGTGATGAAAATTACAAGCTCTGTCGGGTTCCGTGAACGCAGCGCGGGCGGGGCTTCAAGTGATTTTCTTTTCAGCTTCACTTTGTTAAGTTTGAGTCGCGCGGCGGAGATCAAAGAAGTTATCGATCATCCAGACGCGCGGATAGATGGATTGAAAAGAAGCAGCTGCAGAAGTGAGTCTCTGTCTGTCTGCCTGTCTGTCTGGATGCCTGTCTGCATGCCTGCCTGCCTGTCCGCCTGCCTGCACTCCTGCCTGTCTATCTGCCTGCCTATCTGCCTGCCTACCTGCCTGACAGTCTGCCTGTCTGCCTCCCTGTCTGCCTCCGTGTCTGCATGCCTGCCTGCCTGTCTGTCTGCCTAGAATGTCAGCATCTGTATGGCCTCTGACCTTATTGCAGAAGAAAAACTGGATGTTTCTGAATCTATTGAATGTTCATCCTGAAGAACAGCTATTATAATGAATGACTGCAGTCGTTCTGGTCTGGACCTCAGAGTCATCATAGTAGTAGGTTTAGGGGCTGTCATCTGGACTTACTTTTAAAGTTAGGAGACAATCAGAGTCATGTGACACTCAGGTTTTGAGAAACATCTGCAGAACCTGCTTGTATCTGCGTGCAGATGTTTAATGAACCTTTAGAACTTTAAGGCTCTAAAGGTTCAGATCTGCTGCTGAGAAGTGCTGCAGGTTCAGCTGCAGAAGCTTTCAGGACCTTTGCAGAAGCTTTCAGGACCTTTGCATGAACGCAGAGAAAGTCCAGTTTTCAGGATCAGAGAAACCTGCAGGGAAATTGGATTATTCAAATCTGACATGAAGATGAAAAAAGCTTCCTGATGTTGGGCATTGAAAAACAGAAGTTGTTCCTGTGAGGTGGTGGAGGTTAGGGAACCGGATTACTCCCTCCAGGAACATCCTGGCCTTCAGTATGTTTCCAAGAGCCCAAGGAAGCAGGTAACCTGCTAACTTCTGTTAACCTGTGCACCGGTTACCCTGGGGGACCGGATTACTTGAGTGCATGGAACCCCATTGAAATTCAGATTCTGAGTAATGCCTAATACCAGAAATTAGACGACGTCTTCGCCGTTCCACTGCTACCCTGAATTTGTCCGCTTTTCCTACAAAGTGAGATCTCAAATGTCCACTTGTGGTTCCTGCAGCTGCAAAGCGCTGGTGGTTTCAGGGCCATTTACACGTGAATCATGGTTAGACTCAGAGTTGTGATTAACTGGATAAGAAACGGACAAACACAAAATCACTGAAACATCTCCTACAAGCAAAGGATTTTCAACAAGGGCTCTTACTTTGAAA
>CM043719.1:8127568-8526247 GCA_023969325.1 Oryzias curvinotus
CAACTAGTCACTATGGCTCCGGTGGATTTTTATTTTTATTTTTTTAAAGTTGAATAAAAAAAAAAAAAAACACTGCACAACAGGATATCACAGAGTTTGAAGCGCACAACTAAACCTTCAGTGGAACTACTAAAATAGATCTCTGCTGTAAAAACAAACTGCCCCCCCAGTTGCAATCGGCATTTTCTTTTATGTTTGTAGATATTAGGAACGCACTTGTTGACCAGCAGAGCTCACATTGGTCAGACTCCTTCAAAAGACCCGGGTGGTGTCTGGGGTTCGATCGACGAGCTGCTCCCCCCCCCCCACCAGAACACAACACTGTCCGGCGGGAAAAACATTTACACTGCTGGCATTTTCCACGATTCCAATACTTGACATTCCTTTTTCTAGATTGTCACTGTACATCTTTTCCGTAACCCTTCTGCTATCCTAGGCACTTCACTGTTGGGAGTTGGGTCATCTAGACCCACTAAGAGAGTGCGCTGAACCTTTTTTTTTTCAATGATTTGTGATCTTCACTGGTTCAATGGATTACATACAATTTTTTCACCTTTATCCACCTTTGTCATGGTAGGGAGAACACGTCAAAGTAAGGGTGGGGTCATCCAAGATAGCACAAGGGTTTTAAGATGACTATTTTGGAGAATGCAAACCCTGTTCATTAAAGCTGTTTGTGGAGAGAATGCAGCCTTGTCTGTAACCTGTGCAGAGAACGCCAGCTTTATGAAGGGAGCCCCCACATGTGTTGCATAGTTGAATTATGGGTCTCTGGTACATGCTAATCACCTGTGCTAACTTAAACACAAAAAAAGAAAAGAAGACTACTTGCAAAAAGCACATTCTGAATCACAGCCTTTGTACTCCTATATTTACAAGTATTCAAAGTAAAGCTTTCAAAACACTCTTTGCATATTTGGATCATGATTTTTATTCCATACAGAATGAGCACAGCAACTGTACACTTTATCTACACGTCTGTCAGTGCTGCGGAAGCTGTACATTCCAAACTCATGTCGTCTTACGTCACGTCACTGTTAAACAGGAGGAAGAGCGCACACAAAAAGCTGAACTGCAAAAGAACACGTGGTTGTCTCTTTGTGGTTTTATACAAAAACATTTCATCGTGAGGGTCTTCTCTGCCCACATAAATTATTCACAGCTATTTTACAGTCGCTTCTTCCAAAGCCAAGTGCTCAGGGAGGGGTCATGACCTCCTGGCTCACCGGGCCTCTATGTCTTTGTGGGCCGGTCTGTCTCTGATGTCGGTGGCCAGAGGAGTAGTCCTTCTGGGGGAGCCCGGCCGCGCACCCAGTGAGGGAATGAGCGGGGGCGGGGCACTCAACGAGGCAGTGGGTGGGGTTTTGTTTAATATACTGTTCTGATGGGCAGATGCTGCTGCGGCGGCGGCGGCAGCTACCGCCGCAGCGGAAGGGCTCACTCGTGAGTAGTGCATGCCAGGCAGTCCGGGGGCCATGAGGGCTTGGGCGTGGTGGGACAGGTGTCCCTCCAGAGCAGGGTGATGCATTGGGGGGTGTAGGCGTGCATGTTCGTAGTCCTCTCGGAGCATGTTGAGGCGCTCCCGCTCCTCTAGATGGGCTCGCTCCTGCTCCCTTCTGGACTCCAGCGCCAGAGGGTGTTCGCGGTTGAAGTCGTGAGGTTCCCGGTCTCTGTAAGATCGCTCTGCCTCATAGAGGCGTGGCGCCGCCAGGCGGTGCAGAGGATCGCTCCTCAGCAAGAGGTCCCTGGCCAAAGGGTCCCGTCTGTGGATGTCCAGGCCTCTGTAGGGGTCCCTCATGGGATCCCAGTGAAAGGCGGGGTAGGGAAAGCGTTCAGCCCCTGGGATAGGGGCTGATACCCATGAAGGGGGCCACAACACGAGTTCTCTCCAGACTGCTGATGCTGTTGATGGGGTGGACTCCCGCCACCCCCATGGGCACGGGCAAGGACGAAGGAGGGTGGAGGGTTGGAGCCGGCGGCGCCTGTGGAGAGCGCTCGCTTTGCCTTTCGCCAGCTCCATCCACCTCCTCCTTCCTCTCCTCCTTCACCTTCACCTCACCGCTCTTCTTCTGGGGCTCGTACGGCAGCTCTAACTTCTTCTCCAGGACCTCCCTGCTCAGGCCCCCGTTGGGGCGGTCCTGCCGGATGTACGGAGACGTTGTTCCTCTGCTGGGCACCTTTTCCTCGGACATTCGGCCATCGTGAATTACAGGAGCGTCCTTGTCGCTGTGCTGGCTGTCTTTGAGCTTGTGATCATCTGTGCCAGCGTCTTTCCATGAGTCCGTGTGCTCTCTCTCTCTGTCTTTGGCCTTGTTTTCCTTGTCCCTCTGAGGGGTCTCCAGAGACAGGAGGTAGGTGGTTCCTGTGGTGCTCTGGGGGACGGTTATGGCCAAGGAGATTGATGGGGTTGACAGGGACTGGGGATGGATGGCTTGAATGGCGCTTCTCCACAGAGTCCCTACAAGTAAAAGGAAGGATCTCCACATTAATCCTTAGCTTCACTGGAAGAAATAAAAAAAAAAAATGAATTCACTACACACCTGTCCTTGTCCTCTTTACTGATCAGCGGCTCTCGTTTGTCAGTGTCTCGCTCCCTCTCGTGGGAGCTGACGGAAGCGCTCCTCTCAGACTCTCCGGGCTTCAGCCAGGGGGGTGGGGTTGGAAAGGAGGGTGGGGTGCGGTGCAGGCGGTTCCACGGTTCCTGGTGGCTGCTGTTACTGCCTCCGTTGAAGTGCTGCGGTGCGTTGGGGCCGTCTTTATGGCCAAACACTGAGTTGGCCGCTGCTAGGGATTCAACACACGGAAAAGACATCGCAGGACCCAAGTTAAATGAGCATCTCTGCAGGCGCGTCTCTCTCTATG
Source organism: Oryzias curvinotus (assembly GCA_023969325.1). Lineage (NCBI taxonomy): Eukaryota > Metazoa > Chordata > Actinopteri > Beloniformes > Adrianichthyidae > Oryzias > Oryzias curvinotus. The sequence continues at coordinate 8,130,431 of CM043719.1, forward strand.
TGACAGAAAGTGTGACTGCAGGAGCTCTGTGAACAGGGATGGTTAGCTCAACCAGCTGTGAAAACGTATCTCTGTTCAATTGTGTGTATTACAGTCTCACTCTGATCATCTTTTGATTGATTGCTAAAGCGTTCCCAGTGGTCTTTTTAATTACTGTTACGCAGTTTTTAGCCATTATCATAAAAACGTTGTCGTTTTCTAGGACATAGTTTCTGTAGAGTGGCAGGAGCTCATTAGAAATTCCCCTGGGTTGGGGGCGGGACCACTGGCAGGAAGCAACCCCACCCCCCTTTCCCGTCTCTCATCTGTTCACACTCTTTCCCGCTATCTTACAGCCCTTTCTAACATTAATGGTGCAACAACAATGTCGATCAACATTGGTTCTATCCATCCGTACAGTTTAGATCCGGATTCCAGCTCCGACAAGGAAAACAAAGACGTTCACGGATCTATTTGTCTATAGGTGGAAGCATCAGAATGGAGCAGAGCAGGAAGCCTGTGGTTCGCCCAGCGTGTTTTCTATGTAACAAATACGATCTTTCTCAAATGTTTTTTTTTACTTCATTTTTTCCTGATTCGTAACGATTTAAATAAAGAAAATTTCATTTTGAGCTTAATGTATGTCCTCCATCATGAGAAAATGCCACAAGAATGTGTTAAAAACACAGTTTTCGTTGGAGTGGGTCTTTCAACAACAGTCTCATCCATGAGGCTGAAACTCACTTAGTGCTGGATTTCCAAGTCCCCCAAAGGCTGACGAACTGAGAGACCCCAGACCCCCAAAAGAGGGCGGCCTGCTGAAAGTTTCTGGAAGAAACACAGCAGAGTCATGTGTCCAGATCATACAACAACATTTTAAATGTTCATTTGGCTGATAGGAAGTGAAAAGTCCTTTTACCTAAGTGTGATGGTGGGGTGAGGAAGTTCCCGGGGTGGTGGGGCGGATGGCTGAAAGGTGCAGCTGATGGGTGTGTGGGACCTGTGGAGGCGAACAAGTTCACAGACGTCCATCATTCTGGAGCAGCAGCGTCAGACACGATTTGACCACATCTCCCAGCTAAGGCTAATTCTCCTAAAAGGGAGAACATGTTTTTCACATCTTCACATGGGTGTAACCCCTGAACTTCTTGGTTCCAGCCTCAGAGCGTCACACATCAGAGGGGCTGCACCGCAAAAAAAAAGCCCCCTTAGAAAATCTGCTAGTGGGATAAGATGGTTTTACCAAAAACCATTATTTTAAGAATAAATTCTGATCACAAAGATTCAAACTAAGATTATTTTGCTATTGAAAACCTTAGATAAGGCTTGCTGCGGACCAACCGCCCCTCCCCAACAAACCAAAATTGTATTTTAAATAGAATACTGCCGCTCTGCAGAAACAATGTCTTAGAAAATGACACAGGTATTTTTGATGTGGGCTAAAAAACGTCAGAATTAAAGACGGGAACGATTTTACAAAAGAAAAATATTTGGGTGGGTGGGTGGGTGGGGGGGGGGGCTTTCAGGTTTTCTTTTACCTCTACAGATCATCTGTTGGTAGCAGAAGAAAGCCAAGATTGTTGTGTGGAACTGAGTGATTCGAGATATAAGTTAATATGCCCTTCCAAATCCATATGTACAATTCAACTTTAAAGTTAAATCCATTTTTTATAAAGTGATTCAAAGAGGAATCCAAAAATGACATCAGCATCACATCAACAGCAGCCTTCAAACTTTTCTCTAAGTCCCACTCTGATCATTTTTTAATGTGTTTGGAAATCGTTCCCAGTGCTCTTTTACTTTTGATTATGGTGTTTTTAGTCAAAATCACAAAACCTGTGTCGTTTTCTGGCACATAGTTTCTGCAGATCGGCAGTATTTCATTAGAGATTTAGCTTCAAATTGTGGGAGGGAGCAACCCCACCCCCACTTCTCCTTACCATCCTGACAGGTTACGGACCCTCACACCCCCAATCTAACAATAGCAAGCAATGCTGGGAGTTTGTGGCCCACCCAGTGTATTTTCTACATCACAAACAAGCTCCTTTTCCAACGATCTGCTGCTGACTTAAAAACATTTGAATAAAATAATACTCAGAAATGTATATTAGAGTTTCATTTTGGAACTTCAAAAACTCTGCTCTCTTTTTTAGATGTGTTATCCAAAACTGTATTGCTTCAAGCTGAAACTTTAGATGTCTTTACATCCTAAAAGTATAAAACGGTTTGAACAGTTAATAGTCAGATTACACAGATGTCTGAAAATGATGTCAGTTACTCATTCAGGCAGAAGTTTAAGAAGTATCATACATCCAACATGTTCATCACTAACTTGGTGTAAATCTTCTTCCATAGTTTGATCTTTTACACAAATTTTTTTTTTAAATTTGTATGAATTTAACATTTATTGTCTGAAACCGATCATTGTAAATGTAACAAGAATCGTTCTGGGAAATCTAAAGAGTTTCTGCTCCACTGAACATCAGTGGATATTTGTGGCGTCTGTGTGTGCAGCCATGGTTCTAGTAAAGAAGTTTCAGTAACTGGATGTTCACAATTCACAGCATAATTATGGAATTTCATTCCCTTTTTATTGGGGCAAAATTGAGTTTGTGTATTAATGATCACATAAGGTCAATTCATGTGGGTGACAGACATGTCATGGTGAAGCTGGTTAAAGTTCCAGGTTGGCAGGACGCTGACCTGCAGCAGAGAAGAGCGTGGCAGGCCGGGCCAAGTCACCGGGATGATGGATGGCGCCGAAGAGGTTTGGGCCCGGAGGTCGACCCAGGAATTCTGGCTTGAGTCCAAAGTCTAGCTTATGAGGGTCAGCCTGCATCTGCTGCTGGAAACGCCAAGGGAGAAGAAAGGAACACGTAAAAAAAAACTTTTTACTCACGACTGGAACATCACTGCTCTTCTCAAAATGTCACGGTGAAGCATTTGAACATCTCAGAGGCGACTGCCTTCACTTTGAGACTAAGTGTGTTCTGTCAGCACAATGAACTGAGATTTTACTCTGATTTACTATGAATCACTATACTACTGTGTACACTAACTGTATGTTACCTATACTCTAAAGTACTTTAACTGAACCCTACATTCCACCTTAGAAACATAATTCCATAAAAATTGAAGAATTTGCTATAACAAGCAATGAAAACAAATTTAAATATGGAATAAAATACTAACCCAATTGTACAATGCAAAAAAAAGCCCATAAAAAAATAAAATCCTTTTACATGACAAAAATGTTTTCAGCTTTTGATATACAGTGTTCTGTCATTTTCACAAATGATACATTCTAAGAATAACCAGCGATAGATGAAACCCACGAAGGCTGTAACACTCCTCAATACACACTTTCTACACTTTTTTCTTGTTTAAGCTCTCAAAGTTCAAACCTTTGTAGAAAAAAAAGTCCAGTATTATAGAATGAAAACGAAGATCTGGGGATTTATGTAGATTTGTCAAACTGAACACCTTCTGTACAGGAGAAAGGATTGTATAGAGGAGATTGATTGAGAAGGTCTACAGCCAATCAGGACACTGAACACATTGCAGTGTTAAAAAAAACAGACATGTAAAATTGTATCTGCAAAAACAGCGAACCCCCCAAAAAACACTAAACATGGACGATGGTTTACCCTTGTGCTATCCTATGACCCCACCCTTACATTGACGTGTTCTCCCTACCATGACAAAGGTGAATAAAGGTGGAGAGGATTTCATGTAATCCATGGACACCAGTGAAGATCACAAATCACGGAAGAAAAAAGTTCAGCGCACTGTCTAGTGGGTCTAAATGACCCAACTCCCAATGGTAAAGAGCATGACAGGAATCGGGCGTGGAACCCTGCTGCAGGTATGATGGTCATGCTAACCTCCAGGTTACTTGTTTCCATTATAATCCCTCCTGACTGTACACGCCACACACTTTCATTTATGTTGGGATATGTTGTAAAGAAACCCCTCTGGTTTCTTCTGGTGAGCATATTCTAATGATAATTTCATTTGTCACATTCAAACTGCCATGAGTTGTGAAAAAGCAAAAACTAAAAAAAAAAATTGTTTTTTTCGAAAGCAGAAATGACTTTTTCTCCACTTTTGTCCATTTAATGCCAGGTGAATAGTCAGTGTTTACTTAGTTGTGCAGGAAAGTCATTACTGGTAATACATGAAGGATTTGCAAACGTTGCATAAAGTCAGTCTGAAGTCGGCAGATTTGCAGTTTGAGGAGGTCAGTTGAGTCCTCACCTTCACTTTCTGCTGATGGTGGTAGATCTGCCAGGCGATGTGCACGTGCATGGCGCACCACTTTCCTGGTTTCTGTAATCACGAAACAACAGTAGAGTCACTTTACTCTGTAGCACCAGGAAATGGAAAACAAACACTTCTTCTCAATATGACTTCATCAACAAAAAAAAAAAAGAGCTCAGATTTCAGGCATTGAAACTACGGTGATCAAATGGAAATCTGTGCAAAAAACAGCTTAAAAACTAACTAAGTCTTTTCAAGCAAAACAGTTTTAACTGTGGAGCCGGAGTAATCTGCAAAAAATGTTTTATGTAAAAATGTGTTTTTTCTCCTCTTATGATTTGACATTTAACTAAAATTCACATATTAATAATATTAATTTAAAGTTACTAATATCTGAGTTTTCACGCAGTTTTAATTTCAGTATAACTGTTGATCACAGAAACTGCACATGAGATGGACCATTAAATGTACCCACTGAACACCAATTCTGCCCATTGACTGTATCAAAGAACTGGACTGAGCGAGTGTGACATCACCCATAGAAAATGGTTTACTTCCAGCTCCAACCAAATGAAGTCAACTCAGTCGTCATTTTTTGCAATCAGGATGCCATGTTGGAGCCAGACGACATCAGTTAGCAATGATCGGTCCGACTGGTCTAAGTCATCATTTCTGTGGCAATCACTCCCACCAATCAGGAGCAAGCTTGTTTGAAAAAGCCACACCCCTACCACTTGAAAGCGGGCTACACGAAATTTGTGAAACATTTTAAATGTTGGATGTGAAGTCAATGCTTTTACTGAGGCATCTGATTGGTCAGTTTATAACTTACTTATAACTTGAAAAAAAATAAAAAACAAAAAATATCATCAAGACCTTGTTAAAAAAAAATTATCAGCGCAAGAATAGTTATTCTGACATGATAGAATAACTGAGTAACAGATGCTTATTTCTCTACAGAAGTCTATGGGATTTTGGCTGTTTGGAACCAGCGGGTACTTCCAGTTTGGAATATGAGGGGGGAGGGGCCACTCAGTCCAGTTCTCATATACAGTCACTAGATGTCGTCTAACTTTAAAGACATCAGTTCCAGTAGGTTTAAAGGACTGGCAGCAGGATGGTTAAGGACAGAGAGAACTCACCCTCAGAATGGGCCGAAATGGATCCGTTAGCTGCAGGGGGAAAGAGGCTGTGTTAGCTTCACCTTACGTCAACATGTTTCATTTGTGCTCAATCAAAAAGCTAACATAGCAGCTTTCCATGCTGTCCCCCTCCTTTATTATATTGGTAGCATGAATTGGAGCTGAAGTATCTGATGACTGCAGGACATAAAATATTGTTTTACCCTGGGGTCTTTCTGTAAGAATGTGTGTGGGACAGCTCCAGGTCTGGTGGACACATCCAGAGGGTTGGAGGTCTAGACACATCAGTAGACATGAGTCAAATCCAGCTTCTCTGGGAACAAGCTCTGGCTGTGTGTTGGTATTTTGGTGTCTTACCTTTGGCTGGAAGGCGCCCTGCAGAGAGCTGAAAGGCCCAGTCGGGGGAATGACGGGGGGAAGGCCGGACATAGCTGGTGGGTAGGTGTGGAAGAGCTGAGGAGGAGCAGGCAGAGGAAGAGTCAAGGTTGATCATACAGTCAAGAAGAGTCAGGACAGAAGCTGTGTTAGACGATGAGGATGAAAGAACCAGGATTAACTGCAGAGACTCCATCCAATAAAGACTCTCTAAACACAGACCGTTACAAAGGCTAACATGCTTCAAAAGGTTCTTTTTTAAAAAGTAAATTTAATTAAAATAAAACTCTAACAAAATGAACTTGTTAAAACAATTTAATAATGTCTATAGCTGAGGATTACAACCTTAAACCTTTTTAATGGATTTGTTAATATTAAGCTGTTATTAAAATTCAGATAAAACTATTTGACTTTACTGGTTTAATCTGGAATAAATGGGACCGTTTTTAAATATTTAAAATGAATTGGCTTAAAACTACCAGTAGTCAAATGAATCAATTTTGCCTTAAAGTTTTTTTTCCTTTTCGTGTTCTGTCTTGAGAAAATCCCAGTTGCAATTGGATTAAAACTAAACTAAAAACAAAAATGAAAATATGGATCTGAATTCAATGAATGGGCATCAAAGATGTACAAAATCAGACAATGAATTTTCAATAATTAGAGAAAATTTAAAGACAAATCTTCTACACAAATCTTTCAAAAAATATTTATTGAAGTAAACGTGATTGCTTGTTAGAATTATTACCTAATATGACACTTGCAGTAATGAGTTACTTTGCGTGTTAGCGAGTAATTTAAAGATTGTTTCAGCAACAATAATCCTGTTAATCTGTTATTTTCCATGTTTTACCTCAAAGGCTCTGGACTTTCTCTCTTTTAAGACGTATTTATTAATTTCAGGTTTTATCAAGATTTTATTTTTAGCCATTGACTGCATCCGAAATCAGGACCAAGTAAGGGTGACGTCACCCATAGAAAAGGGTGACGTCACCCATAGAAAAGGGTGACGTCACCCATAGAAAAGGGTGACGTCACCCATAGAAAAGGGTGATGTCGCCATTTTTTCTGATACGGGTTCTATCATGTTGGAACCAGAAACTGTCAATAAGCAGTCCATACCAGTCTGAGTCATTGTTTCAAGGGCAACCATTCTCACCAATCAGGAGTGAGCTTGTTAGAAGTTCACACCCCTATCGCTTGAAAGCAGGCTTGGTAGAATCTGTCAATCAACATTTCAAACATTGAACCTGGGGGTCAGCAGACTCCACCTATTTTTATTGAGGCATCTGAATGGTCAGTTTATAACTTGAATACCTTCAAGTTATAAGGAAAAAGGTTAACATGAGATGATGTTAAAATAAAAAGGTGTCAGTTCAAGGTTGGTTATTCTGACCAATAGAATCGCTGGGTAACAGCTGTTTATTTCTCTACAGAACTCTATGGGATCTTGGCTTCTTGGAACCAGCGGGTACTTCCTGTTTGGAACATGAGGGGAGGAGTACCTCAGTCCAGTTCTCATATACAGTCAATGATTTCAGTTCCTTTACATTTTGATAGTCTTGTGTTTGCAGTTTGCACACATGTAGCCGTGTCTGACTGCTCACACCATGAGGCGAGGCTAACAGGTGAAATGGTGCGGCGAGGATGCTCTCCAGCAGCCACTGATGAGCGGAAGAGGGATTTTACATGAAATGCAAGACACACGCACACATAGGCAAACACACACATCTGTGAAACCAACGTTCATGGGTAGCCATGGCAAAACAGACAAGCATTACAATGCAGTGCAGCGAGATGGTACACAGCGGGGGAAACTCACGCTGTGTCTGTAGAAGGGGTCAACTTTTGTTGGGTATTTTTCAAACTGTTGGAGACATAAAAGAAAGCTAAATACAAAGAGGCGCAGTGGAGAACCTGCACATAAACAGCATCACGGCTGAACTCGAGCTCTGCTAGAGACTCACACTAAAACAAGACAAACCCCATTTCAGAGCTCAGGATACCAGTACAGATCCAAGACATCACATGAAAATTAACTTCAGCTACATCCCCTGGCCTGTCTGTTTTGAATCCTGCAATCATTTGAAGATCTTGTGAACTCTTGTGGGCTGAGTCTCATTTGGTTGCACGCTCAAGGCAACCATAAGACTAAATGCTTTGGCCATAAAGAGGCTTTTTATGGCCTCATTAGCTGTCAGAGGCCTTGCTGCGATGCCTTTGAGGTATCATCAGAGCCAATAGAAAGCTCTGCGGGCTCGGCCGCTCTGAACATGTGTGTGCTGAACGCCGCTTTAGCTTGTGGCTCCTGCTGACTGCGGTCGCTCCCAACAGACCATGCCGCTTATAATGCAGCACATTTGCCAGAAATGAAGAGGCCCCAAATGGGACTAAATGATGTCATTAAATCCTGAATGAATTAGGTACATTATGCTCGGAAAGCCGGCTCTCAAGTCAGCACGCTTTGGGCAAGTTATTGCCAAATGAGAAAATAACAGCATTTGAATCTAAAGTTTCAGAGTGTGCCAGGAAAAAAAAAAAAAAATAAACACAGGAAAGGCTTCTGGGAGAAAAAAGAATTGTTGTGGTAGACACATGTGGTCATCGTTAAAAAAAGCCGCAGAAACCCAGAAGTCCTTGCTGCCCTCCCACACGCCCACGTTCTGTACAATCTCTACAGGTTCATTCTGGACACTCTGGGCATTTGATATGCGTTCAAGAACATGCTAAACGTGGGTTCTTGAATGTACTTTTAGCATACGCTGTTCACACTGGACTGTCCCTACCCAATATTTGTGCATGTGCCTACAGCTGGAAGAGGCTTGGCCCAAGATCTAGTGAGTCTTGCTCCAGGCTTTCAAAATATGAGCGACTTGGTGTCATATGAAGCCAGCTGGGCATAAGAAACAAGATTATTAATTTCTTCTTCGGACGCTACCGATACATCACTACCAAGTCCCTGATTGGTCAGAGTTCAACTGTTTAACTTTTAGAGCACATTCATTTGCTAGGCTTTTTGTAGAGCCTGAAAATGGCCTCAAAATTGTGCGTTGCTACGCGTGAACATGAGAGTTTTGAACACGGAAGCCCAAGATGCACCTATAAATGCATTTACATAGACTTTTCATTCAAAATGGTTGCTTGATCACGCGTTTCTGAGCCCGGTGTTCATGAGTCACAAAGTAGAAATACAGGATTCTCTGCATGCGTCATTATCATACAACAGTTCTGTGATGGTGAACTGTCCCTTTCCAACCCAACAGAAGTGTGTTCTACTTATCCTCACATTTCTGGCAGGGGTACGCACCATGGGCGGTGCTGGGGTGGGCATGATGGCGTGGGGGAAGGGCGTGAAGGTATGCTGGTGCGTGTGCTGGTGGGTGTGTTGATGCTGATGCTGATGCTGGTGCTGATGCTGGTGGAATTCGGTGCGCAGGTAGGGGGGAGGGCCAAGCGAGGCTCCGCGGTCCGCGCTTTGGGAGGCCAGGAAACGGGTGTTGAGCTCCTGACGGAGAAGGTCTTGTTCTATAGAGAGGAGGAGCAAAGAAAGGAGACCAAGCGTGCAGATCAGCAACCACACCCAGGGGGGTTTCCTCCAGAATAAATCAGGTCACACTTAATTCAAAGCAGGAAATAATGAGAAAATAAGCTTTCTGAATTTAAGCCGTCTGGTTCTGACATTCGATGCACTCCACGCTCCGCTGAGGAAACGACATCTGTTGTTTTAATAACTTTCGTGCAGTCTTTGGAGAGAGAACAGATTTTAAGCAATCGTTGGCTTTTCTTATCATTTCAACAAAACCTTCCGCAGAGATTCATATCTCCTCCAGAGCGATCTTATCCCTCCTGTTCCGCAGAAACACATTCCAATCTTGGTTCCTGACTTCATTGGGCTGGGACGTGGGTGGAATTTTCTCTTCATAAAAACGCCATTAGTATCTTTCCAACATAATCCAGCTCACTCAATTTTGTGCTGAAGTTATTGATTTCTTAATCATGAACGTGTCAGAGGGAAGCTTGCTGAAAGCAGCGCGGATGTAAACAATGGCTCCTGACAATTGACTCTGCTGCATGCAAATATGCACAGGTTCTGTGAGGACTGCCGCTGGACGTAACTGCAGAGCAGGAAGTAGATCAATCACAGCATCACAGATGGAGAATTCAAAGCTCGATGACTATAAACATGACTATACTAGATGACAATATCCATGTACAAAGTGTGAGCATGGGGACAGTCCAGACTCAGGCCGATTCTTTCTTTAAAAAATGCAGTTTTAGCTTATTGTTGTTCCAACATTCTGTAGTGTGATCATGTTGGAAGGCCTTTATGTCTTTCTCTTACTCGCCACTTGGTGGAGCAATGCTCCTTTCGGATTACCTGAGTAAGCACTCCCAGCAGCAGGGTGTCCAGGTACCGGCAGAGTGCCAGACGTCAGCGGTGGAGGTGGAGGCAGAGCTGCTGGAGGAGCAAACATATTCGGGTGTTGCGGATGAGGCGGAGGCTGCAAAGCAGACGGGAAGCTGTGGGGGGCGCTCTGGTTCGCCGCCAGAGGCAGGGGGAAAGTTGAGGCTGCAGCTGCTGCCACAGGAGGAGTAGGCGGGTAATGGGGGAGGTGCTGGGGGGGAGCAGGGGGCCCGTGGAGCTTGGTGCCTGGGGTGCTGCTTCTGCTGCTGCTGCTGCAAAGACACAGAAACAAGACAGAGATGCAGATGGGAGCCAGGTTAAGCCCGGCCTGTGGGGAAAGGTAGCTGACAAAAGGAAATGTACGCAGACAAAGACAACGTTTTTTTTTTCCGTGTAACATGTCTGTTCTGAATACAATTAGTCTTTGTTTGGACCACAACTTTCTATGATTTGAATACAAAATTCCCTCTGTCAAAAACACATCACAACAAAAACGTGTTCATACGTACTGAGGCTCATTTATTACACTACAATAGAATAAAAAAGTTACTGATCCCACAACAGGTAAATGAACTTTAGTTGAAAATAATAACAGAAGATAATATTACTGAAAGAATATCTCAATGGGACTTTCCTGGTTAAATAAAGGTTAAATAAAAAATAAAAATAAATAAAAATAAAACTGATCTCCGGTGACATTTTGTTGTCGTGACAACAGCTGATTGCGTAAACAATGCACGCGCAGACAATTTCTTTCTTTGAACTCTTTTGGAGCTCGTCACCTCAAAAGTAGCTTGTGGGCACCCCTAATCTTCGTGAACAATAATAAAGTAATGTTAGAAAGTAAAAAAATACGAAGGTAGTTTATAAAACCTGTAAACTGTTTATCTGTCCCTGATACCCCCAATGTGGGGGTATCTTTAATCCCTGGCGTTCAATCTCTAGTGATAGTCTGTAAACATGAGCGGTTCGTTGAATCGATGTGACGTATTTTTGACAGAAACAGGGAAAATTTTGTATTCAAATCAAACAAAAGTTGTATTTAAACATACATGTTAAACGTAAAACCAAATGGTGAATTCATGTTGCTTTTTCCCAAGTGTGCACAACTTTGTCAATGAGCATAGGTTTCATTTTGATAGTAAACTAACCCCATACAGGCCGGATTGAACATGAACATGTTCTCCTGAACCTCCTGTCAATCTCCAACATTTATTTCTCAGGACAGCAGATTCCAGTTACTCCTTAACCTGCCTCCATGTATCAATGCCTCCCTGCCACGTGGTGTTACATCCCCAGAACACACACTGTCGGATGCAAATCAGCCACAGCTGGCAAATAGAAGAGAAGCAACATCTGTGAAACACTTCAGGTGCATCGGAAATGGGATGGGAGGGGTAGCAGGTGTCTCGGCATGAATTAGCAGCCATCCTTTTGTAGTGTGAGTGTGGGTTTTTCCCCGCTTAAACTTAACGACCAGGGGTCGCCCATGAGCCGGCATTGTTACAGCTCCATGCTCTAAGCCTTAAAGCTCATTTGCTCTTGGCCTTAGATGCCAGGCCACGGCGGTCTGGCAGTCTTGTGGAGCTGGCACAGCGAGTGCCGGCTGATGCCAACTCCCAGAGTCTGGATTTCACGCTGCAGACGGGACTATGACTTCTACAGAAAAAACACTTTTAGTTGTCTCTTGTAATCAACTAACACTTGGACGGTGCTCCACAGCTGGATAAACTGGTCCAGATGTGTTCCTTCTACTACAAGATATATGACTCACTGTGGTGAATTGAAAGATGTAAAATGACATTTCTAACAAGGTAATGAGGTCACAGACCAGCTGAAAATGGTACAGATTTTGGGAGGCCAAAATGAAAAAGGCCTATTTTTCCTTTGCTGTAACCCTCCATCAAGAAATACTGTATAAAGTATATGAGTGGGATTAAGGGGTTATTTTGAAGTAGCTGCAGAAAGGGGGGGGGGCTGAAGTCATGTTGTGGTTTGTTAAATTAGACACTGAGGTGGCAGTGAAGCCCTTTAATCCCACAGTTACTAATCAGTGGCAGTGACAGGCTTGGGACCTTAAAGCGCTCTCTGATGATAATTAACATACTGATCAGGCATTAGAGGCACTAGTAGCTTAAGAGACCTTCGAGTGCACGAACAACCCTGCATTATGTTTTGAGCCAGAACATGCATATGAGAGCAGATCCAACATCAATACTACCTGTGGCCGTTGAGACTGAGGCCGTTGTAGCCAGACAGGGAGCGGGGATGGCAACGCGACTGGGGCGGATGAGGCCCTGTCTGGTTGGAGTGCTGCTGGTGAGGGTGGTGCTTTGGTGTGGCGGGCGATGGTGGGTGTGAGTTTGGTGCAGGGTGAGGCCTGGAGTGGGACAGCGGTTCTGGCTGGTGTTGGGGCTGTGGTGCGGGGATTATTAAAGGCTCTTTGCCCTGGGGAAGAGGCAAGGCTGCACGTGACTGAGACCTGGGCGTGGCTGAAGCCGGAGCCTGGACGGGGCAGTTTGCTTTGGCTCGTCGTGGGGACGGGGACTGGGAGTGTTGTACAGGGGAAAGTTTAGAGGCCAATCGGGTTGGGTTATGAGTATTGGATGCAAGAAATTGGGGGTCTTTGCAGCTGTCCTGGCTCCTCTCCTGACTCCTCTCTAGGCCTGACACCTTGAGGAGGCCCGGGCCGTGAGGCTCGGCGCTGCCATTGGAGGGGAGAACATCGATGCCAAAATCTGAAACTGAGCACAAAAAACACAAGAAAACAAGGTTTTGAGAAAAACTGCAGACAATGATCAAAATATCAATCAGAAAGGACAACAACTTCCCTCTTGTGTGTTGATTGCAAAACTGAAGCTGTAGAGAGCGGAGGACCTCCATTCTGTTCTGGCCCACATTTCTGCATTCATAAATAATTATGTGATAGTCCCTAATCCACATCAAAGAAACCAAAGTGCAGTGGGCTAATATCTCCATCCCTCCCTCCATCCATCCATCTTCTGCTCACCAGGGACCGGGCCTTGGGGGCTGCAGTCTAAGCAAAAATGCCCAGACCTCCCTCTCCCTGGACACTTCCTCCGGCTTCTCTTGGGGGGACCCGAGGCGGTCTCAGGCCAGCAGAGAGACGTAGTCTCTCCAGCATGTCCTGAGTCTTCCCCCGGGTCTCCACCCTGTGGGACATGAACACCTCCCCAGGGAGGCGTTCAGGAGGTATCCGAACCAGATGCCCGAGCCACCTCAACTGGTTCTCTCAATGTGGAGGAACAGCGGCTCTACACCGAGTTCTCTCACCCTTACTCATTCGTAAACAAGACCCCAAGATACGTAAACTCCTCCATTTGGGACAGGAGCTCTCCACCCACCCTGAGAGGACAAACTACCTTTCTCCCTCACCTGATGTTTAATAGGATTCTCGTTTTAGAGATTTCTTCATCATTATTATGTTCCTTCTTTAATAATCACTTGCAGACACCTGGGCTTTACTGAAACCAACTTGAGCAGAGCTATGTTCAATACTAATATGAAGGAAAAATGACAAAAAACAAAACTCAGTCTCCAGAATGAGTTTATGTCACTAAAAGTTATTTCAATCTTAATTTTTAATCCCTAAAATGAATAGTGATCGCAGACTTGAAGTCGCGTAGGACAACGGATAATGAGCTCCATCCAGGGTGCCTGTCTGCATGGGCCTTTCACAATAGAACAAAGTGCTCAGACATCAGCAGTCGGCCTCAGAGCGGCAGACTCGAGGGGGAGGACAACGCATACATAAAGTGTAATTAATGTTCTCTGAGTCTCATGGGTGTTTGGCGAGGGATCCTCCTTCTCCTCCCATGCGTTGCCAGCTAAATCCTTTACCTGCCAACAACGGTGTAGATGGGTCCCAGCTCCCCATGGTGGAGACAGCAGTCTGTGCTGCAAAGCAGCCACCTGTCATCTTCCATCTCCCTGACAAACTACTCCCTGTAGGCTAAGTCCAGCGAGAGCAGGCTTAGCTTCCAGGCTCCAGCAGAACATCCGTCATTAGCATTAAAATACTAAGTGAGGCATAAGCAGTCCCAGGTGCATGTGCTGCTGTATTTAAGGGTTAGAAGAGGTCATTCCTGGTGAAACATCACAATCAATATCCCCCCAAAAGCTGTAAGAGTGGGAGAGAGGGAGGTCTGCTAACACACACAAACAACTTTTGGGATAGCCCTCTTTCACACTGCTAACTTCAAAGGTAACCCTCTCCTGAAGAGAAATCTTTTCCTTTCTCCTCCATTGTTTGCTGATTTGCATCAGCAAACAAGAAGGCTCAGCACAGCAGCCCGTATATCCATCTTGCTAATCCATGTCAATCTTCTCCACTTACAAATGCTATTACTGGTCAGGAGAGACTGCTGCTGGCAAACAAGCTCACCAAAGCAGATGGGAAGACGAGAAATTCCCAATCGCCAAATCTCCTGCTGTATCTCCAAGTCCCTGAGGTCCACGGCTTGTTTTGAGAAGTGCTAACACTCTAAAAAGGAGGTGTCTATTCTGGTCATAATGAACACTCCTGGGCCATGCAGAGCGAGGAAGAGGGAAAAGAGACGTATATACCAGCTACCCTCTCAGGGGGGTTCATTTGTCAGTCTTCTTCATCCCTGAAAACAAATAAGTGCAATTCCCAGCAGGATTCCTCCAATGAGCCTGGTGTTTCAGCAGTTTCTAACCAGGTTTTGCTGCTTGGCCTCTGAGCTCAGAGCAGAGACTGAGGCCTCTGGGTTTGCATTGGTTGGCCAGAGAGGCCAGGGCTAGTTTCAAAGGAGAAGCAAAAGGGTCTTCTTCAGGGTCAACTGGGTGTCTGGTGGTAGGAAAGCCTTTCATTATGTGTGAATGTCAGGGGCCCCAGAGGGGACACAGGGGAACAACTCATTATCTGAGGGGGAGTCGTGTCTAACAGTTCACAGAAAAGTAGTTGCAAACCCAACACTTGTGAATTCTCTCTTAGTGCTAAACCTCCATAGCAGCTTTCTATGTTTAGGAAAAATGACAATTAGTAATAATGAGACTAAAAAACAAAAACATTGAAAAAAATTAGCATAAAAGCCTTCTGTCTTCCAAAAATAACACAAAAAAACAGTCTCTACAGGTGTAAAACAATTATGGACTGATACAGAAATAATCTCCCTTGTGTTGTTTTTTTTCCTTTTTTTCTTTTCTCTTAACTATTGACTGTATACGAGATATGGACTTAACGGCCCCTCCTCCTTGCATTCCAAACAGGAACCTGCTGGCTCCAAAAAGCCAGCTCCTGGAAATACCAGCCAGACTTCTCAGTTCTGCCAGCCAGCCCCAGCTCAGTCCAGCCTCTTCTCCTGAACTGTCTAAACCTTCGTCTGCCTGCTGTCTGCTACTTTGATCCACCAGTCCCTCACAACACTTCTTCATTGTGTTGAAAGCTAATTGTCAATAAAGTTGTGATTAAAATCAATCCTAATATTTAGACTGAAGTTTTCTCTAATGATCAACATTCCAGCCATTGGTATTGATCATTCTTTTAGGAGTAATCCATTACAGCTCGTGGGTGTTTTTGTTAAATTGTTAAATGATGATGAGCGCAGTGTAATATAATCAGGTCATGAATCTAATCATGTTGTATTAGGGAGTTTTATCTTTTGACAACATCTGGTGTAGTTTTCTGCTAAGTATCTCTTCATCTTTTATGAGCTGAAATATAATGAGCACAATCTGTCCTGAGAAGTGACTCGCAGGGCAGGAAAAGGGATGTGCAGACCATCAGGTTTCAGGTGGTAAATGCAGAACATTTATCGTACTGGATTTGATTGCAATGAAACAGCCTATGAAGTGATTAATAAGCATCATCGCTTCAAAAACTAGCCGGTCAGCTCCGGCCTTCTGAAAATTACATTTGTGTCTGTGTGACAGTCGACACTGTGTCTGCAGACAACATGATAAACTGATGGCTGCAGCGACCTTTGCTACACGCCAAGCCTCCAGTCTCTGCCGTCACGCTCAGGCCTCAAAATAGCATCTTGATCTATTCTGCACGGTTATGTTTATTTAGTTGATTTCAGCCGACCAGAGGTCACATAACTCCCATCACACAGAGCCAACCAGCCAGCACACATGGAGGGGGCCACGACTCTGGCAGCTGACGCCATGCATACATCATAGTGGAGCTCTGAGTGGACTGAATGCTCTAATTAGAATTTATGAAACTATTCTCAGAAGAAAGGTCAGCAGTATCTCTGAAGATAATCACTTCAACTGATTAAAGGCGGCTAATGAGTCCCTGCAAAACAGAATCTTAAGAAATTTTAAAAAGACACTTGTTTCAAGATTTTTTTTTAAATTATCTTATTTTCTGTCTTGCAAGACAAAAAATCCTATCAAGAATTTTTTTCAATAAGAAAATAATCTTAGTTTGAGAATGCATGTCTTAGTGACCAGAATTTTTTTTCTTCTCATAATAATTTTTGGGATTACTCCATTGGCAGATTTGTTTTGCTTGTTTAAAGAAAATCTTCTGATGAGGTAAGAATTTTGGACTTATTTCTAAGGGGCCAGTTTTTGTAGTGCAAAGACAACTTTTAACTGTTCCTCAGAATATTGAATTGAATATTGAAGAATAGTGATTAAAACAAATAGATACAAAGAACTGAGAACATTTACTCCTTGGAAACAAAGTATCAAATACTGTCAGCAGATATTGTCAGCAGACTCCATGAACAACGTGCATGAAATGCCGTTGATAGAAAAAAAAACAACAACATATAGTTCTGCCACTCGTCAACCATATTAATAACACGGTCCGGGGGAATACTCAAATCTGATTGGCTGCTGGCTGTGCATTTAAAAAGAGATAATCCACAAGGAAAATGTACACTTACTGTTCCGGTCACATAGCCTAAATGTTCTGTATCATTCCGCTGGCTTCTTTAAAACAAACTTTAGCTTCATCATCTGGACTAAAAGAGGTGAACTTTCTCTCTGAACTGATGCTTTATTTAACCCATCGTGACCATCAGCATATACTGTTTATCGCTTTTCTTTGCCGCTGCAGTCGAGATCATCACATTTTATACTTCATATATAAAAGTTATATTATTTCTAATCCTGACTTACATTCTTTTAAACATCCTGGGAGCATCATTAATTCACTGTGGATACAATGACAATAAAGGAAATTCTCCTTTGTGATTCTTGTTCTAAATGTTCTAAAATCTGTCATGGTTTGCAGGATTTTCCCTGATTCTTGTTGTTTGTCAAGTACTTTGGTGCCCTGACAACCACTGCTATGCAAATACATTTCATTCATTCATGCTATTCAAATCCCTTTTTGGATTCAGAGAGCTCATGAGGCTGGGTTTCGCTCAGATAAGCTCAGGTCACTCTGCCCTTCACGTCTCTCACATCCATTGTTCTGTTTCTTCAAAGTGTTTTAAGGTCAAATAAATGGGATACATGCTAGAATCTCAAGTCCTCACAACCCTAAATGAAACTCCTGGTTCTCATTTAAAATGTCACACCGATGCGTCTCATGAAACTGTTTTTACAATTAGGAATGCTGCTGTGATGGAAGTTTAACTTTGAAGCATCAATTTTTCCATTTCTTTAAATGTTTAACTTATATAACCACCCACATAATATTTTTGGAGATCAAAATCTCATTAGCATGATCCAAGTTTTCCCCTAAAAAACCATAGTTTAGAACTTGATCCACGTTTCCTGCCCTGTAGTTCATCATCATTCCACTAGGGGCAGTAGAAGGGCTTTTCCTGCTCATTTAAAAATATCTGCTTCCATGAAATCTTAAAAACACTTTTGGTGGGAGATATGTGGATACTTTATTTTAAACTGTATGGTGAGAATAACTTATTATTATTCATATCTTAAATAAATATTTGCCGTTTTGAAAGGAATATTTTTTTTCAATTAATTCTCTACAATACAGTTGCACCTCGTTAAAAATGTGTGTACCAAATTTGAGACAATAGGTAAAAAAGGGAATTTTTACAACTTCTACTAATGTTCTTGTGAGCAATAACACCAAATCACCCAGGATTAACATAATTGATATAGTAAATATGTTTTTTGCAGATTTCATCAAAGGGTTTAAAGAGTTTGAATTTTCTTTTTCAATTCTTTGATGTAGTCCTTTACAGAGTTAAGACAGTTGTCTGCGCAATGACAAATGACTCATGCTGCATTCATTTTGTTTGGCAGCAAAAAATCAAGTCGTAACCGAGCAGCATGTGTTGACAGCTGTGCGACCTCAGGAGAGGTGTACTCACCAAATGTTCCCTGAGAGAGACCACCGTTTCATTGTTCTTAACGAAGCCTGCAGCGGCGTTAATGACAGAAATCTCTCACTTATCTTCCTCCCACTCACGAGGAAGCAGTAAACTGTTTCTGCCTGAGCTTGCAGAATAAATGAACAAAACACTTTCTCCTGCGTTTGGTAGAAAAACAGTATGCAGTCAGTGACCCCCCCCCCCCCCCATGTTACCATCCAAGACAAATGAATATGCACACATGTAAAATTATAACATTTTCCTCCAGTCTTAATTTGTACCAAAAGCTGTGAGACAATGGATGCTAACCGAGGTGTCTGTTCCCTAAAGCCCCTCTGCAGAGGGGTGGGTCATTAGAGTCACTAAAAGCACACATATTTCAAATGACGCTCTCTTGAGGATGCAGCAGAGATGCTAAGAAGAGTTTAGGCTTGCACTTTGGCCCCGTGGTATCAGTTCTCAGAGGAAATGCCATGCAGTGGCAGTAACCTTAGCTCTCTCTGATCTTGTAGCCAAAGCCTCCAGAGAATACTTCTTGAATTAGCTCCTTATCCCTCCCTTCTTCAGCTCTCAAGACTTAACAGCATTAGTTGCTCTGAGAGCACAAACATTGCCTGCAGTGATGCTCTGTCTCAAGAGGGTCTAATCACCTCTTGGAGCAGAGGTTACAGTACACAGGCATGCGTGTTGGACATCTTCCTGAATGGGGGGGGGGGATGGGGGGTCTGTCCTGGCACTGAGGCTTGCTCCTTCACTCTGTCATGTCAGCAGCTCCCTGAAGCTGGAGCCAGGGGGGGCAGCGTTACACCGTCTGGACAGCCTGACATGGAGCGGAGTAGTTTTATTAGTGACTCCCAGCGGGGGTGCGGCGATAAACAGAAATAAAGTTGGCTGGGGGGTGTGGGGAACCTATTCTGGCTGTGACGGCGTGACAGCATTACAGCATGCTGAGATCATCTCACAGTAACACAAACTGCTGCTTTAACAAGCTGTGATTAAATGGAAAGGCCAAAACAGATGGTGGAAGAGCAGTTAAGATGCCTCTCTGAACATTTGCACCTCACACACGTTGCATCTGGTTTATGCATTTTGTCAAACAATTTGGGAAACCAAAGCAAGTGCAGAAGCAAGCATAAACAGTGTGCAGAAATGTACAGGTGTCATGGAGGGACAGCGTCTCAAAGAAAAACTGCTTGAGCGGTAAGACTTACAGGAAGGGTCACCTCTGCAGGGGAATTAGGAAATATTTCAAGCGGACTTCACGAATACAAATCCAGCACCCAGACCACATCAGGACGTACACATGCTTACAGAACGACAGAGCTGAAGTAGAGGATTTACAGAGTGTATGACTGTCACACAAAGGGAGGGAAGAAGGAAAAGCCTTCCGCCCTGTCTCCTACCTTTGCTAGCATCCATCTGTGCTCCAATAACAGTCTGCCCGGCAGACAGGATCTGCTGTCTGCTGCAGTCATAAAGAAGCTATTTACTGATAGTGAGCATATTCTTCCACCTGCAGAAGCTCTGATTACAGATGTGGGTGCATCTGTGCCTCCTTGCTTGCTTCTCACCCCAGCAACCATGTTGGCAATCTCCCTGTTTTGGGCACCCTCCCAGGACCAGGATGTTTGCCATTAAAGCAATTCCCCCAACGCCATCATCACTACGTGAACGTGAGGATCAGCAGCCACATTTCCAGCTCTCCTTTTTGAGATTGCATCTTTATATATCCCTGCGGGTGTGAGGTCTGGCTAGAAAGAAGGTAATGAGAGAAGCGCCAGGTCAGGGACTCGATGACGGGCATGCTGGTGCAGGTGACCGGCGGGAGAGGTTGGCCAGACTTCTCCAGCTCGCACATGGGGAAGCTCTCAGGAGGAGAGGAGGAAGCTCTCACCCTGGCAGATTCTCTGCAGGTTTGGCTGTCATGCTTGGGCTCACAGAGGCTTTGAAACAACAGCGCCGTGTAATGCGAAAGATCCATCCAGGACACAGCAACTGTTGAGCGCGCACGCTGTCACCGCCGCGAAAAGCTGCACTGAGAGACGGAGCAGCTGCAGAGCAAACCAGACCGTTTGACCTCAAACGAGTCACAAGTTCGTAAGCCTGATGGGACTCCTGGCGGGGTCTCATATCCCTGCTGGTGTGAAGTGAAAAGTGCTAGGTGGCTGTTACTGTGCTCCTGAGGGAAAAACAGCGCAGAGGCTGCTGAGAGACCCCACGGCCACTAAACTCCTGTCAGGCCTTTGGCAGGTTAACCACATAGTTGAATGCATAATTTACTTCCAACAGGAGGATGCAGTCTCTGCTTAAGGTTAGACGGTTAGATGGAGTATATCAGGTTGCAGTTACATCAGTAATGATATTTTCTTAGCTGATATTCAACCTGACAAATGAGCTGCCATCCCAGCCGTAAATTACGCATGAAATGTTGAAGCGCTCCGTGGCATGTTCCTCCTATTCAGTGTTTTAAAAAGGATGCTGTAAAAACGCTTGGGTTTCTGGGATTTCTTGAGATTTACTGCCATGAACCTCTAATCACAAAACTGGTGGCAGGAAAAAAGGAACTGGTATCCACTAGTTACAATTCTTGGTTTAAAACTGAACTGTACGTTACGCCATTGAACCGAATGTGGGAATGCAATGATTCACTTTCCTCATGATTCCATTCAAACCTCAAATTTTAGTCTCAGTTTTGTTTTGGTTTGATATATGAATTGTGTAAAGCAAGACAACAACAATCAGAAACAAGAAAAATCTTTTTCTTTTTTTTCAATTGGATAATAAGCAAGTAACAATAAAGATTGGCTCACAGTAAGCCTGGTGTAACGTAGTAAAACAATAATAAACACATTAAATTCAATACAACATGCGTGTTTGACACTTCCAACGTAAACATATACAAATATGTGAGGTAGGGAATATGATGATTCACTTTCCCCAAGACAAACGGTTTGGTTTGAAATGGAAAATTGTGGCAGGTGGAGACCAGGATGCTCAGAAAAATATGCAGGATTATGCAAAATCCACTCCACAAAAGTCTTAAATCCACCTTCAGCAATAGGCTTCTCCAATCCTGATAAGGAGCGATGTAAAAAAATCATTCATGCCAGCAGCAACTAGTTGATCTAATAAGCCCATAATATGAAAATAAACTAATTATTTTTTTATGATTCAAAAACATATGTATTGTGAATTTTCAATTTATTATTATTTTTAGTGAACGTTTTTACTGTACGTTTTTTGTAAATTACTTTTTATCCATTGTTCCCTCATGGGATGGAGAAGGTGTCCGTGTTGGTCCACAACTTCACAAAACACTTTCTGAATGAATTCATGTAACAACATAAGAACAATAATAAAAAGAGCTGAAAATACTGAGAAAACCCCAAATCGAACTGATGACAACCACTAACACCCATCTGAAGACACCAATGCAGCCACTCTTCAAATCTATGACGTAAATTAAGATCCTAAACTAAATTTGATGTAATTTATGTGGTAGATAAACAAAAACTCAGACAAATCTACTTCTGGACATCTAAGGATGTGTGTACAGCGTTTCTCCACACACCAAACACGTTTCCTGTCAGTCATTCCGGCACGTGGTCAAACAAAAGACAACCATCTCCAGAGCCGAGGGTCTTCAAACACAGACATACTCACATGCTCAGAGGAAAAACCACATCCAATAATGAAAGCACCTCCTCCCACCCATGCCCTTCTCTTTCTTTATGTCCAGACACACACTCACACACACACACACACACATACACACACACATACACGCCGCCAATCATCATTTCCTTTGGTCGAGAAACATGTGCTGCAGGACCGTGGCCACTATCGGAATCTGATCAGATCCTCTTCCATGAACCCTTGCGTGTTGTCAGCTAGTCATAGTCGGCTAAACCAAGTCATTAAATGGGGGGAGGGCTGCCTTCTCAAAAGAATAGCCGGCCGTTCCGATGACCTGTTGTTCATATTTGGGAGACAGTCCAGTTCCATTCAGATCCACAAATGCTTGTTGTTTCCCTTGTCGGGCAGAGAGCTTCTCCATCTGCTTCTGTCTTTCTACTTTTTGCCACCTCCCCACCCCTCCCTCAAATTATGAAAGTGACTGTGCTGCAGCTCACAGGGGCTCCCTCCGTAATCTCCTTACAGAGGGTGTCAAACCAGCCACCAGAATGACTTCAGTCTCTGAAAATCTGATTTTCAAGCAGCACAGTCATTCGCAGCGCTGAGCAAAGATTAGAACCTACACCTGGTGTTAAAGAAAAGGCTATTCCATAAATTGAGAAGAATTAAGATTTCTGAATATTTGAAGTCTGATCAGTGTGCATGTAGCCTTTTCTTTCCACAGCGACCTCACAGAAGCAGCAGTCAGCGTCTGTGTGTGCAAGTGTAAAATGCCGTCTCATTATGCCCTCGCTTAGGTTTCACTGCAGTCAGATTAGCCGCTTAGCTTTCATCACTTCCTTTCTTTGGCGTGGAAACACTGTGAAGTCTGCTGACGTGGCAGCCAAAAGCCCCCTTCACTCAGGCAGGGGCAACCGAATGATTGAACGAGCCCCGGGTGAAGGCCCCCGCCTCTGGGCTCTCTGGAAACGTCAGTGCCGCCACATCAGCATGATGTTTAGAAGAGCAGCAGAATTGGCTGAGAGACGTTGGCATGCTTCCCTGTGATGATCTGCGGCGGTGGGACTATGATGCTTGGCAGGGGAAGGTTAGTGCACCAGAGGCTGGTCAGGATTTGAACCGTTTATTTGAACTGCGCTGTCGTCCAAACAGTCAGCTGCCTCCCTTCTCCCTCGTCAAGCAGCAGAGCTTAAGCTAGGATTGTGTTGTTGGTGGGGGGAGAACAACTCGATATCCCCCTTTGGGCAGGGGCTACACTCAGCTTAGATTACTTGCTTTATGGAAACAATGCAGACTCTGTCCACAGCTTTCTGTTTCGTGAAGACGTGGGTTCACACAGACTCAGGCTTGGCTGGGGCTCTCGTCCATCACAAGCGTGCAGTCTCTGAGCACCAGGTTTACACAACATGGCTTTTCAAGCCTTAACTGTAAATGGCCCCACGGAGCTTCCAGCTCAGCATGGTAAATGCGACATCAGACGTGCAGCCAGCGCCGGCCAAACAGGCTGTTTGTTCTGGGCTTGAAAAGCGGCCCTCCTTCTGGGACTGAAGATTTTTGCACCACAGTGTCTACAGTTAAAGCTGACATGTGGTCTAAGGAGGAGATGCTGGAACCCTGAAATCCAATAGCCCCCTCCACGAGAGTCTGAAATCTGTAGCAGATGGTGACACTGTGGGTTTAGGAAGACCTCTGGCCAAGAACACTAGCCAAACTCTCCATCTTCAGCATCAGGCCTTCTACAATTAGTCAATAGGGCAATCATCTTAACCCTTGTGCTATCTTGTGGGATCAAAATGACCCCACCCTGACAAAGGTGGATAAAGATGGAGAGGATTTCATGTAATCCATGGACACCAGTGAAGATCACAAATCATTGAAGAAAAAAGGTTCAGCGCACTGTCTAGTGGGTCTAGATGACCCAAGTCCCAATGTAAAAGTGCCTAGGATAGCACAAAGGATAAGATGCCTGTATGACCACCGAATGGGTTGTCATGACATTAGAACGTACCATTGTCATGCGTGTGGTAAGTGCATTGTCAAGTACTTGAAATGAAAATATAAGCCACATGCATGTATGCCATACAGGTTATGCTGTCATATGTTGCCCTTACACCACACTCTTGTCATTGGTGAGGTGTGAGCAGGGGCACAAGTGTCTGTAGGACGTACATAGGATTCCCACAGAAACAACTCTGATTGTTTAATTTCCTCATTTCTTATAGTCAGGCGGCACACAAGGAGCATGCACTTATCATGTGAACAGAAATAACAGGCTCCTTGCACAGGATTTCAGGGGAATAAAAAAGAAAAGAGAAATCCACACCATGTGCCTGCATCTCACCTACTTCACCCTTATTTACACTTAGCAACAGTCCATTGAGAACATCATGGGCTAAACACACATTTAATAATGTACGTTTAGCAGAGCTTAAGGCTTTAGACATTGCAAAAAACGCTCCACAGTGTTTTTGCAAACTACCTGAATTTGGTAGTAGGTGAAAAACCAAAGCGTACGTTTTTCATCAAACCATGTTCATATCAAATACGCACGCTAAAAATGTCCTTTCAAGGCTCCCAGTCCAACTTTCACACATGCATGCAAACAGCCGCTACATATTATCCTTGAACTTCTCTGCTCTGAGGTAAAACAGTCTCTTGGCGGCACATCTAACACCGGGGGGTGATGGTGAGTTAAATGTATGACTGGTAAAACAATGAAATGTAGGCTGTGAAACATGAAAGTGTGCAGGATGCAAAGGATCCATGGGCTGCTGCTAACAAACCAGGGTCCTGCTCTGTAGTCTTCTCTAATCTGCCCTGAGGTCTCATCAGGGCTTTATTTCTGAACTGCATATTTATGAGCAGCAGAGTGGGTGAGAAGGGGGAAACTAACCTCTTCTCTAGTGGGAGCAATTAAAGCTGTGCTTTCATCAGTCCTGATCAGAGTCTTTGTGCTCCTGCTCTCTCAGCTCTTCTGGGTTTTATCGGCTGTGTTTATATCTTCCTGCTCTGACCCTACATGAGCGGACAGTTGGAAGGAAAAACTCTTTTACCCGACAGGGTGAAGCATCAAAGTAGCAATAAAGTGCAAGAACTGCAGCCTTCATGAAAGATGTGATAACATGTACACTATTACTGAATGCAGTAACGGTGTTTACATTAGGGCTGCAGGATATGAGGAAAACCTGCGATGTGCTATATTAGTGGTCAACATTGTGATGACGATATAACTTGCGGAATATGAACAAATGGTAAAACAACCAAAATCCTTTCCATTTCACTGCAACAGTTTAATTTAAATAAGAGTCAAAATACCTTAAATTATACTCCAAATGACCCTCGTCTATAGGAGGCCAACATATAACATGAAAGCTCCGTCCCATTGGTCAAATGCATAAAGGGATTAATTCGATATATTAAATATTTCAAGCTGCCATATGATTGTTTTAGCACATTAAAGATTTACAATTTATCGCAATTTTTGACGACTTTTGCGATATGCATATTGCACAGCTTGAAATCGCGATAACGATTAATTTGTGATTTATTGTGGAGGCCCAGTTTATATACAATTTTACTTATAAACTGTGCAAAAACAGGCTACATTTATGCCAGTTTCCCTTTTGCACATAAAAATTACTGCAGTGTCATTGTTTGTCTGCATATGGAGGAGTATAGGATCCTCTGAAATTGCTCAGGTGCATGGAAAGCAAGTGGAAGAAGGGAAATGTTTAAGGACTAGGGATTGAAAACCGAATGGTATGGTATCATTAAAGTGAATCATGGGGAAAGTGAGTCTTTGCGTCCCAACTGCATACCAGTACGTTTACCTTGAAAGCGTCAAACACGTGTTAAACTCAATTTAAGATGGATTTATTATTTATTTTATTGTATTACACCAAGCTTTGTATGAGACTTCTAAAAGGTTTTACTTGCTTATAAGCAAATTTCTGAATTTCTGGAACCTACATAACCATGACCCAAAAATCGAAGTTTGAACTGAATCCTGGGTAAATGAATCATCGCATCCCTACTAAGAACACACTAAATATGCCTATCAGAAAGCCTGCAGATCAGTTAAATAATTCGGCCTTAAGAAAGCAAAATTAGATCAGCACATCAACAAGCAGTGACCATTTATTTATTGATTTATTATTTATTTATTTAATATGGCAGATCTTAAAACACAATTCTCTTGGCATTAGCGTGAATCTAATTAGACTTTCATTTTTTTCTTTCATTTATTTTTATGCAACCCAGAATGCTCCAAAGTTAAGCTTTTAAGATTGATAAAAAATTGTTTAACAACAGGATCATCATTTTTTTGTGAGCTCAGTCTGATTAACCCGTTTATTTTGTATGTCAGAGGAAAAAATGATGCCTCCGGTCTTTCCCTGAAACGAATACTTCTGAATAAAAGCCTGAAAAAGTAAGAAGCATCACACCTCTCATTGCAAGATGGCGCTAAAACTCCACCGCACTGGTACATATGATGCTCGCTAAAGTGGCCAAGCTTCCTCTGGCAATGTCACCCCAGCCGCAGGGACCGTCGACTGACACGGGTGTAATTGGCCTGAACGCATCAACAGAGCGCTGGGAATTGCTGCTTCTCCATAAGCGGTGTGTGCATGTGTGTGTGTGTGTGTGTGTGAAGGGGCGTGCATGGCGCTTTGACCCTGTTAATGCCGTGCGGTTGGCAGGAGAGCGGCTAGTGCCACACTGGATCAGTGGATGCCTTCAGCCAAGCGTCCAGAGTCTCTCCTGGGAGGAAGAAAGTGGTGCTTTCAACACCTCCACCTTCAGTTCACTGCGAGTAGCTGGTGGCGTCTTGACAGTCAAAATTTGACAAGGTGAGAATTATTAAAAAAACACATCCTGCTAAACTAAAAAAAATGGTGCCTAAAGAGGGGTCCTTGTTCACTCCTGACCCTCAGAAGGATTAAGTGGAGGGTTTTATTATTTTATTCTTACTTCTATCAACTGAGCTCCATTCTATTACCTCCTCTACATTAATTACATATTGCAGCTGCCGGCCATCCAAGCCCGGCTGTTAAAACGCCTCATATCTGAGCGTGGCAGATGCAGGAAATCGGGGGTCTTTCCCTTTGATCTCTGGACTTGAGCCCATTTAAATGTTTGTGTTTGAGATGTAGACCTTTAATTTTGGCCAGATGAGTTCCAGGCTCTCTGGGTTTTGCGTGGCATGTCGGATACAGGAGTGTTTACACAGTCTCCCTCCAGCTCTCCCGGTGCTGAAAAATGTGCATTAAGATGGATGGATTTACTTAGTCTCTAACCTCGGGGACTGGCCAGACAAACTCTCAATGACCTCTTTGTGTTACAGGAAAGAGAGGGCCGTCTGGAAGCTCTGCAGAGAGACTTTCAGCATCAAGGGACCTGTTGACTGCTGTTTCTCTCACTGACAATATGGTAAATGGCGTATACTTATATAGCACTTTTCTACCTTCCTTGAAGGCGCTTTACAGTCACAAACCCATTTACCCATGCACACACACTCTGATGTGTGTGCCAAACATTGGCGCCAACCAGGAGTAATGTGGGGTTCAGTGTCATGCCCAAGGACACGAACCTGCAATCTTTCAATCAGAGGTCGACCACTCTACCGCTGCACCATGGCCGCCCCAATACAGTAGTTAGTCTAAAAAAGGCGACATGAATATCTTGGATGGAAGAAAATATTTATTCTCAGATCCATAAGGATGTTAAATACTTTAAATCAGTTCAGGAAAGTATAAGAAAAGTTGCTAAACAAAAAAAAATCACAATGAACATGTATTGTTCACACAAAGAATTAGCACCCAGATGAGGAGAACTACTCTGAAGGGACTTTTGAAGCATTTGCAGCATGACTGAGTCCAGAGGACTGAAGGTCTGATACAGGGGTGTTCTGTCCTGCAGCAGTCCTGGACTGCAAAGACCACGTTGTTTTCAAATTCTTTCGTCTCACTGCACTTTTAGTTCAAAAATTGATCCTGTCACAAACTCAGAAACTTACCAAAATTTTAACAAACCTAAGAGTCAATTTTAGGCATTTTAGGCATTGTTTCTGACGGCCCCTCGTCAAAAACAATAAATGGGGCAAAAGACTTTTATGTTATTTTATATTGACATTTCTGAAACAAAACACATGTTGGAGATGACCAAAGAAAGTTTCGAAATTATTATGGGATGGCCACTGTATGGCTTCTCGACTATTTTATGGCAAAGTGTGAAATTTGCACGTTTTTGCACCAAATTGGGAAAAGGAAACGTTTACTCGAGCAATCTTTACAAAATTACAGCACTTAGTTAAGTCCACAACCACAACTAAAACTTCATTAACCCTTGACCCTTGAATTATCCGGGGGGGAAAAAAAAATCATCTTTGGTACAAGCTACAAATTTAAACTCCTTCTAGCAATTTTGACCTATTGCCTCCTGACTCCTCGAGCATTATTGGGAAGCTACTTTGGAAACAAATGTTGGTTTTGAAGTTAGCAGATTTTTAACTGCGTTAGTGAGATGCACTCGCAAAAGTGGCTGGTCCTTGATCATTTTTACTAGAATGTTATGCAAAATCAAATACATAAATCCCTGGCTCAAGCTGAACAAAACAATATGACCTACATATTAGGAATATAGGTGTGGTTAACAAAAAAACCTCAGTTGCCAAGGAATTCCAAAACAAATTGCTTTTGCTGATTCCTCTAAAAATTGCACAGACCTGTTCATTACCCCCAGGTGAACGAAACCCATAATGGTTGCTATGGAGATAAAAGCAACAGAAAAGCTGCCACTTTGAAAAAAACGTTTGCTTCCTTTTGATGAATTTGTCATGTACATCTCTGACCATGGAGGCAAATGCTGAAGGGAAGAGAGAGGGGCAGCCGATTAACCAGTAAAGGCGGGTCAAAAGGGGGCAACTAGTGCGGGGCCGGGTAGCACCTGTGGGCCATACAACGCCGCTCACAGCTATAGCTGGCAATTGTTCTTTCAGGAAGATTTAATAAAATGGACGTCAAGTGAAGCAATCAGATTTGAAAAAATGCTCCAGCGCGGCTGGTATCCAGCCTCAAGAACTGCAGTTGGAGCCACTATTCATAATGGTTTTAATGTTATTTCCACATTCCATGAGGGTCCACTGCTTTCAATATGACTGCAATAAATCAGAATTTGTTCAACCTTTGTTTGTCAGTCAGTACATGAGGTATACTGGAGCCTCTCATGCTAAACTCGTAATCTGTGGTCTCAGCTCTGGGCTGCAGGGATGAATGATGGGAGCATGAGGTTTATGGAACGTCTTCATAGCAGAGGAGAGTGCACCAAATGCAGCAGAGCACAGTAAAACTGCTGGATTCATGTCCTAGTTCTCCAAACACCTGTGGCCCTTAAATATCAAAGCAGTCGTTTTTGCCTGGAATCAAGTCAGAGCCAAAACGAGGTCCAGCTGCTCTGCCTGGGTCTCTCTGTAACCCTGCAGCCCGTGTTCTGGAGGCCGAGACCACCTCCACTTCCACTGCTTCTCATAAAGCAGAACACGCCGGTAGCAGGCAAGTCACCCTTCCACTGTGCATCAGGTCAAGTTCCACCGGCAGCCCTGATTTTTTGACACACAAACCCACACAGACGGCTGAGGTCAGCAGGAGGGCAAAGCTCCAGGCCCGGGGCAGAAAACCAACACTGGAGCTGTGAGAAGCCAGCCTCCTCTTTCCAGTCCACTGAATAAGTTAGGAAGCTGCCAGGGTGATTTGTGGCGTGATTGCTGCTCTCTATATCACTTGAGATTATAGCAGGTGGCGGCCCACGGCCTGGAAGCACACATGGCTCTAACACCCGTCCTCCTCCCAGGAAACAGAGAGAATGAGGCAGAGAGCGAAAACAAGCGCTCTGCTCCCTCCCACACAGCAGTAATATGCTCACAGGCAATTTTGCTGCCAGCAGAGCTCTTTACGACAATCCAGGGAGCTCTTCTGCTCTGATATCTGCCACTAAAGCTCACCTTTGTGTCTCTCTTTCCACTATTTTTTTAAACAATGCCATCAGCGCTGCAAATTACACCTTCCACACAGCACATTATTCTCTCCCCCAGTGACAGACGTACTCCAGCCTGACACACTTCACTGGTGGCACTTTTCACGCCGCCGCCGCCGCCGTCAGCCCCGGGTCTCGCCGCAGCAGCGCTTCATTTTCACATTAACTCCGGGAAACCGTGGAGGAATCCGTCCTGCGCCCTGAGAATCTGTGCACTTCACTTCACCCCCACACTGAACTCCGGCTGCAGACGCAGCTGCAGGAGGCGTCTCAGGAGGGAATTGATTCTCCAATCTATCCACCAGATGAATTCTCCAGAAGAAACCTCAAGGACTCCTCTGCTGCAGCGCGGACTGAAAACCCCCACCATGAAGTCATATCTGGCTGAATGCTGCATAATGGGTTTCAGACAGAGACATGAACCTTACTTCATTAAAACTGCAACATTATTAATTGTGCAAAAAAAACGAGCGCTTTTTATTTTTTCTCAGATCATTCATTCTAGTTTCACCCAGTCTGCAATCTGCTGCTGATAAATGGAACAGCAAAATGGTTTAAATGTCATCAAGGATTATCTTAATCTTCCTGCCAGGCTACAATCAGCAAACAACGCGGCGCCGGCTTTGCCGGCGCACTTCATTAAACCCCTCGGCCGAGCCCCTCTGACAGAACCGTGAAGGATGAGAACGTAACCAGGTGACATCCACGCCTCTGGACACAGCCGCTTTAATCATGTGATGGATCTGTCCGCGGGGCTCTGAGGTGACGTGAGGTGCTGGTTTGTCATCATCACTTTCTGCACTTGAGCCTGCTCCCTGAACTGCAGTCACGGCGCTAATAAGGCTTGGAAGCAGCTTCAGAGAAGCAGCCAGCAGATAGCTTCTGTCTGGCAGACAAAAAGAAAACAGGTCAGTGAGCTGACACCTGCAGCTTCCCTGACAACCACAGTAATTAGTGATAACATTTAACGACTCTTAGCTAATGAAATCTATTCCTGGACAGAGTGAGAGGGAAAGGGGGAGAGAAACCGAGAGGCAAAGACTTGTGGGAACTTAAATCCGAACAAAGAGGGAAAAACACACCAGCAGGGGAAAATAATTAATAAAAGGTGTTGCTTTAAAACAAAAAAAAAGTCACTAGTATTGAACAAACACAGCAACACTAAAACATCAGAAAATCTCAACTGTGCCTTTATCCCAACCAGATCCTGTTTTTTCATACGTTTTGATTTCACTCATGAGAAATGAAAATGTAATCAATAATACATCAAAAACAAGACTTTTGGGTCTGATTTGAACAAAGAGGATTTTCCCCTCTGAGATGTGGGCTGGACCATAAAACGTGGAGCAAACCCGTCCCCACTCCCCATCATCCATCTGTTTACGTGCTCTTCCCCTAGCTTACAGCCTCTCACACCCCAGGCGCGTGCAATTTAGATCCAGATTCCGGTCCAGACGAGGACAACAAAGACGTGCATGGATCTTCGTTTGGAAGTGGATGCATCGGAGTGGAGTGGAGCGGAGCAGGGAGCTTGTGGTCCGCCCAGTGTATTCTCTGCACCACAAACACAATCCTTTTTAAACTGCATTTTTTTCATCTGCTTCCAGATTCACAGCGATTTAAATAAAGAAAAAGTCATATGCACGCACACTAACACACCGTGTATAGCTATAACTAGACAAGACATCCTCCACTCGGTTATGTCTATTTTGCAGATTTTGTCTTCCTGATGTTAGAAACATAAATACAAAGCCACCAAGCCTTTCTGAATCTCAGCCTTCATCAAAACAGCAGAGGACTTTGCTCTCGGAGCACCTGGATTCTTTTACTGTGACAGGCATTAGCATATGGCAGTAGAGGCTGGGGAGGCTGAAGGTGGTAAAAGAAAAGAGAGTGTATTTAAATTGAAATAGGGGCCAAGAGACCGGTCTGCTGCTGCAGAGAGAAAGCATATTTTGTGCGCCGCTTCCCAAGTCGGGTCCTTTCATTGGAGGAAGATAGGGCGGCTCTGTGTTGGTTTAGGCTGCACAAAGGAGGCCTTGATCCTTTCAAGGGATCCAAATCAGTCGAAAGAGAAGCACGGTCAAAAGGAAACCTCTCTGTCAAGCATGGCTATTGAGCTCTCCCCGGCGCACACCACAAATCAGGCCCTGGAGGAAATCAAAGCCCACAATGTGGGAAATGTAGATGGAGGTCTGAGCAGGGGAAAGTGCACGGACACGAGGAACCCAAGCGGGGGGGGTTACAAGAGGCTATCATCAGCAATCTGCCTGGTTTCAAACAAAGCCCTTAAGGGGTCATAGCCCTGGACTCTGAGTCTCACTCTTGCTTTGCACGGTAACTCCCCCCATTACAGAGGAATGTCCATTCACGCAGGGCACCTCCATTATCCCTGAGTCCAAGAAAATAGAGCTGCCTTTAACAGCAAATTAGTGACTTGATAATGGGGTCACATGTGGTGTTGGCACACTGAGGCCATAAACAGATGCCTCTGCCGCCCTTCTTCATTCCCTGCAGCGTCACGTCAGCCTCCTCTTCCTGCTCCGCCACAAAACCAGCAGGGATTTTTATTTTACAGCAGAGTGGAGCTTCAGTTTGAAGGCACAATCTCAGTGATGGAGCACAAATTCTTCACTTTTAGAATGCAGAATGCGCTTAACATCCTCAGGATGTTAAGCGAAAAGCATAGAAGAAAACATAGATCTGTACCTTTAACTGCAGCGGTGCTGAAAAATTTCTCTGAACTGGCATCGGAAACCTGGAAGAGAAGAGAATGAAGTAAATACAACAATGCGAAAAAAATATTCTAAAATACCCAACATTCCCCCCCCCCAAAAAAACTTTAAGTGCAACTCTTGCTGACAGGATTGTGGGTGTTTATGGTTCATGCGTTAGTCACGCGTGTCACTAAACTCATCTGGTTCCAGCTTTACATGTAGAGGATGGATAAACTCTGCATCCTCTCTGTGCAGGGCTGCTTTTGCAACATTCATCAGAACATTTGAACATTAGAAAGAAAAAAAAAGAGGATGTTTGTGTTACGGCCGCTTGGTGGCGCTGTTGCTCCGTGACAGAGCAGCTGTTTGCGCCGCACAGACATCTCCAGTGCCTGCAAACACAATCAATGTGCAGACACAAAAATAAAATAAAATAAAACAAGTGAACTGAAAAGCAGAAATCACGGATGTTTTGTATTGAATCCGTGACATTGAGGTCTTGACGGTCCCAAAAAAAACGGACCTGATGTGACACAGAGAAGGAAACGGGTCCATTCTCGGTCAGGTTGCAGAAGAGTCCAATTTTCTTTGAATACATGTTTAAACTGGATAGAATTGTGCCCAGAATCAAAGCTCTTCGACTCCAAGGTTTATGTCTATAATAAGGCCATGAGAATGGCTAAAACATGGCAAAGGCTCATCCAGTGACAGCTGTGCGCGCTCGTGTTGTGCGGCTGCTGAGCCGGTGTGAGGGGAGCTGACACACTGGCACCCACACAGTTATGAAATGAACATTTGTCCTGAACTTTAAAATCCCGTGTTTTCATTTGCAGCATGTATGGACTCTGCGCAAAAAACACCTGCAATATGAATGACAGCAGAACCAAACCCCAAAATGCGTAAATTCAGGTTGTTTAAGTAGAAGAAAAAAAAAGACAGAATCAAAGCTGATCCCAAGCGGCGCGCATACCTTTCATTTGGCAGAAAGAGCACGAACCAGAGAGAATCACTTTCTAAACGGTCCTGTTTCACATTCTGCTTTTTAAAGAATATAATCCACCCGAGGGTCAGCAAAGTCTACTCCGCTTACAGCACGGGCAGCCATGCAGAGGGAAGAAAGCCTTTCCAAGAAAAGAAAAATCCAAAGCCGTTCACAGCGCTACTGAGCCGTCTGGACAAAGGGGAACATGTGTTGTCTCGCCAGAAAAGGTTCTCCAAAAGCGCTTAGGGGAGAGGAAAGGGGGGAATCCCTCGATCCACCCTTTCCCCAGACACGGTGTTGTTTGTCAGATGTTGAGCTATCCAAACGAGCAGGATCCGCGATGGTTTGCGTGTCCGTGCGCAGAGACGGGCTGCGTCCGCTGGAGCTAACCAATCCAACAAAGCGCACGGCCGCTTTCCTCTGCGGTGACAGACAGAGAAATCAAAGTGGCAGCAGGCGAGAATTCAGCGACTGCAGAGCCTGTCTGACGCGCTCCCCGTGGAGGATCCCGGTCACGGGCGCGCAGAAGCCTCTCCCCATCCGCGCTCAAGAACCGGACAAGCTTCCATTCATCCAGCGACGGACGGCTGCTGCTGCTGCCTCCAGGTCCGGGTCCTCCCACTTCCTGCTTCCAGGCGCACTTGGATTCAACCTTTGCAGCGCTCCTTCAAAAGGATGGGTTTCCGAATACCTACCAAAGGAGCACGCGTGGATCTTTTGCGTAAATGGCGCGCAAAAGGGAAAAAGAGCAGTGCTCCAAAGATTCATAAAGTGGGAGAGAGACAGAGAGGGAGAGAGGAGAGCAGAGAAGAAGGGAGAGGGGAGAGGGAGGGGAGAGCTGGGGTAGAAAGATATTCTTTCACTCCACGCAGAGTGAGATGATGTCAGCCGTTAATGAATTCCCCAATAGGGTGCTGCTACCGCAAGAAGAGGAAAAACAAAACGCTCCTTTATGAGCAGCATGCAGCCCTCTTGCAGCCCACAGGCGCCGTCTTCCATGCAGCAGCACCCTTCACAGTGGCCTGATGGGAGGTCAGTTGGAAAAATGAAAGAGACTTTGGCTTTGAGCTTTTCCTGGCCCACCATGAAAGATGCTTTTAAATGTAACCAAACAATCATGTCTAGTTGCAAAAATCCGACTTTCTTCAAGGTCACATACTAAAGACCTCTCAACATTGTAAATGGAAAACATAATGCAAGGTCACTGTGCAGATCGTCTTTCCCTGCAGCAAACCCTGATGGTGGACGATGTTAATAATCTGCTAAAGTGGATGGAGCTTCAAGATGTTTCTGTGCTAACCTGTGTTCTTGTTTGAGGATTGTTATGCCCCAAGGATACGCCACACAACAAACTATTTCCATGCAGTCCTCATCACATGATGCTGGTCTTGATTCAGCAGAGTTAAAACTATCAAGGAATGCTCAATCGCCATTTATCAGATCAAACAAGAGCTCTGTATCTCTGTGATGTTCTGTCTGTCCAGAAAGCTTGAAGTTCAGATTAACAGCTTTACATTGACAATTTTGTGGAGTTTATTCTGTAATTTTGGATGCTGTTTTTCCACTTCAAAGAGAGCAGTTGCATGCTCCTCCACATTCAAAAACCTTGGTTTCATTTTGACAATCGCGGGGAACTACGATGGCTTTCTGAACCGCCAGAATCATCCTGCTAAGTGTAAAATGACAAGCGGAGGATGTGACATGTTACAGGCCTTTGTCCTTTTTTTCCACTCCCTCCTTTATGGAACTTGAGAAGCCAAATTCCAAACAAAACTGACACCTGAGCAGAAAAAGACAGCTGTATATTCTAAAAAAAAATAATTTCAGTAACACAGTTGTTCAGCTGTGTAAATGTAACCAAATTTAGATCACGTTCCCGGTGAGGACTTTCACTGCAAAAACAGAATCTTAGGAAAGTAAGAAGACGCTTGTTTCAAGAAAAAATTATCATCTGTCTTGCAAGAAAAAAAAAGAAAAAAGACAGAGGTTACAATCCTTGAAGCTAATCTAGGATTTAGGATCTGAAGTTAGATAAATTAAAGTTAGATTTAGATTTAGTTAAATTGTAATTTAAAGTTGGTAAATAATCTTTGATTTACATAAAAAACTAAGCAAGTGTATTTACGGTAACCCTTGTGCTATCCTATGACCCCACCCTTACATTGACGTGTTCTCCCTACCATGACAAAGGTGGATAAAGGTGGAGAGGATGTCATGTAATCCACGGACACCAGTGAAGATCACAAATCATTGAAGAAAAGAGGTCGAGCATCTTGTGGGGTCTAGATGACCCAACTCCCAATGTTAAAGTGCCTAGCATAGCACAAGGGCTACAATCAAAACAGATAGTATATGGTATTATACTGCCTTACCTGCAGACATGCATGAGAATCTGACAACTAAAATACTTCAAGTTTAATGTAAGTTTAAAGAAATGAAAAAGGTTGAACTAATTAAAATAAAGTATAAATTAGAATAGCTAAGAAATATAAAAATATTTTGTAAAAAACAGAATAGTCCTTAATAGTACAAAACCTAACAAAGGTCCAAAATTGGACACAAAGCTAAGTGTAAGATTAATAAAAGAGACTTGATGAAAGAATATTATCAACACAACTTTAGGTCTGTTTTCATGACATCAATGGACGTCAAGCAGCAACTGAGTACATTTCTACTCATTTCAAAGTTCCAGTGTTGTTGAGCTGAGCTTCTAAATAATGTTAAGAGGGTTCAGAGGAAGCTGTCGGCCCCCTTACTAATGTGAAAAACTCCTCAAATGCACTTCACACTCACTTAGAATGACTTAAAAGTTAATTAAGAGGATTAAAACACATGATTACACAGAGCAAAGAATTAAACATTTGAACTCACTGTGTTTCAGGGGCTGATTTCATTCAATAAATTAAAAACTATTGAAGCAAAAAAAAGGGGGATTGTGAGGGTTTAAAGTAAACAGGATGTTTGAATAAAACTCCTGTCATGTTTGTGACAGTGCGGTAAAAAACCCACGCACCAACATGCGTTTTTTCTTCTGCCAGCCATTAATTTGATTGTGTTATAAACATAATGTTTTTTTTGTTTTTTTTTTCTGTGCAGCCATTACATCCAACCTTATCTCCTGGAGCATGCACCAGTTTGTCAATGAC
Source organism: Oryzias curvinotus (assembly GCA_023969325.1). Taxonomy (NCBI): domain Eukaryota; kingdom Metazoa; phylum Chordata; class Actinopteri; order Beloniformes; family Adrianichthyidae; genus Oryzias; species Oryzias curvinotus. The sequence continues at coordinate 8,167,386 of CM043719.1, forward strand.
AACTGCCTCTAATCTCCTGACAAGCACCACTGACAGGCCCTTTCTTCCCAGTTCTTCAGACACATAGCCAGACATAAATTAATCTGTCACTCATTGGTTGTAATAATGCAGGGATGGCACGCACACACTCACACACTCACACACACACACACAGACAGAAAAATAAAAAACATTCGGCCTTACAAACTCCTCATACAAACTGGGACACGACAGCATATTTAAGGTGGAATTTTTTGGAAAGGCTGCGTTAAAATTCCTCAGTCAAACATCCTGACAGAGAATGCGTGATCTTTTGAAGAACGAGATTGCTGAATACTGACAGACGCAGAGGCGAAAACACCTTTAAACGCAAGACTTTCGCGTTATACACAGCTGCCTGAGCGCACAGATATGGAACTTAAATCACATCAGGCAGTTCAACAGCGGGAAAGCTGGCTGTTAAAAGCCAGAGCAGGCCACGTTATCTGCTCATCTATATATCTGCTGATCTCCCTACGGTCTGCGAGAGCAAGCTGAGGCCAGAGGAGTTCAAGATAAATGGCCCGATCAATGGCGGACATTATCAGGATCTGGTCGGCATTAATCAGATTCAGTAAACGTTGCCCGAAGAAGTGGCCTGTGAGGAGCAACCAGCCTGGCGCACCGGCCATCAGCCTAATGTCCCATTGGTGGGACTCACTGAGGAAAATAATGCAGACAAGTCAGCTGCTTTGACTGATTTTGCCTCAAATGCTTTAGATACATTTCAAATTCAAACAACGGGAGAAGATGGGAGAAGCTGACATGTACACACAGGCTGTGATATTGACATTTCAGGCCTGTCAATCGTTCCCCGTCTTCAAAGAGAAAAAGGCTACAGGTGAGACATGAGCGACTTCAAATCTTTTAATTTAAATACAAGATGGATGGCACAATTTCTGCACTGAATTATAAAGTTTATGCCTTATTTTTACATGAAATTTAAGCAGAAATTGTACATGCAATGCCCTGCGATGGACTGGTGACCTGTCCAGGGTGTGCCCTGCCTGCACCCAACAGTGGCCAGGTTAGGTTCTGGCAGCCCTGTGACTCCAAAGGGATCCAGCAGGTTAAGAAAATGAATGAATGGATTACATGCAGTATGAACCCATTAAGACTTTCAAAATAAGACACTCAGGTTTTCTTGAAAATGTATGGAGAAGTGCTAAAACAACATGTGCATCCATCTGAAAAGGGCTTTTGTACCAAATGTGTGGTATGCAATTACAAGGTGAAAGGAAAATATATGAAGCAACTTCTCAACTGCTTCATTCTGGACTGAAACCAAGACTAGTATTACAGTTTCAGTAGTAATGATGGGACTGCTAATGTTTGAGACTTGAAAAGGAAGCTGGTAGACCTGGAAATAGAAGGCTATAAGGTCAGGAAGACAGTATTTGAGCAAAGTATTGAATAAGCGTTAGATCTTGCATAATTTTCTCCAACATCATAGAAGATTTCTGGAAAAAAAAAATTATATTTCCTTGTTTATTGCTGGGTTAAGTTCTAAAAATAACTTCCGATGGGTGATATAAGTTTTTGTTTGTTTTATTAAATGGATGTTCAACTGTTATGAAGGTAAAAAAAAGTTATTGAAATCAAAAACCCATGCATGATATGAATGGGCGCAGACCCATTGTTTCATGTTAATGTAATTAACTCTAGAGCACTATTGAGCAAAAATATTTTCATGAATTTCAATAAGTCTCCCATGTCCCAGGAATGGGTGGACCAAAGACCAAGTTTCAAGTATCATTTTATAATTTTTTAGGAATTTTTGTTCTCAAATTCCTAACTCTTCAGTCATTTTTGAGCATGTTTTTAGGAAATTTCTATGTTTTTCTTTTTCATTTTGTTACAAATACCGTAGTGGAAAATAGAAGAAAACTACTCTAATTTACAGTGATGAAAGTCAGGCAAGGAAAAAATCCCTGAACTTTTCTGTGAGCGATATGGCGGCGTGGAGAGAAATTTTGGAAAAATACATGGTCTTAGATGCATTCTGGTACATTCTGGCAGCTAGTTATTCACTTCTTTATCAAGAAACTAAGACTAATTGGAGCCTCATGATTTGTCATTCAAACCTAGTTTGACTTACCGTTAAGGACTTGCTGGTCCTAAAAAAGAATTTGGATAATTGCTAAAAGTAACACAATCCTTCAATCTAAGCTTTTCCTCAAAGCTGCAAAACATACAATTGCAAAAATATAGTAACATCAAAGCCCCAAATGGCAAAAAGAACACCAGTAACGATGATATTCTATGAAAGTACCTCATTTGTACATGATTTCTGCTTTAGAAATGACAGATGTACAACATCCACTTGCACTGTTTTCTCAAACTATAATGACATCAAAATATGGGATCTGCTTTAAACTATCATTCTATAACATAATACATCAATTTTTTACCACCAATACTAAGTTCTGGAGATAATCTGGGAAATATCAAAACAAACATACAAACAAAATTAAACATTGTAAACATTCTTTTTTAAGGGAGTCTGGATTCAAACCACCAAATACTTGTAATTAATGTCAATAATGCTGAACTAAATCATGGTATTCAGGAAATACAAATAAATTAGATAGAGAAATATATTCAAAATAAAAAAACTGAAATAATTTCAAATTTTGGTTTTGAGATTATTTTACACAGAATGTGTTGGACCTACACTACCTTAAAAATATTTTTCTTCCAGCCAAGACCACTAAATTTGTTTTGTATCATCTTCTCACAACTGAGGTCGTGACCACGCTCAATAATGACGATGGCCGCCATTATTTAAACACAAATTGATCGCAAACTCTTCAGATTTGTTTGTGAAAGTTTAGCGTGGGTCCGCCAGTTTTGGATTCAAGGGAATCCGTCACGCTGACCACGTGGTACACACAGAGCCAATCACAGCCGTCGACGCATCCGAAAGCAACTAAAACGTCCCGTCATTGGTCAATTAGGCCGGGAAGACGAGAGATGGCCGCGCCCATAGAGGAAGCGATCCACGCAGAAATATCGAAAATAAAGCTAAAATTCGCCGATTTCAGACAATTTTTTCATCCGGAAAACAATTTGTCCATAGAGATCAGGTCTTTATTTCCCGGAAGGTACGATTGGTTTGCTCAAAAACCCGGGTTTCCGGGAATTCCCGGAAGACTTTCATCACTGAATTTATCATATGTTGTAACGTTTTGATCTATTTTTTATGACAAGTACTTTTTGTTGGGTATATTATATCGGGAAAAAATTAACCGGCAAAAGTGATGGTGTAACTTTTTATAGCGAAAGTGTTCTGTTGTTGAAGGTGTATTCACTGGACACATTTAGTTTGCTTAAAGTTAGCTAGAAGTCATTTCCCAAGATAATCCGGAGGAAATTTTCAGTCTGAACACACCCCAGCAGACGCTTGTCCGGGGCCAGGAACCGCTATCAGACCCATCTTTGGAGGTGGTCTTGGTTTGTTTTCAATCGGACTGAGCTTCTGTTCACTCAACAGAGATTCCTCAGTCTGAATACAATCCGTCCGGGAACAACTGAACCAAAACGACCACCGTAGCCGACATAAACAGAGTAGGAATGAAGCAATTCCTACTCTGAATTGTCAATTCAGTTGCCATTTGTTGGACCCATACGTCGTCAGTAAGCAGTGATGGGTCCGAGTTGGTCTGAATCGACGTTTCTTTGGCAACCACTCTTGCCAATCAGGAGTGAGCTTGTTGGAAAACCACACCCCTACCACTTGAAGGCGGGCTGCACAAAATCTGTCAATTATACATTTCTAACATTGCGATCACATAATTTTGTTGATTGGTCAGTTTATAAGTTGAATAACTTGAATTCATTGACTTTATATGACAGTATATAACTGGACGAATTGCTTCCTGTTCCAAACAAACAAAGTCAATTCAGTCGTCATTTTTCTGTAATATATCCGTTGCCATGTTGGAACCAGACATCCTCAGTAAGCCGTGATTGGCCCGTCTAATATTCTATGGCATTCTCTCCCATTCTCTCCAACCAGGAGTAAGCTTGTTAGAAGGCCACACCCCTTCCACTCTAAGCGGCAGCGGGAGAATCTGTCAATCAAATGCTAGCTCCTGTGCAATTGAATAGCTTATATGACAGCAGAAATATCACGAAAAAAAGAGGATTAGAAAGAACATGTAAATAAAAGATGTAGAGCAAGAATAGTTATTCTGACAAATACAAAATAGCTGTTTATTTCTTAATAGAAGCCTTTGGGATTTTGGCTTTTTGGGACCAGCGGGGGCTTCCTGTTTGAAAGGCCAGGGTGGAGGGTTCATTCAGTCCACTTCTCATATACTGTGAAGGCGTAAACCCTTTATTTAGATTTTCTCTCTAATATACATGTGGGGATCCAAATTTATACCTAAAGAGCTACAACCCCCCCACAATTAGGCCTCAATTTGGTATAAACCTGAAAATTTGATTTCACAGGAGCAATGGGACAAAGGAGGCAAGGACAGGTAAGGATGTAAAGGAGGAACTACAGAGGAAAAGAGCGGAGACAAAAACAAAACAACAGGAGCCGATGAGAGACAGACAAGACGGGAAGGGAGGCAATTAGGGGAGGGGGGTGAAACAGAGGGGAAAGAAACAACCTGCTGTGTCTTTTAATAAACAGAAATGGCTACAGGAAATCACCACAAGGCATTGGATTAAAACCCGTCTGAGCCTCTGCAGAGCCTCCCAGCGATGAGCCCAGCTGGGGTATTTGGCCAAGGGGGTGAGGTCCTCTGAAAGGCTCCGTCAAGTCCGCCACTCTGTCAGGCACCAATGGAGGCAGCCCCAGCCACCTTCCCTGAGGTCCCTGCGCTCCACTCAAACACGCCTCTTCAAGGCTCTCTCTGTGCTCAACAGCTCAGGAGTGCAGGCCCATGATAAGCTCTCTGGGGGGAAGCAAGATGGGCCGAGAACATCAAAAGCCAGCGGGGTGACAGACAGCGGGGAGGTCCCTACCCATCCTCCCACCACCTTTCCTTCTGTGCTGTCACTGTATTTCCTGTCAAATCCTCTGTCCTCTTTGTGGACCCCCCCATATGTGACAGGAGAGGCTCTGATTGAATTTTGCTTGACTTGAGCTAAACCGCGCCGCCGTTCAGCCCACATTCCCTGCTGCAGGACTGACAGACAACGAGAGAAACACACTTGACTTAAGGTCAATCATCTGACAAGATTCTCAGGGATGAAAATGTGGAGTCTGCTGGCAAATCACAAAAGGATCACATGTCTGAAGGGTTGCCATGAAGAATATTAGCGTAATTCCAACGGATTCTGAAGCGGAGAAAAACAGCCTTGCACTGATATGCAACACTTGACAGAAGCGTTTACAAAGTCAACCTAAATCAGCTGGTTGTTTCAGAGAAAAGCATCTTCACGCTGTTATGCAACACTTAATGTAATGCGTTGTGTAACGGCGCAAAGCCGACATGATCAGAATCAGCTCCGTAAATCATGTCCAAAGTCCGGCCCATGGGCCAAATGCAGCCCGCATTGGAATATCCACCGGCCTGCAGGTTCCCATCATAAAACCAGTGTTATGCGGTCCTCAGCACTTCCTAACCACTGTGTGTACGATTTCATGACTGTGATTGGCTAAATGCTGTCATAAGCCGTAAACCTGTGGCTACCCTTCTGTGATATTTTCTAGATTCATTCATTCATTCATTTTCTACTCCGTTTATCCCTTTCGGGGTCACGGGGCTGCTGGAGCCTATCCCGGCCACTTGTGGGCGAAGGCAGGGGACGCCCTGGACAGGTCGCCATTCTGTCGCAGGGTAGAATGTCCACAATCACAAACCCCTTCACTCTCACACTCACACCTATGTACAATTTAGAGTTGCCAAATAACCTATGAAGCATGTTTTTGGACGGTGGGAGGAAGCCGGAGATCCCGGAGAGAACCCACGCATACACGGGGAGAACATGCAAACTCCACACAGAAAGGTCCCCCATTCATGTTGTGTTTTTCATGTCCCCCCCCCGGGGGCCTTCTTGCTGTGAGGCAAAAGCGCTAACCACTGCGCCACCATGCAGCCACTTTCTAGATTATTTTTTGTCTACTTGGTTCAAATGTGGAAGTTTACAGTGAGGATTTAATAGTGAATAATATGTAATGTAAACCCAGACTAAAAACGTTTTAATTTCTTCCCAAAATCCTTTTTCTTCATTTTATTTGTGATCTTTAAATACAAAGTTCACAGTTGTTTTGGTAAAAAATGTATTTGTTTCTGTTCTATGTAAAGAAATGAAAAGTATCCCACTGCAAAACATGTTCATTAAATAGTTCATTTGCTTTAAAGTTAATGTAAGGGTTAAAGAATTCAGGATGAATTGCTGCCCTCTACATAATTTTATTGTATAAAATCTGGCCGTCTTAGTAAAAGGTTTGGTCACCCCTGGCGTGAACGGTCGAGGAGTTACGGAATATCAAAGAGTGTATGTCATTTAGTTGTCGCTAAAAACATCTCTAGTGTTAAAGGGTTAAAGATGTCGGGGGCATTGAAACAGCACTCGGGTACCTCTCTGACACTCTAGTCCAGTGTTTTTCAACCTTTTTTGAGCCACGGCACACTTTAAGCTTGAAAAAAATTCCACGCACCAGCCTCCAAAAATTAAAAAAAAAAAAAAAAGGAAAAGCTCATAGTCTGTTTTGATCTACAGTCCCTCCACAATTTCACGTGCATAATTGTGGCAGAAAAAGCTGGAAGTTGCAGCTGTTTTTTTTCTAAAAGATGTAATAAAAGTTAAGTCAAAAGATTCAAAAACTGTTTGATGTGTGTTCGTTGTTGTGTTAAGACGTTAAGAGAGACTCATTGTGCTGTCAATTTAAACCAATGCATCATGGGAGATGTAGTGCAAAAATCCGCCGACCGCAGAAAGACTAGCGTCTCAGAGCTTCATTGTTTTGTTCTCTTGTTCCACGGTCTGATACTGGATTCTGTGGAAAGCTACACCGCTAAAGACGAGCTTTAGCTGGAATTTTTGTTGGAATTGAGAGACTTTATCAGCAGAATCTGAACAAGGAAGTGAAGACTTGAACCACTTCTGATTGGTCAGACTGATGACATGTGATTAAATCTCCAAGAATGATTGGTGGAGACAGTTAAAGGGGCGGGACTTTTCCAAAAAGAGAGCTTAAGCTACGGCTAAATCGCGGTACCTTCATTCTTATCAAATGTCTTTAATAGAATCAAATAAACACAAAGAAAAAAGTATTTTACTATCTTTTATATTATAAACTTCTCAGTGTTTTATCAGGGCCTGTTTGGATGAACAAAGAGCTGAAATCCTGGAGATGGAAAATGTTTTTAGATCAGTTACTGAGGGTAATTTCCCACGGCACACTTGACCATCTCCCACGGCACACTAGTGTGCCGCGGCACACTGGTTGAAAAACACTGGTCTAGTCCCACACAACCTCCTCAGCAAATCACCAGAACACCAGAACACAAATCCTGTTGTGTCTCCGTGCAAGTGTGTGCTTAGATATGGGCGTTTTTTTTTTTTTTTTGGTCAGTCAGTCAGTCCCCTCAGCTTGCTTTCATGGCGTCTCCGAAAAAGGAGTTGATAGTTTGTGACCTACATGTGAAACTGGTTACTGGCCAGAGACTAAAAGGAAACAACTCAGCTGCAGGGGGTCTGTCTGTTGACAAGAACCAGAGGCCTCCTCCACTTTGAAGCCGTGTATATTTAAATATTTCATGACCCCCTCATCTCCAGCCCCTTTTATTGGATTTGCGCTCTGGCTCACGGCTGCCTTTCATTAATAGCACAGAGAGAGGGGCTTTCAATTTAATGCCCTCATAAGTGAGGCAGATCTGAGGAAGCCTCTCCCTCAACTGTGTCCTTTGGCACTTGCCATATCTGGAAGACGATCTCGTTAAATGCTAGTAACAATTACACCAATTACAGATAAGCCTAAGTGTGTCAAAGCCACAACACGATGTTTACAATGATTAGCATGCAGCGCTGGATCAGCAGGGATGGCAATCAAGGCGAAAGCACGCTTCACAAGATCACAGAGCTCTTTATCTGTCAGTATCGATAAAGGGCCACCGGCTGAAGACAGAGCCTGAGTACAGCTGTCACGTTCAGCATTAGCTTCTGCCTTAGGAGCCAAGCTTCAGTAAAAGCACGCATCAGGTCTGATCGAAGACTCCACAGGATGTTACATTAGTGTTGCAATGACCTAAAAATGAGTGAATCATTCTGAAATGTTGAATCCACCAGCCAGAGTCAAAGTGAAGAGCAGTGTGAGACTCTTGGTGTGAGGCACCAGAGCACAAACGCATCTCCGGGGCTGCTGATGGTCACATAGGCCTCGCTTGTCTGCTTCAATAGAGGCGCCTTTGAGAAGGTCTCGCGTCCACCCGCGGGATAAATTCCACACTTTTTTCCACAAACTCTGCGCCGCCGTTGGGCTTTGGGTCCTAAATGTGAACATTGTGAAGCTGTCCTGCCGGCTGCCTGACAGCAGACTATTCACCACGGGGTTACTTGAGTAGACCCAAGCTCCCAGGGCCACCTTGTGTGTACAACTTACCAATAATTGACTTGTTTGTTTTTATGTAATTACGTTGAACAATCCGCTTTTGCACCTGCATTTACATTTATGTGCCAAGAAGAAAGGCCAACTGTGTGTTTTCTGGTGTCAGTGGGGGCATTAAGGACCACCAGTGCTCATGGCCACCCGGGACACAGCCGGCTCTAAGCCTTGTCAACAGTCCCTGTCTCAGATGAGCTTACCGTGAACTGTGTTTACCAACATCAAGCTTCAACAAGATGATCTGAGACAGCTTGCCATCGTCCTTACTACCTATTGCTGACAGACAGGCATAAGAGGATTTGCTGGGGCAGCGGGGATGGGCTGTGTCACAGATCCAGAGAGTAAGCTGAGGCAGCACGCTCTGCTCTGCCTAACCTGCCATGCCTGGACACTCAGGTAAATACCCTGTAACACACATGCTTTCCCGCAGGAAGCTGTGGTTCGGCCTGTCCTTTCCTGGGTCTGCTGACATAGGCAGAACCAGTTTGTTGTAAAAAGACATAATTGATGAAAGAAAGAATAAATGATTTACAATTGAAAAATAATTTAGATTTCATAGTACTAGTTTTATGGAGAGATTAGAATGTTTGAATGCATTTGCACTGGTTGAATGTCATCTTATCTGCAGCAATGTTGGACAAAATAAGGTGTTTAATCCCACCTCCCAGTCAATGTTTGCTTTGTAAGTCTCGCCCAGATCATCTTTTGATCTATTCTAAAAGCATTCTCATTAGTTTTTTCATTATTTATTTATTATTTTTTCAAAGTTCAAAGTTCAAAGTTTTTTATTTCAAATCTTATCTACATTTACATGGAGAAGAAAAATATAAGTCAATCCATGACTTGTAAAATAGAATTTGAAAGGGGAATGGAAGAAGCAAAAGCTTATAAAAATCACAACAGACACAAACATACAAAAAACACCTGATGACGACAGACAGACATGCCCAAAAACTCCGACCAACCACCAAACCCCCCCATAACGGAAACAAGATGCCTCAACTGAAAAGAAACAAGAACAAAATAAAACAGAACAAAATAACACAAAACCCTTTGGTGATGATCCACCCAAAGACCGAGAATACACATACTCATCATTGTTACATTGCATCTTGGTACACAGTCATTATATATCTTTTAAACATACCTTTAAAATGAACAAGATTTTTACAAGTTTTCATGTCATCAGGTAAATTGTTCCAGAGTGTAACACCCTTTACTGAGATACTTTTTGCTAAAAAAAAAAACAAAAATACAAAACTGTGTTGTTTTGTAGTTGCAGAGCGGCAGTAACTCATTAGAAATTCCCCTTTGTGTTGTAGACTGTTGGTGTGGAGCAACCCCGCCCCCCTTTCCCCTCGCCGTTGCTTAGGGCTCGGTGTGGTGATGGGTGATGCCGACTTTTACAATTTGACACAATATCTATTAGTTTTTGCATAAAATATTCCACAATAATTACTTATATTACTGGTGATTTATTTATATTTTATTATTAGTTATTCTAAAAACAAACTATCAAATATGAGCAAGATAACAACTTTAATGTGCACGATTCAAAACACAAACCTTTAACAATTAATTAACTTTTTCCTGCCTTAGAAAACAGCCTCGCTGGTGGAACAGATGTAGCAACAGTTTCAAGATATTTCTTTAGTTCTTGGCTCAGTAGTGGAAATGCCCTCTCGTATCTTTTCCACCAAAGCAAAGGATCCTCATTCCTTGGGATTCCTTTTTCTTCCATGTATCTGCGCATTTCAATGTATGTTCCTGTGCTTGCTGTACATTTGCTCTGTGAAGCCAAAACCCAAATGTCAAACTCCACATGCCACATTTCCCACCTGGTTGACGTTTTTTCATGCGTGGGATAAATATGCCCATACAATGCTTCTTATTGCAGTCCATGTCTCCATTCTTACAATGTCGCCTGCTCTTGCCATGCTGTGTTGTTGCAAAGGGTAATGTGAAACTCGCGGCTTTTCTGGTCATGTGACAGCTGCAACAGTTCAATATACTGTGGGCTGGGGGGGGGGGGGTCGAACTCAAAACACTGGAGTGAGCCACATGCTAACCAAAAAGACCCAGAAAAGACCCACACACTTTTATTTTCTCATCTATCAATTAGTTCACATTGAGTACTCATTCGTTCGTTCATTCATCTTCTAAAACCCGTTTTGTTTTTTTCGGGGTAACAAATGGGGACAAAGAGTAATCAATATCATAATTGGTGACGTTCGGTAATCGATACTTCAATACTTTGGTATTGATACTCCCATTACTAGCTTAGAGCAAGGAGCTTGTTGCCAGCCCAGTGTTTTTTTTTAGTCACAAATACGCTCTTTTCTGCTTCTGATTTACAACTTGAATAAAGAAATACTCACAATGCAATTTTAAGCTTAATGTTATAAACATGTTAAAAACACCAAAACCATGATTTTCATCTTTAAGCCTTTCTAATTTAAGGTTGTTTGTAAACTAAAACAGTAAGACAGAGAATGGACTTTTAGCAAAAGACTGGCTGTGTTTTCCTCTGCACTCGACTGATCAAGCTGGTAGCCACATTGTTAGATGCTAACAGAAGGCGGATGGTTGGCTGGTCCTAAGGAAGTCACTCAGAGGATGTTTAGCGATTCGGTGACGGGGGAAATTAAAGGAGACTTCTGCAGCCTGTGGTGTTCAGGAGAACCTAACAGGGCCAGGGAGGCCTGGAAACACCTGTCACCCACCAGCCCTTCAGGGTCAATAGCTCCTGATGCTGCTCCTGAATTAATAGCTGAACATTACAGATGTGACATGACCATTTTTTCCATCCAAAAGCAGTTGCTGGAAATCTGCATATATATATCTCTATATCGCCTTCAAAAATCATCACAACAGACGAGCATAAAACAGCAACAGTTAATCACACCATCACACACTGTTGCTACGGGAGAGCATCTCCTGTGAGCCCTGAGGTGACAGATGTGTCAAAACAACATATTGGTTTCACTCCTTTTTGCTGTGGTGTTGTTTTGTTCCTTTACCCTGAAAAAAAAAGTACAACTTTTTTTCCCCTTACGCATTGCTGATGCATTTTTTACAAGTTACTCCGAAAACACCATGTTCCTCAACATTAAAAAGTAATTTAGCACTCTCAAGATTAAAAGCGCATGTTAAATTGAAGGCTACACTCAACTTGGGCATGAAAAATTGAGCGGCTCCTTATATTAACCAGGTTGAGCGCTGCACGCAGCATTTAGACAGTCGAAATGGACTCTTTTAGCATTACTAATTCATTCACAGGAGGAAAACTGTGCTTGAGATGTTGTAAGCTCCTCCTCAGCAAAATGCAAACATGCACTCAGAGCTGCCTTTGATCACTTTTGAAACCAACTGGATATCTATCAGCAGATTGTTCATTTTCAGAGTAAAGCTCCACTTTTTTCTGTTTCTGTTCCCTTTCACAACCTGTGAGCATAAAAGTTCTGTTTATATCTGACACCGGAAAATGAAGACCTGTTCCTTTCTGATCTATATGCTATTGAACTCCAAAGTGATGCGAGTCGGGTCAGGTTGAAGCCTTCAGGCAGCATTTGGCCTTTGGGAAAAGGCTGACTAGGGATTTATGTTTAAACTAACTTTGGTTCCAAAATATCAGCCCCCCCTGCATTGAAAGCAACAGAAAAAGGAGCTGGTTTAGGACCCACTTAAACACAAAGATGAATGCTAATGATGCCTCCAGTTATTGTTTGTAAATTGGTGGTAATTCCAAATCTTTTCAGGCTCTTTATCTGCAGACTATCCTGATAATGACTGTCAGAGTGATAAACAGTGATTGTTGGCATTTCACCACTCAAAGGTCAACAGGTAAACCATTTAAGGACGAGACAAGTCTTCTTTTAGATCATTTGTAACCATAAAAATGAAAATAAGTAATCAGTTGATTCTGTACACAAACGAAATACTGCAATGATAGGAAATAACTGTATTGTTTTGTTGCAGCAGGTTGGGCTGTTGTGCAAAGGGGGTGTAGACAGGTCACCAGTCTGTTGCAGGGCCACACACACAGTCCATCACATGCATGCCTGAGGACAATTTAGAGTCACCAATGACCCTATGAAGCATGTTTTTGGACTGTGAGAGGAAACCGGAGCTCCTTGAGAAAACCCACAGGAAAAACTCCACACAGAAAGGTCCCAGCTAGGATTCAAACCAACGCATTCTTGCTAGGGGTGACTGCTAACCACTGCGCCACCGTCAAGCCTTGAGATACAAATACTTTAACAGATAACTTTGGAAAGTAGGACCTGTGACTGTTTTTTAAACTGAACACCCAACAAGAAAATCACGAGAAGGTTGGCCATGTGGACAGAGGAATTTTGAGGGATCTGGTCACAGGTGACTAGGGAACACGCAAGGTGAGTCATCTAATCCTCCCCACTCTTCTCATTCAGGGAAGACACACATACAGCTAAGAACAGCTAATCTCAACATGCAGAGAAAGATGCTAGGTTCCGGGTTTCTCCAGTCTGGTTGATGGCTTGCTGGAAGTGGATAGTTTAGGTCTGTAGCAAATGTTTTAGCCACTGATAACACATGTTCATCCATGAGCTCTATGTTAGTTTCCAACTGGAAAAGCCAAGGAGTGATGAGCAAATACAACAAATAAAACAAAGAGTATTAAATAAAAAAAAAATTACAGCAAATCGATCAATAAAACATGGCATGGCAAATTTGATCAAACAGAAAAATTTTACTGCCTTTTTTTCAGGAATCTCTTTTTCTTAATCTGTAAACTGGCCCCAGATCTCTTTGCATTCAGATCAGCACAATAATTCAGTCCTGGCTGTCCACAGAGATTATGCCTGAGTTACACCAAGTGTCAGATAATGCTATCAAGCAGCTTTGAAGCTCAATGATTCTCCATTGGCTGCTGTTATGAAGGGAAAACGAAACAACCATTCCTTCTGCGTCTGCCAATACTGAGGAAACCACCAGCATCAGAAAATCTAGGAAGGACAGACCATTAGGCATAAAGAAGTTTTTAAAAATGACTACTTCTAGTTTAAAGCAGATCTCTTCTGAAGTGAAATATTTACACTAAATGTGTTTTAAAAAATCCAAATCAGAGTTTTATTTTATTTTGGAACAGTTGCTTACCCCTTCACCACTGAAAAAACACATTGAAAGCACATTTTTAGGGAACACTCAAATGTCACGAAACAAGGAGCAAATATTGCAGCTCATAGCAGTTGTTTATCTCAGTATTCACAAGAGTAAAGTTGTATATTTGTTGCGAATGTTTAAAGGATTAACTCAACTACATCTTGGATTGATCAAGACAATAAAGTTTGTTTTTGCTTTTGAAGGACAGCAATTATTTCATGTTAACCCTAAGAACACTTAAACTATGCAGCAGTGTAGGCCTGCAAAATATACCGCCGATTTATCGCAATAGCCAGCTCTGCAATATGCATATCGCAAAAGACGGCGAAAATCGCAATAAATCGTAAACCTTAAATGTGTTGAAACAATCTTATGGCAGTTTGAAGCATTTAACGAATCAAATAAATCCCTTTATGCATTTGACCAACTGGATGGACGCCTTCAAGTTGTTGACCAATCAGATGGAGGCCTATTATGTTAGATGTTTGTCACCTATGTCGACGATGGTCATTTAGAGTATAATTTTTAAATTGTTGCAGTGGAATGGGAATGATGTTTTTGATTATTTTGTAATTTGTTTATATACCGCAAATTATATCGTCATCGCAATATTAATCTCTAATATTGCATATCGTGAGTTTTCCTCATATCCTGCAGCCCTACAGCAGTGGATGCAGTTTCGTTTTCTATTTATCAACAGTGAAACAGTTAAAAGACAGCAATCACAAAATTGGAAGTTTGGATGCAAAGTATGATTACAGATGTTTTAAGGCTGTTAAAACCCTCACTACACAGTCTCTACACTTTCTCAGAAAAACACAAACATTTTCATACTCTTCTCTTTTGTTTAAATGTTCAAAATAAATCCAGGATCATCGAATGAAACCAAAGATTTCATTGCAATTGAAGACTTGTGTAAATTTGGCAAACTAAACATTTACCAGAGACATGGCATGGAGGAGGTCAACAGCCTATCAGGATGCAGAACACAGTATGCTGAAAAAAAACAAAAAACACGTGCAAAAATTGCATGGAAAAAGTCTGCAAAACAGAGACAAGGCAAGATTAACTGCAATATATTTTATTTTATTGAAATTATTACTAATTTTATAATTTAATTATATAAATAAGCTTCTTATTAGTATGAGCTGACACTTTTTGAAACACCAAGACAGCTCCTTTGGTATCATGGCACTATCAGGGCGGCCATGGTGCAGTGGTAGGGTGGTCGACTCATGATCGTAAGATTTCAGGTTCGATTCCCGCCTTGCACGCCCATGTGTCGAAGTGTCCTTGGGCAAGACACTGAACTCCACCTTGCCTCTGGTGGGAGGTTGGCGCCAGTGTTCGGCAGCGGAGCCGCCATCAGTGTGTGAATGTGTGTGTGTGTGTGCATGGGTGAATGGGACTGTGACTGTGAAGCGCTTTGGGCCTTTGTAAGAAGGTAGAAAACACTATATAAGTATACGCCTATGCAGTAGAAGTTCATGCTAGACAATTTAATAGTTTATCATAGGTATATCATAATATTGCTTTACTATACAGAAATCTTTTTTTGTCAGTATCAAAGTTAGCTATGTTTAAGCTTGTTAGCGTCTGACTAAATAAATGCAAAGCCTCCCAGGATATTTGAGGCTTGATATATCTCTTAGCTGTGATAACCATCTTTTGTTTCTAATATTGCAGCATAGGATGACGCCTCACTGATACACAAAGATACATAGATTCAAGCTGCCAGCACTTCCATGATTTCATCTCCAGCTTTGATGAAAACACGGACAGATACACCACATTCTCAGCAGTAGTCTGTGTCCACAAAGCTGCAATCCTCAACTGTACTCTTAAACCACTGCCTGTCTGTCTCCTCCTGTTAGTGTGATGATTCATGGCTGCTGATGGACTCTGGCTCCTTTGTTATTTCCAACAACTTTCACTTGTGGTAACTGTACTGCCACTTGACAGGAGCTGACTCTGGTGGCCAAGAATGGAGATAAGAGAAATGAAGAAAGAAAGCTGCCTCATACAGGTTTAATATTGCAGTGTATTAAATATTTCAGAGTAAACTTTTATTTCCAATGATAAGATCCTGTGAAGTTCTTCCTTAAGCTTTGTCATCACTCAAATAAAGTTTGTGTTAAAGTTGTTAAAGATTCATGGACTGACTTGAGAGTTCTTAAAACATTTGAGATGTGACTTTTACAAGTTACAGTGTGTTTTAGTTGATCTTTGTATCATTTTAAGTTTCCTGCGGCTCATTTATGGTGTTTCAGAAACTGGTTTTACTGCAGCCTGTGCTGATTGTTTAGCACAAAGCATTTATTGTACAAGATTATATGTTATTTGGAATGTTTTAATTGCAAATGTGTGTACGCTTAGTCTCAACAGTAAGGCTTTTGTGAGTTTTGTGTTTAGTTTTAGCGTCTGGAAGTTTTTGAATTCCAATCTTAAGATTATGAGTTCTATGAATAATTTAGATTGTAGCGATTTAGATCACAAATAACAGACGAGAAAACACTATTTTTCTTTAAATAATGACTGAAATGAATTAAATTATGTGTGAGGGGCCTAAACCCAGTTAACCAGGAATCAAACACACACAAAGATAGAGTAATGTGAGAAAACAGATCTGAATTTTGACTGGTTAGAGCAGATCTCAAACGTTTTACTTTATAGAAACTACAGAGAAAGAAGTAACAAGATCTACTAATAACAAATCTATAAATAAATCCTAAATAAGTGTTTGAAAAAGTCTGTTGATTTTTGAAAAAAAGCAAAAAACAAAAATTGGTCACATAATAACTTAAATACTGTATTTACCACTCAATAAGGCACACTTAAAAGCCTTGAAGAGTCACTTCAATGAAAATGGTGCTTCTGGTGTTTTTAAAATGTTCTTGTAGCATTTTTCTTATGGAGGACATACATGTAAAATTCAGGACACTTTTAATTCAAATTGTGATGATCCGAGACTGATAAAAACACGCTGTTTGAAAAAGCTCTCAGAAGTGACGCAGCTACTGAAATGGACGCGCCAAAGTCTCTCTGCTCCACTCCATTCTGATGCATCCTCTTGCAGGCAAACAGATCCATGTACGTCATTGTTTTCCTCGTCTAAGCTGGTATCTAGATCAAAACTGTATGGGTGAAAAGTTCTGATATTGCTCGCCATTTTTGTTGCTCCGCTCTATTGGCCTGTTTTTTCAGTAGGATGCATTTTTTTTGCTACTTTCACGCCACTTTGCCACTCCTTTTCTTTGCGGTCACCTTTCCCGCCCCTGGTTATTCAGATTCATCAAGTCATACAAAGTCAACTTATTATTTTTCTCTCTCTGTTTTTTGCAAATAAAAATAGATGGTCAAAAAAACTGGCATGGACCGTGGTACATTTATAAGGAAGTAGGGCATCACACACAAACTGAATCCATCAGCTTCCAGAGGTTTCTACAGCAAAGTCTCCTCAACAATATGGATTCATTCTGGTTGAAATGATTTTGAGAAGTTCTGTCAAAAATGTTTGTTTGGGTGTTGTGATAATGCTAACATGGTTATTGTGTAGCAAACAGGGTAGGGAGTTACAGCTGTTGTATATAAGCTAACATGGCTAATGCTTCTGTAATGGCTAGCACTTCTAACGTGGCTGACTTGTAGCGTGTTATTTACAGTAAAAAGTCAGTAAGCTGCTTTAGTCAGCTAAAATCAGTAATTACACTATCATATACTGCATATATGAACACTTACCAGGTATCTACTTTTTGCCAAATATGTAATAAATGTTGCAATTATTAAGCAGAAAGCACTGTTCAAACATTGGACCAAAGGCGAAAAATAAAACATGTTTTACTTTTCAATTTAGTCTGCTAATTTAATCTAAAGAGCTTTTGTTTGCATTGTGATATAAGTTATCAAATATCTACTGCTCTTTCAGCAGAGCTCCCCTTTGCCACCACTGAGTACCACTTTAGTACAATTCACTTCAAAGCCGAGAGTACTAAGAGGCTGGAGCTCACGTTAGCCACAAAGGAAAAAGCAGATAAATAAAGGCTAAAAGGATCAGGTGTTAAAAACCAAAAGAGGTACTGCTCAAGGTCCCTTTACTTCAGACAGATGCAATTAAGCCTCACTTTAGAGGGATGACAAATTGATCGGAGCGCAGCGGTCACAGACTGCGTTGAAGTCTGCGGCTAAACATAGCTAATCTGATGCTACATCTTTTACTCTGTCTGTACACAGAAAACGCATCCTAGCTGCATCTGGAATTGTGCCAAAAGACCTTGGTTGGTATAAACAGGAACCTTTGGTTCCAGGAAGAGAAGACATGGTTCCCTGTCATCAGCAGAAGGATTGAGGAAACGGTAGCTTTGCACTGTTTTGCAAACATAAGGTGAGGCTGGGAGAGGCGCTTAGCCGAGAATCTCACGTCGTTAGGTCTTGAAATAATAATGACAAAATCTCAGAGCAGAAACGATTTGATTAGTGCTTTCAGGTTAAAAAGGAATCTGGATATGAAGCAAATGACTGTGAAGAGAGAAGGGGCAACAGAGCTCTTAATTGCTGGAGCTGTACCTAGAGACTTGATGATTTGTGACATCTTATCCGGTGCTCTGCGCTAACACTAATAACTGTTAATTAACTGTAGCAAGGATGCTGGAGAGTGGGAGGCAAGGGAGGGAAGATGAGCCCTCTTTCACACACTAACATGGTCCTGTGTCTCTTCTGAAATAAAGTCAGAAGTCTCCAGAAATGCTTCTGAGATGTGGGGATGATGTTGGGGTCAGGGGTCTAGTTGGTTAGTAAAATGATGGTGGATGCTGGAAAGCTATGAACTAGGGACAACAACAGTGTTTTTATTGTGAGAATAATCTGGCTCTGTAAATCTGTTTGCTTTAATTGGTCCACAAAGACGCAAAGCAAAGTCGACGTTCCGTTCCAAGGCCAGCTTCAATTTCCAAAATAGATGCTCACAGATGTTGTTTCTGTCATTGAAAGCATCTGCAATCAAGCTCGTCACCGCAGAATTATCCTCATTAAAAGGCAAGTGCTAGTGTGGCCTCTTTATTCCTATGAAGGTGCATGCAGAGACCCATGTTCTCAGTAACCTTTTTTTGCCTGGTGTAACGGCGCACTGACAGCCTGCACAGACTCAGAGATTAATGACAAATCCCCCATAGCCTCAGGAGTCACAGTGCATCATGCATCATTCTTATGTTTATGCATTAACACAAATCTATTAGCTGACATTCACATAAAAAGCTAATGATGTCTGGAACAGAACATTGTGGACCTGATTTGCAAAGGTTTGCATGTGTACAAAAACACGTGTTAATTGGATTGATAATCTCATTGGTAGGAGGTTATGAAGCCGGAAGTGGTGCTGCCATGCTGACTGGAGTGACTGACTGACTTTTTTCTGATGTCATATTTTGAACTTGAAGGTTTCTCATGCACATTAGACTCCTCTGGCGGAGGTCCCTCGTGTGCTGTAGTGCAGACTTCCCTCTCCACACCTCAGCAGCTGCTCTCTAGTGCTGCTGGCAGAAAGAGTCCTCTTAAAAACCAAGAATGTTAAACCCCAATTATTGTTTTTTTTTTAAATATATTTATTGTTCTAGTGTGTTACCCACAGAGGTTTCAGTTATTTGCTTCTCCCAGTAAGTCAGCTACACCTGTCAGAGGCATTTTTCAGCCCCCAGCCTGTCTTATAAAATGTGTTTGTTGTCAGCTCATCTTAACCTCATATAGCTTTCTTCTTGTTTTTGTCATTCATTCATTCATTCATTCATTCATTCATTCATTCATTCATTCATTCATTCATTCATTTATTTTCTAAACCCGTTTTCTCCCTCTTGTTCACAGGGCTGCTGAAACCTATCCTGTCCACTCATGGGCGAAGGCAGGGGACACCCTGGACAGGTCGCCAGTCTGTCGCTTGTTATTGTCAACTTCTTTTATTTTGTTGTACATTTTTTAAATTTTTAGTTGAATCTTTCAAAAAGATCTTTTTTTTTCCTTTGAGGTGGCGTTCATTTTAGGCTTGCAGCGTTTCTTTTCTTGGTCTAAACATTTCATGGCAAAGTTTTAACCCACACTAAGTCCTCATTAAAAAAATGCATGGTAATTCCAGGGTATTGGTTTAACCCACCCACATCTTGTTGTCTACCATTGGGTAGTCAAAATCTAAAGTAACCTATATCTTTTTTGCTCCAGTTTTGTTCCTTTCACTCCTCATAGACTTATACATTTGTCAACATTTGAAAGTACATTTTGCCACAATCACCCTACAGAGAGTCTTATCCATCTGCTTGTACAGGTTTTACTTTTACATTCTTACTGAGGTTTGTGGAATCTGATGGTTTTTGTACTTTCCTTTGGATTGGCTCAGGTTGCTAGGAACTGTAATGGTTTTTATTTATTAATCTGGAACACCAATAGTTCCAGTAGTAATTAGTGTCGTTTTCCAAACTGGTGCGATAATTGATTGCTAATGCCTGTGTCTACTTGCGTCATGTTTGCATCATTTGCACCTGAGGAGGAGCAAAGTGACATGTCTGCTTTGATGCAAGTCTGCATACTTGACAATGGTCCTTATCTGACTTCAACTTAATTTATGAAGTACTGTGTTTGCACTTAAGGTGTTGAACAGACAAGTTTCCACAAAAACAGTATTACAGTTTTCAGCAGGTTAAGCATTGAGATCTTCCAAAACTCTGTTGACCACTGCTGTCACGTTTCTTGTCAGTAGAGCTGTCCTAACAACAAACACATCCACTGTTATTACAGTGTTTTCATCTCCAGTGCTTACTACTGTAGTGACAGTAACACAAAGAGACACAGGGAGCACGGCCCTGCAGGGCCATAGTATATCACTAAAGCTGAAGTTGAGGGCGTTTAACAGTTGTCTAGGAGACGCACACACATACAGAGACGCAACTTTACTTATAGCCTTGCATAATTCTTGGGCATGCTTAAGTCAAGCTGCCCATTTTAATTGACCCCCTTTAAATATGCAAGGTTGTAACTTCTGAAATACACATTCATAGTCTTCAACTAACACTTGTACTGTTTTTTAAAGTCTTAGGTGCATTCACTTGGATGTATATTTGACCCATCTCCTGGGATCCTTCGTGAGCTGTAGCAAACCATTTGGTGGGTTAATCTCTTAAAGTCCCTCTCCAGTCATTGTTTGATCTATTTTCAAAGCTTTACCATTGGTCTTTTAATTATGACCAGCAAAAAACCTGTCGTTCTGCAGAGCGACAGCAGTAAATTCAGCTCTGAGTTGTGGACAGGACCGTTGCTTAGGAGTGACCCCGTTACCCCATTTTCCCTATCCATTGCAGAGCAGAGCAGGAAGCTTTTGTCTTTTCCATCCAATTATTTTTTTCTACATCACAAATAAATTCTTTTCCAATAGCACTGTGCCACAGATTCACAACAATTTAAATAAAGAAATACCCAAAGAAGCAACTTGAAGCTTAATTGTTTTGCAGGAAATGAACCTATGACCTACCAGGGTGGAGAATCCACCACTAGGCCACTGAGCCAGTTAGCAGAGCTTGCTGCAGGAAAACTGTGAGACATAGGCATAGACATGGGCAGTTTTTCACCCAATGTCTCAAACTGTCAGCACTAATAGTGCAGACACATTGATAGTCGTGGAAACTGACAGTGATTCATCAACAATGGAGTTGACACTTGAGATGAATGGAAACATGTCATTAATAACAACTCGGTGATCTTTGAAGATAAGTAAAGTGATAATTATAAAAAACTTTTTAAAGAACAACTCAACATGACAGTTGTGCTTATTTTAGCTGTGATTTCCTTCAAACAGAATTATGACAGGTCTTCTAACGCTCCTGGGATGTGAAGGCTTTTTTTTTTTTTTTTTTTGGTAAGGGTTTTGAACACTTCCTGGATGACCTGCTTTCATTTTTTTTAGATGCATCTGACATTTTGACAGGAGTGGTGCCATCATGCAGTTTTTCTGCCAACATGGATTGTGAAGAGGTGAGATCACATTTACAAATTAAATGAAGAAAAGTTTGATGAAGACAGCCGCTGCAACCTACCTCTGTGCTTGTGACATGGTAAGGTATACCAGATTATAAGACCCATTAAGCAATATAAATTAGTCAGATATTTTTGAGAAAATGAAAGGATGTGTCCCCCATAGTCTGTAAAATATGGTACTTATAAATAGTGTTAAGCAATAATAAACATGTTTTTAACGTATTTATTTGCATTGCTGTCTGGTAAACTTTACCTGAAGGGCATTACAAAATTGACGCCAATAATTATAATCAGCACTGATAATTATTTCAATGCACTTTTGTGTATATTTTGTTTAAATGTTTTGATTGAGTGTACGTTTTTTACTCACTGCCTCTGAATTCTGAAGCAGTGTCAGCACCTAAATGTGGGTTTAAACTTTACGCTACAGTTGAGGTTTTATCATTCATGTTTAACAGGATTTTTAGCAGTTTTTAACTCAATAAAATTATTGTGATTATTATTATAAAAGGAAGCAATGCCATTAGTCTAAAGTAATACTTTCTCTTTTTTTTTAAACCTGCCTTGTCCCTTTTCGGAGCTGCTGGAGCCTATCCCAGCCACTTGTGGGCAAGGGCAGGGTACACCTTAGACAGATCGCCAGTCTGATGCAGGGCCACAATCACACACCCATACACACTCACATTCACACAATTTAAAGTAACCAATTAACCTATGAAGCATGTTTTTATACAATGGGAGGAAGCCAGAGTCAACCAGTCTCCAGAATGGTTTTTATAGACTAGCATAGAAATTACAAAGAGGTCTTTTTAAAAAAGATTTAGGAATATAACAAGTGATAATTTCAATGTATTTGCAATCCATCAACACTTAGAATTTAGGACCCACTCCAATGAAAATTTAGTTTTCCTGTAGCATTTTTCTGATGATGGAAGACATATACATATATATACATATAGAAATTTAAGATTAAAACTGCGTTTCAGAGTATTTCTTTATTCAATACGTAGTGAATCTGGAGCTTTGCTTAATGTCTAAACTCCAGAAAAAGTTTCTGTAAAGACTCAAAACGTTTGTTCTAGTGCAATTTTTGCGTTTGCTTTTGGGGAAAAAACGCAAAACTTAGTTAATCTAAATGTTTATTCTCTGCCCCAAAGTCTAGTCTCCTGCATATTGGGTCCTGTACCACCAGTTCTTCACTTATAGACATCAGGAAAGTTTTAAGGTTAGCTTTGATGCCAGAGAGGATCTGGAATGAAGTCTTGGTTCCACATATGAGGAACAAGTCAAAATCTACTGCCCATTTCCTTTTCTAGATTTGCAAACTCCAAGACCCACCAGTTATCCTGTAGACTGGTAATCAAATATTGTTTGGAAAGTATAGACATTGGAGTTCTGACATAAGTTTTTCAGTTTATATGTCAGTAAAATGATTTTGAAATCCATTATGCTTTAAACAGAAAATTTGATTTTTGATCACTTCCAAACTTTCATCAGAACTTGGGTGTCTTGGATTAGTCAAAGGCAGTTATTATACATTTTAGATCAATCCAATATTAACAAATTACAGAAGTCTAATCTGTAGCTAATAAATGCACGAACTCTTCTTTGGCTCAGACTGTTCATGATTTTAAAAATGTTCCAGACATAAATGAAGAAATATCTAGAAACTTGATTTCTGAGAGTTCAAATTTAAGTCTTTAAAAATGAGTCCAAGGTTTCTAGCAGTGAGCCTGGAGTGAAAATGAAGGACATTCACTGTATTTATATAATTACTGAGTTCACAAAAAGAAAATCATCAAAGTCTTCCAATCTGTAAGACATGTTGTAACTCAAAAACCATATCCGGGTTGTTAATTTTTGCCTTAAAGGGCTTATATCGTAATCTGTGCTGCCAGCTCCGCCCCCCAGGCTAACACTCACACCCACTGTCTCCATGGAGCTAGCGGTGATCGGCTAAAACTCTGTCCTTTTCTATGCACAATATGCACATCATAAGTTCAGATGTTTGTTTTCGTGGCGAAATGCAGACACGCTGCCGAGGCCGACTTTAGGATGATGTCTTGAAATGGCCGCCACCCACAAGGAGAGAAAGGTGGAGCCTCAGACATCGAGTCGTCTTACTTCTGGGTGGGGAATCGAACTGTGAAAATGATCAATATTTATATAAAAAATCATTCTTTAATGTGCAAAAGGTAATATATTTTCATATATATGGATATAGTTTACCCTAAAAGGCTTAAGAATTGCATGATTTAGGTCTTTAATTCAGTGTTTTTCAACCTTTTTTAAGCCACGGCACACTTTACCCTTGACAAAAATCCCGCGGCACACCAGCATAAAAAAAATAAAAAAAGCAGAAACTCGTAGTCTGTTTTGATGTACAGCCCCCCCCCCCCCCCCCCCCGTGCGGCTGCCGCCGCCGCAATCTGACGCGCATTTTTGTGATAATTGTGCCAGAAAAAGCTGGAAGTTGCAGCTGTTTTTTTTCTAAAAGATGTAATAAAGGTTACGTTAGGAAATTTACAAACTGTATGTTCGTTGTGGTTTAAGACGTTTAACAAGGACGACTCATTGTACGCCGAGGCGCTGTCACGTGACCTAATGCATCATGGGAGATGAAGTGTGAAACTGCCGCAAAAGGGCAGAAAGACTAGCGTCTCTGAGCTTCATTGTTTTGTTCACTTCTTCCACGGTCTGATCCCGGATTCTGTGGAAAGCTACACAGCTAAAGACGAGCTTTAGCTGGTAATTTTGTTAGAACTGAGCGACTTTTTGAGCTAAATTGGGACAAGGAAGTTAAGACTTTAAGCACTTCTGATTGGTCAGACTGATGACATGTGATTAAACCTTCAAGAATGATTGGTGGAGACAGTTAAAGGGGCAGGACTTCAGGAAACAGGTATAGCTGCAGCTAAATCGCGGTGGTACCGTCATTCTTATCAAAATGTCTTTAATAGAATCAAAATAACACAAAGAAAAAGTAATTTTCTGATCTTTTATATTCCTAACTACTCAGTGTTTTATCAGGGCCTGTTTGGATGAACACAGAGCTGAAATCCTGGAGATGGGAAATGGTTTTAGATCAGTTAGTGAGGGCAATTTGCCACGGCACACTTGACCATCTCCCACGGCACACTAGTGTGCCGCGGCACACTGGTTGAAAAACACTGCTTTAATTAATAATGAGGCTTTTCTTTTTGTTCTGTAGATGCTTGTTTCAAATCTTTCATTATTTTTCATCTGAACTCATCGTTTATATTTATTAGGAAAAAAATAGCTGGTTCCCTTTTTTTTTTATCTTTTTCAGAAAATTTTAGTCTTTCCAGATGACATTATCAGATTATGAATATAAATGAAAGCTTGAGATAATTTTCCTCAGGTACCATAGGACTGTACTAAAATTGTGTTTCTTAGCGTGTTGGTCCAGGAACCAGTGGGTTTGTATCCATATACAGCATTTGTTGTTAGAATTTGTAGAATTTAGCATATGAGAGTTTAACACAACTTTTGGCTTTACAGAACCAAATATGAACATTTTCTCATTTTGTTGTTGAGTTTTTTTTTTTTGTGCTGTCTAAAATCCTTCCCTGTACAAAGCCCCTTTATCTATTCTGGTTTTATTTTTCGATATCATCTGTTTCATTCTAAATGCTTTTCAAATAAACAATATAATACAGGAAGTGGGCTTCAAAGACTTCAAAGTTTATTTAATTGGTGTCCAAGGGTCAGGTTTACCCACAGTGGACCTGACACGGCTAAAGCTGTGACTGAAAATGAGCAGATTATGTACCAAAGCTGGATCAAATCTGTGTTCTTATTAGTTTAAACTGAACTTGGGGAAAATTAGCTCCAAAGGAAAAGCCGCACATTCCACACTAACATGCCAGCTTACATCTGGCTCAACACAGGCACAAGTTTCTAATCTTCAAAAGCCGGTTTTATAAGTGCGTAATGAGAGAGACCGCAATAGAAAAACAAACCATTTATTTTCCTCCCCCAGAGAGTAAGTGGAACCATATGGGCCAATGCAGAGCCAGATCCTAACATCTGCTCGACATGGTGAAATCAAAGCCAACTGTTGCCACAGACCCACTGAACCACAGCCATCTTTGTCTGCCCTGACAGAGTGGTGCTCAGTGAAAAACCAGGTCATAGTTGAGCTCAGTCCTGTGAATGAGCTGTGCCTCACCTTTTTCCAGGATAATTACTAATCAAAATCGGGCCCGTTGGCAGAGCTGCAGATACGGTTCAGAACTCTAATCACTGGCAGATGGACATTTGACTTACGCTAAAACAGCTGGAACAGACTGAAGAGAATTCCTGTGAAAGTGTTGTGTAAAACTGCAGGTCACAGACAGAGTCATTCTGGGAGGGATCTGCATTGACTAGGTAGCAGTTAACAGATGTAGAAGTGCATCAGATAGTTTCACTGGTTTGTTTGATTGCTAAACACAATTCCGGTTAGGAAACTTTGATTTAGCCCACTATGCACTACAGGGCATTAAAGGTCTCGATAAAGCTCGTTTTAATAGCCTCAAGCTAGTCTGCATGGCTCCCCAGCCTACAACAAAGCAACATTCTTATCAGACAAAGCAGGCAGAGGTTAAGAAGCTGCACCTCCTCAGGGCCAGGTGTTTCAGCTCCATCTTCTCACACTAAGCCACTCTCCTCTTACTCTCATGCATCACATTTCCCTTTTTCTTTTTCATTCCATCCAGCCACCAAGCCGAAGAAAAGGGCCCTGGAGACAGTGGAATAACTTTTACAACACTAGCAACGTGTTTATTAACTCACAAACAAGGCCTTATTTTGAATTCAGTGCCTCTTCTGCACACTTTATGGTCTATAATTACTTGTGAGATGTTGTGATGCATGCACACAAAGGACAGATTTTGTGCTCGCCCTGGAGGTGCAATCATGTATTTTAATGCTTAACAAAGATAAGGATGAGCACTGAGTATACTCATCCTCTGGGGAGGAATGAGGGGTGGGACTGCCTCCCTCATGTCCAATTGCATTACGCCAGAAGGGTTGTGGCCATGCTAATTTATTCCTGAGTGGTCCTTAGGGAGAGTGTCTAGTCATAAAGACCCTGTCAGCCCTTCCCCTCAATGGGCATCATCACAGCCTGCAGGCAGAGCCTCCCTGGGAGGATGAACCCTGCAGGCATTTTTTAGAGAGTAATAATGCCACTGTCAGCTGTCTGGGCACCTTAAGGCCTCAAACCGAGGCTAACTAGGGCCCTAACAGCAGTGTGGCATGATGTGACATATGACATAATCCATGCTAATGTTGTGCTGGAGCCACAGATGGATTGGTAGCCTGGCTCTGTCCCTCCATTTCTTCCTTTACCAATGGTAACTGTAACAGCCTCAGCTCAGTCCTAGGCCCTCTTAGGTAGAAGATAGCTCCTCATTATGGAGGTCCTGGGAGGAAGCTGCAGGCCAGTCAGCATGAAGCTAAGGAGGAGGAGGACTGCTGGCTCCATACAACTGCACAAGAGAAATGCCATATAAACTGACTGGTGCGACTCCCAAGGTACCAAAATATCTCCACAATTTAAAACAACCTAAAGTCAATAACAAAAAAAAATCACTGCTTCTATGTTTCTTAAAAAAGTGTAAGTGTTAGTAACACCATCAGACCTCTAGCAGGCGGAAGGGATGAGATTACTTTTCATTTTTGCTCATGACCAAATATTTTGCATTTAAACTAACGATTAATGCCAAAATGTACTTAACGTTCCTCAAAAAGCCTGAATAAAATGCAAGATTATTTTCTGAAGACTTCCGTTTTTCTGGATGTAACTCATATTTGATAGTTTTTATCAACATTATTTGTATGTGAACAAAGCTGAATCACAAAAAAATCTGAATGTTAGTGTTTCAGATTGTACACTTTCTTTTTTTTTTTTTAACATAAAAAAGAAATCTAAACATACAATAGGGGAAATCCGTAGAGTAGGATTGCAGATGTTCTAAGACTGTAAAAATCCCTCCTACAGTGCAACAGTGCAAAACATTTCACTTCCACAATCAATCCTTCCAGAATCATTTAGCTGGGGATTGGTACATTTACATTTATGCTTTTCTCATACATGAACATTTTCACACTTTTCTCCCTTTTTCTAAACTCTCAAAGTTCAAACCATTGAAAAAAAGCCCAGTAATATAGAAACAAAACAAAGACCTGATTGTGATGAAAGATTTATGTAAAGCTGACAAACTATTCTGTACAGCAGACACAGCACGGAGGTGATTGGTTGATGAGGTCAACAGCCAATCAGAACACAGTGTACTGAAAAAAGAAAAAAAGAAAAATTGCACAGAAAAATAATCTGTGAAACACCGAAACCACAAAAGGTGAACAGTGTTAATTAATAATTCATGCAACTTTCTAAAGAATCAGGTTGAAAGGTCGAGCACAGAACAACCAACCAACTGGGTTTCTTCTGAAGCAGATGTATTCATAATCATTTTCGCTTGCACCAATAAATAAACTACAAAGCAGTAAATGGCAGAGAGGGTTAATTTACTGTAGCTGAAGCTGACAGAGTATTGAGTAAGCTGTAACATTCCATACACATGGCATTTCTTTTAAGCTCACAAAAATATATACAGTATGTCTCAAGCAGGAAATGCAGTGTAACCAACTGCACACCTGAGTTTTTCTTCTAGATTGTGATTTTGGCGGCCATGTCTAGTCTAAATCATCAGTTCTAAGCTGATACTGATGCTGATGTTTGATCCTACTCAATCTGCTCTACATCTACTCCATGCTTTGACCCAGAAGTACCAGAGAAATAGAGGGAGAAAAAACTGTAACAAGAGAAAACGACCCAAAGGGTCTTTATATGAAAAGAGAAAGAAGCAAATCATATACAGCACAGTCAATGAGAAGCTATTTGATTTCCAACCTGGATCGACAGTTCCCAATTTCTGAAAATGAAACACACAAAAACTGTCCTGCAATTGACCCAGTGATGACACCTAAAGGGCGGCACATAAGCTGCAACTTTAGAGGAGCCAAACATGCTTAAGCCAATAAACCAATTTCCCTCCTGAGCTTTAACTCTGAGACCAGAGCTGCTTTAAGCTCTGTCAAACTGTGATGGACTTTGACTTCTGGGCACTCGGAAGACACGTTTCTCCTATCCATTTCATTTCCAGCTCCCTGTAGTCTCCCTTTCTATGAGTCATGCATAGCCCCGATCAGAGTCCCAGCATGCTACCAGCAGGAGAAAAAGTACCACTGAGAAATAAAGGGAATGTGTGTTTGTGTGGTGGGGGGGCTGCTCCCTACAACCGCAGCAAGGGCACCCTTGGCCATTAGCGCAGATCCCCAGGACATGGTGCTATTGTAGACCCCGCAGAGCAGAGCTCAGCAGGAGCTTCACATCCCACTGCCTCACAAGCAAGAACACCCCATTAAAGTAGATAAAGTTCCTATCAGCCAGCAGCACACAAACACACTGCTCCGTGTTCACGTACGAGTGTGAATCACAGAAAGTAATGTCTTTGACAGGACTCATGGGGAGGCTGCAGACACTTTTTAGCATCCAGGATTGTTTGTCAAATGTTTCACTATAGTGTGAAAGTAGTAAAAAAAAAAAGGAACATAAAGAGCATCAACAGATTTTCTTGCAGTGCAACATTTTCTTGATGGTAAGTAAAATGTAAAAATGAAAACATCGCTTGAGTTCACTTTGATTTGAACCTCACTGACGCTTGTTTCTGCTGGAGCCTAAAAGGATCTTATGAAGGCTACAGTGGGTTTTGTTACATTAGGTATCACATTTTCAGGAATAAAACATCCCCATTCCTTGTCCTCCTTTAGTGCGTCTCCCTCTCTTCCTCCCTCCTGCCATCCATCTGAATCTCTCCCACGGACCGGTGCTCCCCTTTAATGAGTCGCTGGAAATGACAGCTTTAATCACTGCCTGTGGCCACGGCAAAGGGCCAGTTAATGATAGAAAAAAGAACAGAGGGCCATTTACATCAATCAGCCCTAAATCACTTTTTATGATAATGCTGTAGAGAGGCAGAAGAGGCTACCAAGATGACTTGTGCATAATGATGACGACGACCCTCTCTTCCCAGTCGTCAATCCTCCTTAAAGGGCCACACCTGCAGCAACAAGCTTACATGTGCCATGCCAACAAGGAACATTTGACATATATGTAACAACAAACAAGGCCTGTTTGTCCTGAAACGCTAAAAGCTCAATTAAGTATATAAACTTCTTTTTAAGGAAAACTTGACTAGGGTTTTGGCCATTGCTGCGATAGCTTGCAAGGTTGAATTCTAAAAACAAAGACATTTTAAGACTAACCAGGGGTTTTTCTCTCCAGAAAACCTCTGTCCAAAAAAACACACCAAAGCACGTCAAAGATCCATTTAGTAGATTTTAATCTTTAAAACTGCATACGAGATTTTGTGTGTTGGAGCAACAACAATCTAACATAAAAGCCATAAAATACGTAACTGTTGACTTTCTTAAGCAAAGAATGGGAGTTGCTGTTCAAAACAGTGAATATTTTGGGAAGCATCAACATTTATTTGTGCTAGAGTTATGAGTGCAAAAAAAATCTAAAGCAAACTGATTGTTTGGAACTTAAAAAAGGTCTAAATGTCAAATATATCCATAATTGAACTCCACAGCATAACTATCTTGGAGTATTTTATGTTATTATGTAATAATGTAGAATAACTGTAGCTATCTCTTTGATATAGCCAACAACTTACCTACAATTTCATTAGTGATGTGACATTCTGTCTCCATAATTAGTACAAAAGTGCACTGATTAAATGCAATCAATTCAATTGTTAACACTGCAGGGGTTTCTGAACAAAGATCATCAGAGGAAATATAATTAAAGCAATCAGATAGCATAACATCTCATTTGCATTTTGTAGTACTGAAAAAAACATAAAGCCTGATTAATGTTCTTGTTTTTTTTTTTCTGCACATTTAATTTATTTCAAAAATAAAGATACATCATATTTTTAATAAATAAATTGCTAATAAACACGTGAACCTTCGGGCCATATGGAAAGAACGCCCAAACAAACCAATGTGTTTCCAACAGCATGTTCGAAAATGACTCAGAGCATGAATGGAAACAGAAAGCTGACTTACCGCAAACAGGAACAAATGATTTTCTTAAACAATGATGGTCATCCTCTCATCGAAGGGGAAATAATTCCAAGCTTGTATTCCAGAGGAACAGTGAGACAATCCTAACTAAAAGCAACAAAAATCATTTCATTTTCCATAGTTGCGTGAACTGTGCAGGCTGAGAGGGTTGCCGGTGCTTGGCAGGCTAAAAAAGTAAAACAAAACATACCAATTTGCCACAAAAGAAGACTTTGACAAGCGCAGAATCTTCCCCACCATGCAGACAGGCATGTCAATGCCCCTTTAGGCTATTCTTCGCTTCTTCTCACTCTCGCCTTCTCTTTCTCTCTGCAGGTCTTTCTCCCTCTCCTAATCTCTCTTTACCACAGATGGCTTCTTGTGAGTTCAGGGGAGGGCAGGCGGTTCCGCAGTAATCCCCAGCCACACAGACGGAAAAGCTTGTTAGAGCACTTGCTGATCACCACAAAAAGTCAAACCAGAGCCAGGGAAAGGTCACCAAGAATTAGGCTATGCTCAACTCCAAAGGCTTGCCTAATTCCCCTGATAAGCCCCTTTGAAACTCAACCTGTTCTGGCTGTGCCGTGGGCTCAGCTCTGCATAAAACGAAAACCCTCCTCTAAATCTAGCTGGAACTCATTTGCACAGAGGAACAGACAAATAAACTCAGACACAGAGTCACAGCTGCCTGCACTACTTACTGGCAAGCCTTTCCGTCGTGACTAGGCTAGAACGATCAACTTAACAATCGATGATTCAGAATCTGTTTGAAAGAAGCTGAAGCTGCTAAGACTCGCTAGGAGGGCTTTAGCCTGAGCGTGTTTGAATTTGAAAAAGCCTTGAAGGTAGCAAAAGGCCTGGGCTTGGGCTTTAGGCTGCAGTTGTCATCAACTATCCATTTCAGAAAAAACACTTGACGGAAGAAGAACAACAGAAACTTGAATATTGTTAGAAACTGGTGGCGTAGGATCCAAAAGAAAGGAGACCAGGCTTGGTGGCAAAAACTAAAAGAATTCAACTTGGACATAGCAACACCCATTGAGAAACACAAAAAAAGGGGACAATCCAGATGACCTGAAGATGAAGAACTGAAAACTTGACAATTAAATACTCTGAGGAGAATAAACTGAAATGAAGACAGATGTGGATGATCGTCAACCAGAACCTGGTGTGACTGACAGGGCGTCAACTCAGGACAGAACATGATTAAAAGCATCACTAAAAACTAAACTAAACTGCACAATCCTCACAGATATGACCTTAAACATTTTTTTTTGCTGTCATGTGATTCATTTTTTTGAGAAATTAATTATGACATGTAACTACTTAATTCAATGAATCTATTTTGATATACAAATAAAAAAGTACTTCTTTCTTTTCATCGTCATGTTTATTAGTTACATGTTTATTTGAATATTATTGTTTATGTACTGATGATTAAAAACTACACAGTGAGTTTACATAAAGATACTTTTGTATTAACAGATGAGGCGTTTTATTACAAAGACAGAAAGCAGCGACCATCGTATTCATGCTCTGCTGTATACAGTCCAATGCGGGGAACGTGGCATATTATGAGGCATTTGGCGCTGCTCGCTCCGTATTTTTGAACCTTTCGTTGCGCGATGACTTCTCTTTTTATTTCGTCTTTCCGATAATGGTCAGAAAGCGCAGGGGAGATTTCCTCCAGGGCTGAAGGCAATTCTCCTTCGGGGTTCACTTCCCTGTTCGAACCCTCAACCTTCAGAGCGGATTAAAACTGACTCCAGAACAGTTATTCTGGGAACGACGACTACTAATTTAGTGCTCCGTCCTCCGAACACACAATATATTTCACGCACACACCTCCGCTTCATGCTCACACCCCCATCTCCACCTGCACGCCCCCCCCCCCCTTCTTTCTCGTGGCCCGCGCGCCGCTCAGCACAAACACACACTCTGCAAGAGTATAAAGGCCTCGCAGCTTCCTTGATGAGCTCGAATTTATCGGGCGAGAACTGCAGAGCTTATAGCAGGAGGAGACACGCGGGGCGGCTTCAATAAACTCCGGTTGCTGGACTTCTACCGGGGACGTGATGTGCTGTGGGGAGAAAAAGCCGCTCTGATGACAGAGTTTGCGCTGAGTGAATTTAAACTCGCGTCTGCAGTGACGTATGTGTCAGAGGATGTCCGATTGGCCATTTTGCATGTCAATTAAGTCCCGTACTTGTGGGTGAGGATTTTGATTGGCTGGTGGAATTTCAAGAAGCACTCTCTTCCCCTTCAATCTCCCCCACGTGCCCGAAGATGACCGGACGATCGCGACGGACGCAACGAGCTCCCCTGCTCTGAAACACACATCACCGCACACGCGAGTCCAAAACACCGTTTTGGACCAGAAAGCCGCTCCCCGCTCCGCGCCACGCCAAGCCCCCCGCAGAAAATCACTCCAGACCCGGAGTGTTTATTGAAGCCGCCCCGCGTGTCCTCCTGCAATCAGCTCCGCAGCCCTCGCCCGACAAACACGAGCCACCAAGGAAGCTGTTTTTTACGTGGCACGAGGCACAGAGCCAGCAGCACCTTTGAAATGCCATGAAAAATGAACAAACTAAAAAAAATTTGAATTTTTATAAAATACTAATTATTTTCCAAAGTCACAGGGAGCCACAACAGAAGGATAAAAGAGCCACATGTGGCTCCAGAGCCATGGGTTGCCGACCCCTGATCTACTCTAATAATTGCAGTGAAAAGCCTGATTTATGAGATATTTTCATTTAAATGTGTGACATTGTGGCACAGTAAAAGATCAAAATACAACTAAAAGTGAAGTCAAAAGTATGAGGTTTGTTATTATAACAGGCTTCTAAACTTTACACCACTATTTTTTTCTTGAACAAATCTTAAAAAATGAGAAAAAAACAAAGCATCACTTCCAGCGTGCTCTAATTTAATCCATCAAAAAACAGCAGGGACCCTTTTCTGAGCAATCTAAAAAATATTGACTCCAAAATGCTCAATAATGGACATACGTTAATCAACAGTTTATCACAACATGAAGACAGTAGCAAAGACATGTGTGGTTTAATGGTTTTATAGTTTCCTCTAACCTGTTTGAAGCCGAAGACAAAGTGAGAAAAGAAACTAAGGAGGAGATGAGAATCCAGGAGGTGAATCAGGAGGAGCTGAACTATTTAGACTTTGTTTCTTTGAAACAAACTTTAGCTTCATCATCTGGACAAATACAAGCAGTAAGAGGAGAAATTTCAGTCTGAAATAATGCTTTGTTTGACTTATGATGTTTAGACTATATACCACTTTCCACCACTACTGCTGAGCGAGGTTGGTGTTGGCACGATAACTGTTACCATGACAACGCTCATCACAGCGCGTATCAAATAGTCCGGTCCTGTGAAATACAATTTAAACTCGAAAAAATAAAGATGATATTAAAGTACTAATACTTGATTTAATACACACCCACACGCACACACACACACACACACACACACACACACACACACACACACACACACATATAAATAGAATGCAAAATATATAATATAGATACAAATTTAGATTAGAACTTAGTAAAAACAAAACTTTGTCTGTGATGAATTATTCTGGATTAACGCCATAATATGATTTTTAATTCTTTCAATTGAGAAAGTGTGTAAAAACTATGTAATGGTAAATTATTCAAATACTATATGCAGTTTTAAAAATTGCTGGAATAGAATTTTAAGGAAAAAAATTTAATTTTATTTATTATCTTCTATCATTTCAACAGAATGCTAATTGTTTATCTCAGAGTCTGTATTCATATAAGTAGTATTTATGGCATGATTTAGAATATTTTCAAATTTAGAATTGTTCTTTTAGAAAAATACTTTGAGATTAAATTCATCATAAGTATAAAAGTATAAACATGACATTTCCTGCCCCCCGATCAAAAAACCAGAAGAAGGCGGAAAAAGATAAGAATCACCATAAGCATTTCTTTTAGATCTTTATCCTGCTGAGAAGAGTTACATGGCAGGGATTTTGCTTCATGTTGTGTTTCTCATCAGCACATACTTTAAACTAATTACATTTTTAGCACATCATCCTCTCAGTTTTATGCTTGGAGTCCTACACTTGTCAAAAGTGTTAAAGTTGTGTTATCCACAGACATTAAGGCTGTTGTGATCCTGTAATATGCAAGCTGTTCAGTCTTTGTTGGGCTTGAGGAACGATGATTCTTTACGTTTTTTTGACTGTTGATTTACAAGTCGAAGCTGACTGTAATTTGGTTTATGACCATCTTTAGTATTCCCACATATAAATGGAACATACCATATCGTTTTTTTTATTTATAAAATACATTGGTAATGATGTAAATTCATACTGATGTCATAACAGTCCGTGCATTACAACATGGTGAAATTAAAACGTTTTTAAGCTTTAAGCATCAATTTCTGTTAGAAAGACAAATTTACACTACTTAAAAAAATCAACACAAGTTTCAGTTTATGTATATTTTTGTGTCCATGCTGTTTAAAAAACGCTCTTTTACATCAAAGTATTCAGGATCATTAAGTTTTAATGCAGTCCATCATTTTTCCATGACTAAAGTCAAAGTGGTCCTTGTCTGTTGACCACATTCCTTCCAAAACTAAATACAAGTGAGTAACTTTAGACCTTTTTACTCAAACATTGACTTCAGGTAGATCACAGAATGTTACGATTTATGTCTAATGTGGGGAAGAAAAATCCCCAGAGACCACAACTGGGCCACAGATTGCTAAAATATTTAGACAGGTTTTCTGCTAAATGTATTTTTTAGTTTCCTTCTCTCCAATTTGAACTTGATCACTGGTCCAGTGACGCTGTGGGTATTTTGTCCTGACGTTCAACTGTACAATCATAGTTGACAGTAAGACATGTGATTCTTAGGACTTGCTGGATTTTAACCTTAAAACTAGATGGATATATTAAGGTTAGGCGTCAGTAAGTATATTAGTCAGTGAGGAATCTCTTCAGCTGGTGCATATGAGCAGCAAAGTCGGATGCAAAGTGTGCTCAGTACGTTCGTATGTCAGCACACATATGCAAAAAAAACCACAATATTTATTTTGACACACGCAATTTCAAAGCAAAATCCAGAGAAGACTGCATGATTACAACCCACATGGATGTGTGTTGAGACAACAATGTGATGCCATCCACTGGGAGATTAGTGTCATCAAAGTATACAGTCGTTTTGCACAGCTACATGTTTTTTATACTTTCTGAGTTATTTTACATTAAAAAGATTTGTAGCTAAAATATTGTGGAAGCCTATCTAGGAAGGGACTGATAGATGGATTTTTACCCACCAGACCCCATAGGACGAACAGATGACAACCATGGGCTGAAGGAGGCAGCCCCATCCTGGTGTCAGGGAATGGAGATTAGAGGCCCAGCCCCGGATATAGATACGCACCTCACTGGGCCAGAGGCAGCCCCAAAGCAAACGAGGTCAAGGTCAAACCTTCAGCTGCACAAAGAGAGACAAATCCTGTACCCGAGCTAAAGTCCAGGAAAGTCCATAGTGTCACCACCCTTTCCATCCAGGAAGAACACCAACCTCTCCTAATGATAAGGCCCCCAGGCTCCCATCCTGGAGAGCAACAGAAGATCCCAACTCCTAGCCTTTGCAAACGGTCCCCAAGCAGAAATACCCAGGCTACTCAAAAGCTGTGTTCACACTAAACATGATAAGCACTTCATAGGCATCCATCCAGCTCAAATGATGAGTCAATGTACAGACGTGATCAGAGATCCAAGTTTTCAGTGTCAGGCACGGCAGTCTGGCAGCAGCACGCATCGCTGTTCAATATTGTAGTTCAAATTTCTGAACATTGGTGAAGAAGATGCGTCGTATCGACCAATCAGGGACTAAGCTTTGTCCTGTGAGGTGTTGATGACGTGATCAGCGGATAGAGTCCTAAACCAACTTGGAGAATAAAGCTGGTTGTTCTCCATATTTTTCTTATTTGCATTTCATTCTTAGTTTTCTTTTTCCTGTCGTGCAGATGCAGCTCCTGCAGTAGATGGTGGAGCTCACCGTTCTGGGAGAGACTCTGAATGATCTCATGACCCACACATGGAGACGTGCTTACAGATGCTTTTTGTAGAACTCTTAGAAATAAATAAACCTGATCTCCTTGTCCTCCATGCATTGATTTTATATGAGATATCAAGATATGCAGTACAGTCAATGCTTCCCTGTAATGATGAGGCTACTCAGATAATGGTCAGATATTTTGTCTGCATGTGAGCAAAGTCAATTGCTTCCTTTTGAAATTTGCCTCCGGTGGTCTTTTAAGGAACGGCAACATTTGATGCTTGCCTCAAAATTGAGAGTGAAAGATTGGGGGCTTGTCTAAAATGGAGACAGGAAAAAGAAATCAGCCAAATAGATATATTTCCCCAAGAACTGGCATTTTTATTTGGTAACTGACTGACCTAATTACTACAAATGTTGCATAAGCTGGGGTCTTAAAAACATGCACTGGTTGACCTTGAATCTTGAGTCAATTTTCAGTGTCTGAAGCAGCTATACATTACACTTTCAGTGCAAGAATGCAGGATTAAACGAGATAAAGATGAAGAAGTAGAGACCTGTCAGTACCATAGTTGTTTTGATCAGTTAGGCTAAACCTCTGTTTACCTGGTTGGAATACAGAGAACCTAGAACCTGCTCCATCATGTGATGCCCCTTTTTTTCTGCCCATTAACAGACAAAGTGTGCAGAAATGATAGAAAATCATATAAAAAGCCATCAACAGAAAAGGTAGAACATTGTTGCTTTATTTAATTCCACAAGAGCTGTAAATATGTGCTTTGCAAAGGTGTTGAAAACAGGCAGATTTGATTTGTGTACATGTGCATGTCTAACGCTGTGTGTGACTGTGTAGAGCCGATAAAGGCTGCAGCCGCTGATGGCAGGAGGCCTAAGCCACGGCCTCTTCTCAAACGCTCCTCATTAACAGCTCATAATGGCTGGCAACATTCTCATGCCTCTCTGGCTCACTCTCATTAGCAGCTGGCAGCAAGGTAGGGAGATGAGTGGACCCTGGCGTTATTCCACCATCACTCAAGTACGGCATGGGAGCGAGGAAGAGGAGGGGAACGACAAAGGAATCAGCCACAGATAGGTGGCATGAGAGGGGGAAAAAAATCGTCATCTCTGTAGATTTAATTAAAACAGGGTGAACAGATGGGGAAGATAGACTGAGGTCCAACAGGAGAAAGCTCATCTGTTTGGATTTCCACTCTTCTCCTTCCATGTCTCCATCTCTACCCCTCTGTCTCCCCTTGTCATCCATGTTTTTTTATCTAGCTGAAAAATTCTTGGCACTCAGTATGTCCCAATTTAGAGCTTCCACACTGGCAGCTTCATTAATGACAACAAGGAAGGAAAAAGTCCCTCGACTTGTAGATTCTTGAGGAAATGGGAGTTTTAAGTTTGCATGGGTCTGGGCAGGTTGAGTGTTGGCCAGCACAACAACAAGCAAGTGGTGTTCTGAAGAGCTGCTAAGCCCATTTAAAATGTAATCCCTGTTCCAAAAAAACAAAAAGAAGAAAAAAAAACCTGCCCTTTGTTAAAACAGGGAGAGGCTTACCAAAGCTCTGGCCAGCCAGAGGGGAAGGTCACAGAGTGTAGGGTGTTAGATGAGAAAAAAAGATCAAGCCCGCCGGTGGCTCTTTTTTCTCTCCTCTCCCAGAAGAAGTCACTTTTCATTCAAATGTAATCATCACCATGCAGTAATATGACCTTCATGGCTGCATGTTAAAAGGAGCAAAAGGAAAGCATTTAGTTTCTTTGCTCCCTGTAGCCATTTCAAAGTGTGCAAAGGGATCATAGACATGAGTGAAAACCACCACATGAATTCAAGGCATCGCAGAATAATAGCCTTTTACCAATTCCCATGCAGCACGACAAATATTAGATTCTGTAGCAATATCATCTTTACAGTGTGTTTGACAAACTGTAGCTTTGGCTGCCATTTGGTGTCAGAGCATCATCATAATTTACATGCAACCAAAATGGAAATTACACAAACAGAAAAAACAAAAATTCACATCTATAATGTGCAACAATGCCACTAGTTTAGCATCTTCTTCTAGAAATGTTCCGCCTTACCTCAATTCTCTGCTACAGTAATCTCATTATCCTTTGAACCTTTTCACTGGTAATGCCAAATGCAATTTGTATTCTGAAGCCGGGCAAAAAGCTCTAAACTGATTATCTCAATTTGAACCGTGGCAGTCTTAGATATTGTTTAGTCTGAAAGGGCCATCTAGCTTGTGAATGGGCTTCTCATATGCCTTCTGAGTTTCATGACACAATGTTGCGTCTGCTTTGCAAGGGATAAATTAAGCGTGTGAAAGTCTAAGCAAAGCCCTCATTTTCCAGTTAATCAAATCTTCCCCTAATCAAATTAGCGCACATAATTCCACTGGATGCGTGGTACAAAAACAGCATTATCCTCCTCTCCGGAGCTGAAAGGCGGGGAATCAGTGTGGTGCCGCTCTCTCCTTTGCATGAGCAGCCCTCAATGGAAGAGAAGGACCGGAGTGGGGTGGGGATGAGGGAGTCCAAGGGTGATGAAGGGTGTGGGGGGGGGTATGGCTCTTCCAGTGACCTAACAGTGAAAGGCAAGGCCGGGGTAAACTTTGGCAGCATTTAAGTTCCCAGCTCATTAAAAAGCCTGGCTCAGTGGCCACCTCCAGGGAGCACTGAAGCGTTGGCTAATGAGGTACTTGTTTAATTTTCTTTCAAAGGGCTGGACATCTGCGACGCCCCCATTTCCACATCCCCATACACCGCTCTCCCTCCCACGTCTCCCCACAGCCTTAAACCCCTCATCCCTCATCTTTTTTCCACAAACCCCACACACAAAGCCCATCTATCAATGGGCCGCAGGGTTCTCTGTAGTTTGATGGAGTGTCTCTCACTGAATGAGGCAGATAATACATTTGGAGGAGTGCAGAACAATCGCCATTAACTCTGATCTCTCCCTCAGAACAGTCAAAGCCCATCATGGAAATTCAATAGTGGTCAAGCTAAATGGATAAATGTTCACAGTCCACCGTAACGTTCTAATTGATTTTGCTTCATGAGATAATCCACTCTTTTCATCAGAGGTCCTTGTCGCTCCCTTTCACCCTTGCCACCTTCAGATGAGATGCTGCACATAACGTGGAGAGAAGAATAAAAAAGGGCTGGATAGTGAGCATGCATTCACTGGGTTGAAGAGTGTCAGGTTCATCTCCCTGAGTCTATTTTCTGAGACTTTCAAACATTGGGATGGCTTTTTCATTTCTTAGCCCCAAACCAACTTATCAGGCCTCACAAGGCGCCACATAGAATTTAAAGCCGCTTGTGTAGCGTCTTTCTTTATTGGTCGTTCTCACTTATTTCATAATGTGGCTCGATTCTTCATAATGAGAGCTCATATTTACACCTAGAAGACATTTTAACGTCTCAGAATATGAAATGAATATATGAATGTGTTCCTTTTACCAGCTTTGTTTCTTCTTTATGTTTACCCACAGCTCTCCCATACGATCTAACAGAGGATGGACTAGTTAGATAGCAAATGAGACCCAAAAAGAAACACAAAAAGCTCAAATTCGTAGCATGTTGGGATCCAACTTGTGACAACAGTTGTCAGTTTAGATCATGTGATCAGATTATTGGACTTTGTATCAGAAGGTCAAATCCATGAATCATCCATCTTGTGGTGTTTTTTTTATTATTATCTTGCTCCAGCATGACTGTGTTGCAGGAGTTAAAATGGGGATTAGAGGCACAGACGTCACCATGGTGATCAAAGCTAAACCATCAACGAATTTACAATGAACAAATAAGCAACATGTGGGCTGTATAAAGAGCCTTAACTTAAAAACAAATCCAAAGATAATTTTTTAAACCAGCATGTGAGAACTTGTAAACCTAAAGCACAGAAAATTATTGTTTTTAGAGGAGGCATGATCTAAACAGTGGAGATACTGGAATAATGATGTGAACTCCCTCATAATAACCCTCGGTTTGACCTTAGATTTCACCACGCTGACTGATTCACTGGATGGCCTTGCCTGTGGCTATGCAGGGCAGCAGGGCTGAGGTCAGGGCTAAAGTGATGGAACAGTAGCAAAGGTGTGGAGTTTATGGTAAGAATTTCCATCTGGTGGTCGCTGAGCTTCTATCAAAGGGATGTAGATCAGACACATGGACAGATACAGGGCAGACAATGGGATGAAGTTGGGTCAAACTAACCCTTTTTACACTGACACAAAAGTGCAACAACAGATTTGAACATGAAGGCATGTAGACATGGTGTAGATGATTTCAACAGTTTGTAAAAAGCTTTTAAATGGCTCAAAAAAGAGATTGAAGGGATTTTAAAAACGGGCAATGGGTTTAGAATACAAAGAAAAAAATACATATTTTGCCAAATTATGATTCAAATGCCACCGTAGAAATCAGGACTTATTAGATTCTGTTTTGATAGTAAAGTGTTTTTCTGTTCTAAGCTAACTGTAACCACTCATGGTTGCTGTTTCCTTGTTCTTGTGGTTCCACACGTTGTACATTAAGAAGAAATTGTTAACATACTTTAGACCTCCCCAAAAACCTGCCTTTTTTCTGAATCCCTATTTGATAAGATATTCATCTTTTACAGTATCAGTAACAAGTGTCCAACCTCGTCTTTTTTAGTACATGTAGGGATGTTGAGGAAAGACAAAGGACAAATCTATCTGCAAACAGATCTTTAGAGTGGTTTAAAAAACAGTTTAGTTTTTAGGGAAACATTTATTATTGCATTTTATATTACTATCATAATGCTGTGAAGCTGTGAATAAATGTTGAGATATGTTATATTGTATTTTATCTATTTGTACAGTAAGTGCTTTTTGTGTGTGCCTTTTTACATCATGGCCAAAGGACAACAGTTGACACTAGCCTTTGGCTAATTCTGGCTTTTTTTAACCATGTAAAATCTTTTAAATCCCTTAAACTATGACAACATAATGGTCAGGTAAATTGACTTGAGTTAACATTTAAAGACACATTTAAACAACGACGAAAATCTAGACAATTTCTTTCAGAATAACTTCCTCATGCGGTCTGAGTTTTTACAAAGCGACCCTTCTTACAAAGCAACACCTTGTTGAATCTTGGCGTTCATTCGCTGTACCAGCTTGGTGGGAATTTTGTGGGCCGTCCTGTTTGGGCAAAATGACGATAGCCGTTTTCATGAGAATTTATAAACGTATGCTTAAAATACCACCTAAAAACATATATGTATTCATGACAACTTTTGATAAGAGCCAAGTTTCTTTGCATCATTGTCCTGAAACGGATTATTCCAGAGTCATCCTAAATTCAACTATGCATGTGATGTCCTTTTTTTACCCTATTTTCTGCATGTAACAAACTTTTTTAATCCACTGTAGGCGGGCTCCACGATATTAGGAAAACTCGAAATGTGCGATATTAGTGATCAATATTGCAATGACAATATAACTTGCGATACATGGAAAAATAGCAACTAAATACATTATTTCCATTTCACTCCAACAGTTTAATTTAAATAAGAGTCAACATAACATAAATTACACTTCAAATGACCCTCGTCTACATAGGAGGCCAACATCTAACATAAAAGAGCTCTATTTGATTGGTCAACAACGTCAAGGCGTCCATCTGATTGGTCAAATGGATAAATAGATTTATTTGATTCGTTCAATACTTAAAGCTGCCATAAGATTGTTTTAGCAATCCTATGGTGGGAATTTTGATTTGAAATAGCGACTCGTCGCATTTCGGGCGACACTCTGCAGAAGTACAGGTTACTCCCCTGGGGCGGGTCAGTCAATTAACTCACCTGCTTAGCGTCCTATTTAAGTCAGGTGTACAATTGTTCATTCTCTCTTACCTTCAGCGCTAATTCTTTGCCCCTCCCTCCTCCCCGGCTTCCACCTGTGGGCTCCGTTACGGGGGGTTTTGTTACCCAAAAGTGTATGGAAAAAATAATTGTCTCAAGGAATTGAACGGAGCCTTATGCCAAAACGAAGTTGTGTATCAAATTGTGATTGCCAACCTAAAGATGTTGTGAAAACCTAAAGATGTTGTGAAATAAATATTCTTCTGCAAGAGTTGTCTGACTGAAATATACTTTGGTGAAACAGATAGTTACTTGAGTATTACTTTGAAGCCAGGCTGGCTAAGCTTTGACCTCTGCCATCCATGCAGAATTTTCTCAAAAACAAAGGTCATCCATCCATTCATCCATTTTCTTAACCCGCTGTATCCCTTTTAGGGTCACAGGGGCTTCCAGAGCCTAACCTGGCTACAGTTAGTAGCTAAAAGAAACAATAATCGTTGCTTTACATTTGTCCGCAGCTCATCCGTTGCTTCATGCCCAATCAGTTTACATCACGTGACCAGCGACTACAGAGGTCATTTTGGTTCAGTTGTTCCGCTACGAGGACAGATTATATTCAGACTGAAGAAAACCGAAGCTCAGTCCAATTGGAAATGAAGCGAGACCACCTCCAAAGATGGATCAGAGAGAGGTTCCTGAACCGCTTTCAATTTCAATTTTCAATTTCAATTTTATTTATTTTTCCACAATGCGTCAAAAGCAACAAATCTCACAATACAGAATGTGGAAAAAATGGACATCCCAGAAGCAGCTGCTTATTTTTAGGGGTCCAGCATTTTAAACAAGCATAAATATACAAAAGATGAGTGGCGGAAGGAAAAGAAAAGAAAAGAAAAATAATTTCATAAATAAAATATACTAATAGAATGAGAGAAATGATGGCAATATAGTGGAAAGTGTTAGACAATAGGGACAATGAATCTGAACAACATAAACTCTGGCGTGTAGCCATATAAGTGTCAACAGACAGAAAGAAATCACAAGCACGTTAATAGATGGTTTCGGTTGGAGCAGCATTTTTACAGTATGTTGACAATAATAACAATTTCAGTTTCCTTTTAAACATGT
Organism: Oryzias curvinotus; assembly: GCA_023969325.1. NCBI lineage: Eukaryota > Metazoa > Chordata > Actinopteri > Beloniformes > Adrianichthyidae > Oryzias > Oryzias curvinotus. Next base: position 8,211,285 of record CM043719.1, read on the forward strand.
ATATTGTTGCAGACTGTTTAACGTCATTTTCTAAACTATTCCAAGTTTGTGGACCTCTAGTACAGACAGAGAAGCTTGTACATTTTAATTTTCTGTTTTTGCCTTTTAGCATATGCTTTCCCCTGGTGTCATGGTGATAAGAGGGCAAAAAAAGTGGTATGAGGTCACACAAACGACTATTTAATTTATTAACAACACTGTACATTGTGCATGCATTATGATATGTGTTGAGTTCCGGTAACTTGAGGAGGCTGTATCTGTGGAAGAGTGGATCCGTTGGGGAATTTGGCGTGGACCAGGTTATTGCTCTTATTGCTTTCTTTTGTGTAATCAGGAGTTTTGCCGTGTAGGTAGAATATGTGTTATTCCATATGATGTTACAGTAATTCAGGTGAGGCTCAAACAGGGATCTGTACAATGTTAGCAATGCTTCTGATGGGAGGATGTGCCGAATCTTATAGAATAAACCAACAAGTTTGGATAATTTTTTAACTAGTTCATCTATGTGTTTTTTAAAATTTATAAATTGATCTATATGGATTCCAAGAAATTTGATCGAGTCCACCTGTTGAAGAGATTGCCCATCTATATTTATGTTCAATTTCCTGTAGGTGGATTTGTGTCTGGATGTGTGGAATATGATAAAAAAAGTTTTGCTCGTGTTTAATGACAATTTATTGCATTTGAACCAAGTATCTACTTTTACTAGTTGTTCATTTAAGAGTTTTTCTAATAGGTCGATATTTCTATGTGACATGAATAAACTAGTGTCGTCTGCAAAAAGTATTTTGTGGATGGCTCCAGAACAGAAAACAAAATCATTTATATAAATTATGAAAAGAAGTGGTCCCAATATGGATCCTTGTGGTACACCCGTTTGAATGTTGAGTTTTTGTGATTTTTGTTCATTAACCTTTACATATTGCTCTCTTCCACAGATATAACTCCTGAACCACTGGAGCGCTAATCCCCTGACCCCGTAATGCCTTAATTTGCTGAGCAAGATTTCATGATCTATAGTATCAAATGCCTTAGAAACATCCAGAAAAACCCCAATACCATATTCACCTCTTTCAAAGGCGTCATTAATTTGATTGTTGCTTGATTGTATTCAGACTGAAAATTTGTTCTAGATTATCAGGGGAAACAAACCGTGGTTCACTTTAAGCAAACCAAATGTGTCGAGTTTGAATACATCTTTAGTAACATCAACCCCACATCAAAGCCAAAATCACATTCCTCTCCATACTTCTATTCTCGTTAAACTTCACCAAATCCCAAACTCATTCTTAACTGCATGGAGGTGATGTCATGAGATTGACTGATTTGTAGCATATGGGATGGACTTGTCATGGTCAGTGACTGCACATCTCTGTACCACGTTGAACAAACAAAAGGCACACAGAAGGGAGATCTCCACTTTCACTCCCTGTCTATTTCAAGTTACTTCCAGATGTTCATTTTGCTGTCAAATCCAAAGCCCAACCCCTCTGTTTTTAAATAGGTCTAATTATCCCAAGTCTGATACGTCATTGTATGAATGTATACCTGATGATTGTAATGTTTTTGTGTACTGTTTTTATTTGATTGCTTCAAATAAATCATTTCAAATTTAAAAAAGGTATATCAAAAACTATAGGCTACAAACAAAAACAATATAAGAACCTGAGCACCAGAAAATGTTTAATAGAGGGATGCATAAACTAACTCTGAGAATTAACTGATTAAATTGAGGAGTTACATTTGAAAAGGTCTCCGTGAAACACTTGTCTGTTCTGGTTCCCAGAGGGTCAATGAAAAAAAATCTCATGTTAAGAACCATCAGTTAAATTGACAAAAGTCAATAGCCTCCAGAATACATTCCACTTTAAATCCCAGAAAGACCAGAGGAAGTCAGCCCACTACTAGGTTTGGTCTGGGCATCGCCCCCAGCCAAAATACTGCCCAAATACCAGTGTGGTAAGGGGAGGGGATCAGTAAGGTTCTTTTCAGGGCCTTGAGGGACTGGAAAACTGGCTCCTGGAAACAGGCCAAGCCTTCAACTGACTCATCAACAATCACCCAGGAGGGCACCTTAAGATAGACTGAAACCCCATCCTTTCATGTCTAACAGCGACCAAGGTATGGGGTTTAGCCTTGACAGGCCTGTGTGGTGTTTTGATGCCTCTTTTTTTCTATGACTCATGAACACATCATGCTCGATGGCCCGAGGCACAGGATCGTGGGTCCTGCTCTGGACCACAGACGCTTGGAGTCTTTTTTTTTTTACTTTATTAGACAAGACAGTAAAAAAGCCACAAGTGATCTGAGGAACCACACGGATGCTGCACAAAATGAAATCCTGCTCTACCCTCACATATATTAGGATGCATACAGTGACACCGGTTTGAGAGATAGTAAAGTCAGGGATGTTTCGTGGAATACGTCCTCAATTATTTCACAGCCAATAATTAGGTGACTTCAAACACGCCATTTCACATTTGTCTTCTTTCATATTGAGTGACAGGCAGAACAATCAAATTAAGCTCCTCTTAGCCAACCCACAAGTGTAATTAAGCACTAAGTTGAAACAAATCAACACACAGAGCAGTTGTCAAGTAATGTTGACACATTACTTTGGAAAGCGAGAGTGAATAGAAGTAGACTGAAAGGAGGAGCTGTCCTTTCACTGTCAGCTTAAATTAGTCTTTAAATGTGGGACTCTGTATATAAAAGAATGTTAATTAAATACTTCTGTTTTTATAGAAGAAATCAATTTTCCTTTCAGATGCAATACAAGAGTGGCATTTCCAAAGCTCTCTGGTTCTAATTCTGTCGTATAATTGTGGAGATTTTGTGACATGGTTGAATATGAAGGATGAAAATAAAGACAGAAGACCGCATGAACAGAACTCAAAGACACAAAAACATTTATCAATAAAAGAAACTACATTAGTCAATGCAACAACCTTATCTTTTACTGCTTTTTAATGACCTCACTACAAACCCCGAACACTTGACTCAGAGAGCTTCAGCAACACTCATGAGGACCTTTCCACTCTTCTGTTATTTCCTATTGTTTAAAAGACCCACTTCAATGCCAAAATGTGTTTTTTTCCAGAGTTTTTAACATGTTTTTGTGCCATTTTCTGATGATAGAGGACATTTATAAAGAAGTGGCTACTTATGATGGAAAACAAGTACTCTGACGATTAAAACAATGAACCCCTTCAAAGAATATAATATCCTCGCATGTTTATCATCTGCGTTAAACCATTTAGCCGAGACAAATACGAGAAAACTGAAAATTTATAAAACATTTTCAATAATAAACATTGTGACAGCAAGACTGCTCAAATAGGGTTTCTCCTCTCTGTGTCAGGCAGAGGAAAATAGACATCACTCTAAAGAAAAAGTACACGTCAGACAGAAAGGTGACAGTTTAAATCAATCACTCCTAAAGGAACATTTACTAAACATTTACTACACTGTCTCTTACTTATGTTCTTTTATTTGCACCTGTACCTGTATGAAGGTACAGAGGAATACAGTATGTTCAAATTCAAATGTTTTCAAATCGTAGTAAATCAGGAGCAGATGAAAAAAATGCAGCTTAAAAAGGCTTGTGTGCAAACTACAAGCTCCCTGCTCTGCTCCATCCTGATGCATCCACGTGTAAAGGAATAGATCCGTGTACATCTTTGTTTTCCTCGTCTCAGCTGGAACCTGGATCCAAACTGTTCGACTGGATATCTCCAGTACTGCTGTATTGCCAACTGTCATTTTGTAGGACAGTTTCTAGGACAGCAGCAGGAATTAGAAATTTGCCTCTGAGTTGTGAGTGGGACCGTTGGTGCGGAGTAAGCCCGCCTCCTCTTCCCATTGTCTATTTGTTCACACACGTCTTCCATTAGCTTACAGTCCCTCACACCCCAGAGCTAACATCACAAGTCCAACAAATATGGTGAGCAATGTTGGAGCAAAAACATGATTCTTTTTTTAGAGTTGGTCTTTATAACATTAAGAGAAAACGCATTTTATCGTATTTAGTAACAGTTCTTTTCTTTTGACAAAGGCACATATGATTCCTTTAAAAAAAAAAGTAAGACACCCTTTAGTGCATCTGCACCTCAACAACAAATGCATTTCCTTTTGGTTTACAAGTTTATTCTTTAGCAGGCTGTCATCCTTTTCCCTACTTACTAATGTTAACCTGAGTATAAATATGAGTTCATTGGTTTAGGATCCAATACTAACAATTTATAAAGTTTATACAAAGACATATTTTCCTATCTTCCCTGTGGAGAGCAACTAAACATTGTTTTGCACATATCCTAAGAAGACCAAACGTTTTACCAATATTTAGCTTAGTTTTTGAAATTTGTACATTTCTGGAGGGAACACAAGGCCTCTTGATTTAATGTCATATCAACAATAGTATAATAAAACACAACAAAATCCTAATATTACAGAAAAATCTAAGCCATAAACCTGTAACTCTAACAAACAAAAATAGACCCATGCTACAATCATTTTATTTTCTTTAAAGCAAAGAGCCATAATAGAGGGCTTAAAGGTTGCAGAGCCCTGTGTTAGGCTTTCTAGGTTCTGTACTTTTAGTCTTTAAGCCAAACTGCAGAACTGACTCTTAATGAAGATGATGTGACTCTCATCTACTGCGCTCTCACCTATGCTAAAAGGTGGACACAGCACCAAGCAAAGGTGGCGGCGTGATGAATAAACCAGCGGGTGCAATCATCTAAAAATTCCCCAGGCAGATGTGGTGGCGAGCACGTCTTTGATTAACTTCATTAATATACATGCCTCGCTCTGATAAACAGGCAGTGGCATATGGTGAAAAGCGTGAACAGGAAAAGACTGATTTGCTGTTTGCTCTGGAAAACAAACAAGCCAACAGGTCCTAGCAGATGGTGCTGTGTGCAATGCTGGTGGGAGGCAGAGCGCTGCATAGGCGCCGCCGCCGCCAAACAGGAGCTCTCCTGTGGATGAAGAGAAGCCCGACTATCGCCCTCGGCCTGCCGCATGGTAAACAAATAAAGTGTCCTTCTGCTTTCCTGTGGGCTGAGCTTTTTATCCTGTGCTGATCTTACTTCCTGATTTCAAAGAACAAAAAAGCGCCTGTTTTTGGCAAGTTAAAGTGCTCCAGGCCCGCCGCTCTTCAGAAAGCAGCTTAAAGAAAGAATGTGTTTAATAATGGTTTGTTTGTGTGCCGCTCTCATTTCCCCCTGTGCTCCCTCTGTCTTCCCTCGGCATGCCTGTGAGCGCTCATTCCGCTTTGCTCCCATTTAAATAGCAAAGTTGGAAGCTCATTTCCATTGACAATAGATGTTGGTTCAGCATCAGCAAGAAATCACAGTTGTATTACACTGACTGCACTTGAGTCTCACATGGACTCCATATCAGACTAAAACTCAAAATAAAATAAAAAAAAGGACTTGGTTAAAAAAAACAGCAACTTATAAACAAATGACTTCTGAAGAACTTTAAGTTTGGCAGCATTTTTCCAGTGTCTTTGATTTCACTGAGGAGAAAATTCAATGACTTGTTACCATGAAAAAGATTTTCATCAAGAATACCTTCTTTAAAAAAAAAAAACGTGTATTCTTATAAAAGACAGGAAAAAAAATGATTTACTAACAGCCTTTAGTAAATAAAAAATATGACTACACCTTTTGTATCTTGAAAATCCCACTATGATAAAAAAATTGTTTTGGTTTTTTTTTAACATGTTATTGTGAAATTTTTTCTGATGATGGAGGACAAATATGAAAACAATTAAGCTCTGAGTATTTCTTTATTTAAATTGTTTTAAATCAGGAGCAGATAAAAAAAAAGTTTTTTGAAAAAGATAGTATTTGTAACGTAGAGCATATGCTGGGCGAGACGTCCACTTCGCTCCATTCTGATTAATCCCCTTGCAGACGAATAGATCCATGAAAGTCTTTGTTTTCCTTGTCTGAGTTGGAATCTGCATCTAAACTGTACGGCTGGATATCTCTGATATTGGTCGCCATTTCTGTTGCAGTGATAGTGTTTTGTTGAGGGTGTGATGGACTGTACGCTAGAAGGAGAGAGTGTAAACAGAAAGCTCAGTTGTGGGTGATGGGAAGAGTGGGGGCAGGTTTGCTCCATGCCAACAGTCCTGCCACACTATGTCAGAAAATGACCAAAAACTGTATACTTACAGTAAAAACCCACGAGGAACACTTTTACAAAAGATGAGTGGAGTAGGATTTTGATGTCACATGCATAAGTGTCTCTGTATTTTGGAAATCAAATACAGGTGCAACATGAGTGTCGGAATCTTATTATAAATGTATAAAATGTATAAATTAATATAAATAAAATCGTTATCAAAATGTCTCAGAGGCCCTCTTCCCTATTCATTGTTGATCCTGAGATCAAGTCTTATCGGTGAAAGGCCTTTAGTCAAAAACACGTTTGTTGTTGTGAAGAAGTAAAGAAGGCAAAGAATTCTAGCCTGCAAGGGTAAGAGTCACTGAGAACACAACGTCATGACATTTATTGCATAAGTTGGAGTAGATCTTTTTCATTGGTTGACGACTTAGAAGCAGGTTCACCAGGTGCAGCAATGAGAACATGACACAGCTATGATCTCTTACTAAATATACAGTATTTTCTGCACCTTCAGTGAATGAGTTTATTTTGAACTAATGTCACCTATAAGGCGCATCAAGCGAGACAGACGTCAGAGATAAGTCTGACAGTCAGCCAGACTTTATTACCTGCGTTCACAGTGATTCTAAAACATGTCTGTAACACGCTACATGTTAGCCATGCTTGCATATTCACAATACCTGTAACTCTCAACCATGGTTACAACAATTAAAAAAACCAAACTCATCCCGCTAACTCTCAACCTTGTTAGTAACACGTAACAAAAAACACAGTCCGACACCACAACACGTTAGTCACGTTAGTGTGTTTACAATAATACCCAACTTTGTTTGCACCAGAATTAATTTATGGTGCTCCAGACTGGCATTTTCCAAGTTTTAGGTGCTTATGATTTAGTTTTGTTTCCAATGGTAAACTTTAATGTAAGATGTAATAGAGTTCTTAAAGGATTTGCAGTGGTTTCCATTAGTTTTTAATATTAACAATTAGTAATTTTCCATATTTTAGTTTAGAAAAGATACTGACTGAAAATGAAAAACCTTCATTTTTTAAAACACATGATACCACTTCCTCAAAATACTTTAAAAAGAGCCTATATCATCCAAAATAAAGCTTTTTAGAGCTTTTAAGTGTATTATAATGTTCATTCCTCACTATAAAAAAACCCCAAAGTGGCATTTTGATCCATCCATTCACATTATTCTGAGTATTCTTCTAAAAACCTGCTCTCTCAGCACCAGCCCCTGTCAACCCACGGAAACGAGCGGGTTCTCACATTGTGATGTCACAAAGTGAGGAGCCGCCCCTTTCGCTGCCAGGACCATCCACTTTCTCTGAGGAGCTAGCAGTAATAGTCAAAACTCTATCCTCTAGCCCAATATGCACAATCTTCACATCTTTCTAAAAGTTTGGAAGCTGTTTGTTTTCGAGCATGGATGAAACGCAGACACGGCTTTAGGATGATGTCATAAAAGAAGAGAAAGCCAGTGCCACAGAGATCAAGCCATCCTACTTCCCAGTAGGAAAATTAGCTGCGAAAATAACTCATATTTCATAAAAAATTCTTTCTTTAGTGTGCCAAAGGTAATATGTAATCATATATATGGATATAGTTTATTCTGAAAGGCTTAAGAAAGGCATGATATAGGCCCTTTAAAGAGTTATGCAATTACAAAACCATAATTACACATTTTGTATTTTGTTATCTAATCCAAAACAACCACAGCTCAAAACTATTTAAAATGTTGAGCAATTTTAAGGAGCAAAAACAACAAAATGCTGGTCCATCAGACATGGACAAATCGAAGAAAAACATTAAGTAAACGTTTTTAGATTACGCAGAACATTATGGAACAATTAGGGCACTCTGTTGTAAAAAAACAATACCTTTTAACATAACACTGGTTAAAAATACTGCTTTACATGTGCAAAAAAACTGGTTAGCTGCACAACCTTTCATTGTTTTTGTTTGAGTGTAAGAAAAAATTCATCTTTTCCTGAAACGAGAAAATCTTCTGGCTTTTGTTTAAGGTTAAATCTGTGTTCAAATAGTGACACTGAAAAGTATTCCAGTCCTATCTGATCATTTTTCAAACTGCTTGCTAAAGCAGTTTAACAGAAACATGTTATGGAAAACGTCTCCAGTCATAAAAACTACAAATGATGAAAACCGTACAGATCATGTTTGAAATGGTATTTTTATTTTTGTTTTTTGTCTGTAAGCTGAAGAATGCCATTTTGAGCTCTAATCTGCAGGATAAAGTGGATTTCTCCATTTTTTTCTGCTTTAAACAGAGCACATGCAAAAAAAAGGTTTCAAAGGCTGTTTAATGTTTCCTCATTGTTCGTTTCCAAGGCTGCAATTAAGATGCCAAGATGCTTATTAATAATCTTTGTAATTGCAATTTCACAATTTGTTGTAAAGGCTGAATATCATTACCTTGCACTACACATGCAATTACACACACACACACCGTATGGTAATGTTGTCAAGAATTTTAAATGTACTGATTACAAAAGTTAACCCTAATTAGTAAATGATGGACTACTGCTGATGAATGTGCAGCTGAAATCAGTGTCTGACAGATGAAGAGTGACAGAACAGGAGAAAAAGCAGAAGAAGAGAGACAGGGGGATGAAAAAGAGAGCAGGAGCTCAGAATCTGAAGGCTTGGAGTCCATAATTAGGCAGCAGCTTTTCCTCTCTAACCATTTTCCCAAAAGAAAAGAAGCCTGACTACTTAATTGGAGGAATCAAATTTAGTCAAACGCCCCGTCGGCTCAAACCTACATCATTAAAGTTGCCAGCTAAAAACATCAAACAACGCAGCATTAATGAAGCAGATGTATTAATTTCCCATTTATGAGCAGCTAAGCAACTTGCTGCGGCTCCCCGCTCCCCGTCCTCCCCGCCCCCTCTCTCCCCGGCTTTCTCTGACAGCACTATTAATGATCTTTAATGCCCCACAGGCAGTAATAGGCCCCGCTGGGAGAGCCGAAACATTGCGATTTGTATTGAGGATTTAGACATAACGTGGGGGTTTGGGGGGGTGGGGGGAAGCTGAGGACATCTCGGAGGTGCTTGATCGGGTCTGGGCCTCACCGGGTGGCGGCAGCTCGAGAGACACGAACGACAGCCTGATGAGGAAATCAAACCTTGTGTTCAAACGGGACAGAGCTGCTGATTGTCACCGACAATCAAGACGCTTAAACAAAGAAATAAAAAGATGCAGCTGGGAAAAGAAATCAAAAGCAGACCACATAAAAAGAAACCTCAACACCTGACAGCTACCACACACATCAGGGAGAGACAGACCCGAGACTCATGCAGGGAAAATGACCTGCCACTGGAAAACCATCATGCAGCTTTAGAGCAAGAATAAACACCAAACAAGGGATACTGAACACTAGATACTACAAGACATACTGCATTTTTATCTTTTCAAGTATTAACCTTCATGTTTCAATAAGAAACCCAACAACACAAGAATGACATTGAATAAAATCTGTGTTACACGCAAAAATATCCCATTTTTGGAGGATTGTGGCCAAAATGCCACATAAACAAAACAAATGACCTGCTGATTATGATCATATGGAATAAAGAGAAATAACTCTCTGATGTGATTTAACAAAATATTGAGCTCTCCGAGGCTCAATTTAATCATCAGTTTTGAGTTATTTGTTTTTTGTTAAGATTTAGGATTTTCTAATTGACAAAAATAACCTAAAACTGAATTATTTTATTGATGTGTCTCTGAGTGCACGTCTAGCCTAATATACTGTAAAATTCAAACAGCACACAGGCTAAAAGACTTTCAATGCCTTGACAACTGAATTTATTTCAGGCTATAAAAAAATGTTCACTTATGTTTTTGCTTTCATGCAAATGCTAAATTAAGGCCAGTTTGGAGCAGAGCTGGTTTAATGCCTGTTTGCATCGATGGGTTAAACACTTTATTTACAAAAGAATATCAATACTAAAGTTTCATTGTTTAATCCACTTCGTGAGAGCAAATTGAATTGGGTATTTGCAATGAATCAAGGAAAAAATGGTACGGTGGCAGCAAATGACTGAAAAAAACAGAAGATATTTAAACGTTCCATTGAAAAAAACAACTAAGAGAAATAGATATAAAGCCTGTAACAGGATTAGCAGTAAAAGGAATGTCAGAGGCTCTAATTTGTGAATGGCTGCCTAAAAAGATTCCACCTAATTCTGTCATTTACATGTTCAAATGACCCAAATATAAACCGCTGTCCACATCCATGATTTAGTGTGCCATCTGCTGAGGAAGCCCGGTGTGAACATGGACCACATGTTTATTTACGACGCGTTTAAAACGGGCTGTTTTGTGAGGGAGGCAAAGGGCTCTGTGGCCGGATGAGATCAAATGGGACATTCTTGTGGGTCACCATAGCTGCCATGTCCTCGGGCTGAAGAAGAGCTTCGCACATGCTGTCATCCATCTGTTCAAAAGCCATCTCTGATGCTATAGGGGTGCATAGGTGTGCATGATATAGCACTATAAATGCACACAGCTGTCTTAGAGTAACACATGCTCCCTTCTGTTACAAATAAAATTGCTAAATTTACTAAGTGTAGTGCAGGTTCTGTAGTAAATTAAAAACTCATCATTGTGAATAAATTCAAAATTAAAAAGAGGAAATTTTCCTAATTTGGGTTTGTCTATAAGGGATTCCACTTTAATCTGTTATAATCTGTTTTTACTTTCTAAAATGGAATAGTGTGAATCTATTTTTCCTCCAGAAAATGCATGGAAAATGTTTCAGCGGCAGCATCAAAACAGCTGCTTTGGGGGGTCCACGCTTCTCTCCTGCATCTCCTCAGACAGCAGCATTGACATTTGTGTGGTGCTTCACTGCAGCAGGCGGCAGAGGGGTTAAGCTGCCAGCGATGCATTGATAGTAAAGGAAAGTGCAGCTGGAGGCGGCAGATAGCATGTTCTGTCATACGGGCTCAAACTGCCTGCATAATGAAGTGAGGAGAACGACAGGGGAAAGAAAAAAAGATGGGGAATATAATTTGTTTTTGCTGAAAATGAAGCGGGTTCACGGCAGTCTGAAAAGTAGTGGGAGCCTCAGCTTATAGGCAGGAGGAGGAAAAACATCCAGCTCAGCAGTGAATAATCACCATCAGAACGTGAAATATTGTTCTTCCTGTTGCACTGGGTTGTCTTCCTTTGGACACAGACAAAAGCTGCTGGTGCCTACAAACACATTTATGACTTTTGCAATCTGAGTGACAAGTCCAAAGAATCTATGGATGGTCTCAACTCACGTGAAGAAAATTTCTTCAAAATTCAGTGTTTTGAAATCTGCTCTAGGTGTTCCTGAACTTTCTATCATGTCAGTGACATGTCCACCCAGAGTTTGAGAGACTGTGGGATTGAGTGGTCCTAAATGCAGAATCACCCTACAGTAGCTTTGACTGCTTACCTAAAACTTCTACGCAGCCTTTTTTTGTCAGCTCCTGATTCACAACGATTTGAACAAAGAAATACATAGAAAGGCAATTTTGATCTGAACTATTTTTAAAATATGTTCTCCATCATCAGAAAGTGTTAAAAAAAACTAAAGCATCATTTTCATCAGACTGGGTCTTTAGGGGGAGTTATTCAGCAAATAGGTCCTGGTTGCAGCAGGAACAAGTATCTACTGCTTTTTCTAACACATTTTATACACTGTATGAGACGACATTAACCATCATCTTAAATGGCTCATCTTTCACCCAAAAAGCTGAGATGGCAACGGGTAAGTCTAAACCAAAGGTTAATCCATGAATAAAAAAAGTGCCCCTCTCATATGGTTAGACTGAGACTAATCCCAAGGTCTCAACTTTGCTGATACTTGTAAAACTGTGCCGTTGATGTAAAACATTTGTAACAAAATCCAAATTCTCGCTAATGAACAAATGAATTAAAATGCGCTAAATGTACACGGCCTTAAAATGCAATTAGTCTTTAAGTGTTTAAAGCCTTTTTGATTAAATTATTTGTGACACAAAAGCATCTTGACCCACAACTACAGGGTAAACATGTAGCCAAACACAGAGAAATGGCTGCTCCCACACACGCTCAGTCAAAAACGTTATTCATTTGCTCAGATTAGGATTGATGGGTTCTGCTGTGGTGTGAATCTGTTAAGAACAGTTCCCTAAACCTTAGCCTCAACCTGGAAAAGAGCCATCAAGCTGAAAGGGTGCCCAAGGAGCAAGAGACTGAAGCGGCCACATCAGTGGTCTGTTTTTTCTGGGGTGGGAGGGGTGAACGCTTGGTTGGTAATTTCATCTTCAGTTTATGACCAAAAGAGTTCTGTCTTCATGCTCTATCCACCTCGGAAAGCTTCCCCATCCACCATTCTCCTCTCCAACAACCGCCTTCATCCCCAGTGTCTCGCATCCATCCATCCATCCTTCCATACCACTATGATTTATCACTGGTGCTCATGTGCTTGGGAATTGATTTCCAGGGAACCAGGCCTTGTGCCCATCCTTTCTGTGGAGGCCATAACGATCAAGTCGTGGATCATTAGTCTGGACCACTGTTTTCCACTGCTCTGCTGGTTGGGTGCCATACATCTCCCTTTCTGGTTTAAAGTCACAGGCGCTGGTAAATTGCCTCCTCTTCCTTCACTTCTACCCCCACCTCCCCTGCCACAGTCACAGCTCATGGTCCTCATCTGTCCTCCTTCACGCCAAAGCACTTACTGAAAACCAAACTGTGCTGGAGCTAAAGCTAATGTTACGCTGAACGTGCAAATCTTTTAGGACTAAGGAAATCCCCCGACTTCCAACTCACTGAGCGTAACCACGGCAATAAGGAAGATGGGACATCATTTTTAATTTGGAGGTAAACAAGACAGCTGTATCATCTTCGACAGTTTGTCATGACAGATGCCAATTTAAGCAACCTAAACTCGAAAGGATGGAGTCTGTTCTCAGAGAGGGTTTGAGCAGGACAGAGGAAACAGCCGTTACAGACTTGTTTCTTTCCCTGAAGAACAATACATTTCCGTTTTTTGCAGCCTTTGTTTCTTGCTAAAATGGAAAGAATTATGCAGGTTTCACAGGTATTCTGAGAGAGTGAAGCCACCAGCATTTTTCAGTGAGTGCTCATCAAGGTGGCTTTTTCTTTTCTTTTTTCTTTTTTTACCCTGCAATCTTAAAATTGACAGAACAATAATGAAGTGCTTCAGTCAAACTTAAGGGCTAATCACCACAATCTTCTAGCTGCAATCATGCTGGCATTCACCTGGAATACTCCCATTGTAGATTTCACTTATCTTCAAAATAAAAGAAATGGAGGAACCATTCTTTGCACTTTTAAATGCTTTAATTATTTCCAGTTAAAATTTGCAGAAATAATGCCGAAAGTAATTCCAATGATTTCCAGGTGTTTTGGAATTGGATGAACTTTCCTAAATTCAGCCATTTCCAAGAAATGCTTGACTAATTGTTTTTTGTCAGACGGTCCAAAGCCGGTCAAACAAACACTCTGCAGAGCTAACAGGCCGAGCTGCAGCAAAACAAACATCAGTGCACACCAACAGTTGAACTGTCTTTGGTGGCTCTACACTGCGTTCTGGCACAGACTCTGGAAGATTCTCGAAGTGGAGCCTGAGTCTGGTAGCGTGCACTGGCAGCCGTGATTTACAACAGCATGTAAGTGAATCTAATAAGCAGAGTGAATGCTTCCCGTCGCTTTGGCATGGCCCGTGCTTGGGCCCTAATCATTCAAATATTTTGGCAAAAGGCAATACCCTGCTCCTCTCCAAGAGAGAATAATGAGACATGGAGCTCTTAATCACAGCAGATCAGTTCAAATAAATGAAAAGAGAATCAAAAGCATTTTTGCAGAGGCAATCGCTCCCTCTGTCCAAATGAGTTGACTGAGGGCCAGATCTTTCAGATGGAGATTTACCCAGGAGATGGAACAAATTTTTTTTTATTTTTGCAAGACTTCTCAAGCAGCGCCTCACCCCTCTACATTTAAAAGTTTAAAAACAAACATACTTTAGAGCTGTTTGCTTTTGGATGGGCAAAGACCCAGCCCGATGAAAATGGCATTTTTTTGGGGTTGTTTATTATGTTCTTGTGGCATTTTCTGGAAGAAAAATATGAAAAAATTAGCATAAAACTGCATTTCTGAATTTTCTTTATTTAATCGTTGTGAATTAGGAGCAGACAAAAAAAAATTGATGGAAAAAGCTTGTAGCTGTGATGTAGGTGCTACAATCGGCAGGCCACGAGCTCCCTGCTCCGCCTCAGTCCAATGCATGCACCTGCAGACGTCTGGATCCATGTTCGTCTTGGTTTTCCTCATCTGATCTGCAGTGATGAAAGTCAGGCAAGGAAAAAATCCCTGAACTTTTCTGTGAGCGATATGGCGGCGTGGAGAGAAATTTTGGACTTAGATGCATTCTGGTACATTCTGGCAGCTAGTTATTCACTTCTTTATCAAGAAACTAAGACTAATTGGAGCCTCATGATTTGTCATTCAAACCTAGTTTGACTTACCGTTAAGGACTTGCTGGTCCTAAAAAAGAATTTGGATAATTGCTAAAAGTAACACAATCCTTCAATCTAAGCTTTTCCTCAAAGCTGCAAAACATACAATTGCTAAAATATAGTAACATCAAAGCCCCAAATGGCAAAAAGAACACCAGTAACGATGATATTCTATGAAAGTACCTCATTTGTACATGATTTCTGCTTTAGAAATGACAGATGTACAACATCCACTTGCACTGTTTTCTCAAACTATAATGACATCAAAATATGGGATCTGCTTTAAACTATCATTCTATAACATAATACATCAATTTTTTACCACCAATACTAAGTTCTGGAGATAATCTGGGAAATATCAAAACAAACATACAAACAAAATGAAACATTGTAAACATTCTTTTTTAAGGGAGTCTGGATTCAAACCACCAAATACTTGTAATTAATGTCAATAATGCTGAACTAAATCATGGTATTCAGGAAATACAAATAAATTAGATAGAGAAATATATTCAAAATAAAAAAACTGAAATAATTTCAAATTTTGGTTTTGAGATTATTTTACACAGAATGTGTTGGACCTACACTACCTTAAAAATATTTTTCTTCCAGCCAAGACCACTAAATTTGTTTTGTATCGTCTTCTCACAACTGAGGTCGTGACCACGCTCAATAATGACGATGGCCGCCATTATTTTAACACAAATTGATCGCCAACTCTTCAGATTTGTTTGTGAAAGTTTAGCGTGGGTCCGCCAGTTTTGGATTCAAGGGAATCCGTCACGCTGACCGCGTGGTACACACAGAGCCAATCACAGCCGTCGATGCATCCGAAAGCAACTAAAACGTCCCGTCATTGGTCAATTAGGCCGGGAAGACGAGAGATGGCCGCGCCCATAGAGGAAGCGATCCACGCAGAAATATCGAAAATAAAGCTAAAATTCGCCGATTTCAGACAATTTTTTCATCCGGAAAACAATTTGTCCATAGAGATCAGGTCTTTATTTCCCAGAAGGTACGATTGGTTTGCTCAAAAACCCGGATTTCCGGGAATTCCCGGAAGACTTTCATCACTGTATCTGGCTCAAAACTGTACGGCTGGATAGCTACGATGTTGCTCTCGCCGTTTTGTGTTTCACAGGTTGGGCCTGCGAGGGGCTGTGAGGTAGTGGGAGGGCGTGTAAACAGATGGGTGATGGTGAGGGGGAAGGCTTACTCTGTGCCAACAGTCCCACCCACAACTTAGAGGGGAAGTTCTAATGAAATCCTGCCGCTCTGCAGAAACTATGTTCTGGAAAACGACACAGGGTTTTGAATTTTGGCTAAAAACAGCACAATCATAATGAAAAGACCACTGAGAACACTTTGAATATAGATCAAAAAATTATCGGGGTGAGACTTTACGGAACAAGTGATGTAGATGTTGCAGATGTTCTATATTAGGAGCTTTGCTTTAATTTAACAGATCAAAACTTGATTGGACAACATACAGCACACAGAGGACAACTTAGACTTCAGACTAACCCCAGAAACTCAGGCCTTGTGTTCATCTTAATCAAAAACTCCTCCACACTTCTTCTCCTATCACACCTAAGACGCTTTCTGGAAGCCCAAGCGAAGCAGCGTGGAAGCTCTGACACCTCATCCAAGCTCAATAATTCACCATGCTTTCACTTGCCAATTCTTTCCTCTGCCAATCTGAGACCTTTCCGCTTGCTGAGACAGCGCTCTAACAAACGATGCTGTCAGTTAACAAGATGGAAAAACATTCTGTTAATTTTTTTCTCTCCTTCTTTCCCTCCCCTCCTTGGCGAGGAGCCTTGATGTGCTGAGACAAGGGCTGGATCACAGCTTGCCTGGGGGGGGAGCCTGACACAAGACAGGCTGCCGCTGACATGATGAGCCTCGAGACTGCTGGCAAATTCTTGTGATGTCACTTCCCCCTCTCGACAGTTCTGACACCTCAACGAGGGGTTCTGGGGAGATGAGGACTAGAGGGAGCTGCTGTTGAAGATGGGGGTCTGGAAGGGGGGGGGGGGGGGGCTTGATGAGAAGAAACACTGGTACGTCAACTGTGTGCCTCTTCTGTTTTCTTTAATGTTCTCGCTTTTATCGGCAGTAGGAGCTGTCAGCGGTAATCACGTTTGTAGTGAGAAGCTGCAGAGACGATAAGCCCTGCCTGTAAGTGCAGCATCCTCTGCTATACATATGCTGCTGTTCCTCTCTGTCTGTCTTCATGAAGGATGGCGTACTCCCCAGAGAGACAGACAGACGAGAGGGACTGAGAAATAGATCATCCTCATTTGCAGGATAGAGAGAAAGAGGCCATATCTCAGTCCTCCGAAAGATGGTGTAAGTTTGCTGCACATTATTTTTTCTGTCTCAAAAAACACAATCATACTTATATACAGTATGTCAAGTTATCTTTTTAAATTATTTAAATATTAATCTAGAAGCCAAGAAGACGGAATCTCCAACTCTAACTGATATTTTGCAGTTTAGCTATTTTGTTTTGAGTAAAGTGCAATCAAAAAGTGAGCGAAGCTGAACAAAATGTAAACAATCCTAAGGGTTGACCTTTGTACTCTATTTGCAAAAATATAAATTTAACTCAAAATTATATATATGAAGGCATTGATACGTTTTATTTTTTTTAAATTCAAGTGTAAGAATCACATTATTACATTTTAAGACTGTGTTGCTATGTGTTTATAGATGCAATCAAAGAATATATAGTATAGTATAGTATAGCACATTATAGTATAGTATAGTATAGTATAGTATAGTATAGTATAGTATAGTATAGTATAGTATAGTATAGTATAGTATAATGATGGTACCTCTTCATTAGTAAAAGGAGAAAAACTAAATAGTAAAAATAAAGGAAAAAAAGGAAAAAATAAAGGAAAAATCAATTCTAATCAACTGAAAATCAGTTATTTCTTCATAATCTGTGTATTTTGTCGTACAACCTTTTAAAGCAGTAAATGCAACCAGATGACTTCTGAAGTTAATGGGACTTAGAAAACTTGACTGGTTTTCCTCTGTTATCAAAAATCAGAAGTTTGTTCTAAAGATTTACAGTTTAAATGTCACCATTAAAACACAAAAGCGATGTTACAGGTAATGTGGCTGTGACTTTTAGAACACACACTGCCCAAGGTCTATGTCCATAACACACCAAGCATGTGTGGCGTCTTCAGTATACGGTGATCACACTGGATTGTTGCTGCCCAGTTCCAGCGCATGCACAGTAAGAGTCTAGGTATGAGATGTTGAAGCAGGGCAAATCTTGCTAATCTTGCTCCAGGCACAGGTCTGTTTTGATGTAAGACTGACTTGGTGTCATAGAATTCCAATCGGGCACAAACCGCAATTGCTCAGTTCTTCTTCATTATTGAGTTTCAAATGGTTATATATTAAAAAGGACACTATCCAAATCCAAGTCCCTGATTCCTCAAAGTTCAACAGGTTTAACCTTTGCGCCAGTTCAAATACCAAGTGTTTTGTATGTAGAGCCCGAAAACGGACTTCATAACATGAGTACAGACGTGTGACTGCGATAGTTTTGAACGCCAAATCCCGATATCGGCATAAAAGCACACTTACATAGGCTTTTCATTGGAAATAGTCGCCCAAACGCGAGCCCGATGTGAACACAGCATAAGAAGGGTGTAGCAATATAACAACCGAAGCACAACAAGGTGACAACCACCTGTTGTAGACATTTTGATATAAAGGAAAGAATCTAAGAAACAGATGTGTAATGAAACTTGTATGTTGTCTGTTTCTTAATTGAGTAAATTGCTAATTCACACCAAATCTCTGGCTCGGAAATTTTGCTTACAAACAGGAAGTAACAAAGGGTGACTTAAATGTTAATGTTAGGGTTGGTAGGCGCTAATATCCAGAAAGGAAAAACATGGCTTAACCTTCATTAGTCTTTAATGTTGCATACAAGTAGTAATTACATACACAGGAAGCACAGAATGGTATTTTGTGCATGACAGGTGGCTAATACCGTCTAAATAAAGAAATGTACAACAATTAAAAATCATCACTGATTATCCATCTCTAGTGAGCATTAAAGCAATATTTGTCGTTAATTGAATGATAATGCACTCACCCCACCTGTTTCCTGTGGAAGGGAGGCAGCACTTCGTGGGGGCGAGCTGTGCTCCTCCTCATCCTCCCCGTCTCTCCCGCTGCCTCCCCCTCTCCTGCTGTCAAAATGAGGCAGAGAGGCCTGCCCTCATAGTGGCCATTAAAATAATGTGGCCTAACCTGAGCAGGGGTTAACCAGCTAATCTCCCCTAGACTGCTCCTCCATGGACATGAATAATGCAGATCAGGTTTCTAAACAAGCACACAGATGAATCTATAAATCACCCAGGTCAGGGCAATCTTATTAGCTCCCCTCTCTCCCATCTCTCTGTCTGGTTTGTCCCTGTCAGGCTGCTGCAGAGGGAGCCTCCTTGTATAAACATGTAGTTAAATGTCCTGTTGGTCTTTATAGGTAGGATGTGAGCCAACAACCGGGAGAAACTGCAGAGCTGAATTTAATTGAACGAGCTCTGTCCCTGTTTACTTTCTGGGGTTTGACAAAATGGTTGTAATGTTAAGTAACCAGGTTGTCAGATTACAGAAAACATTTGTAGCTTGTCATAATATTACAAGTCATCCCTTTTGCTATTGTCTCACATCAAGCTTTTTCTGTATTATGAGCGGGGTAGCAACCATATCACTGTCTTCCGTCTTTGGCAAACCTTCTTTTCAGCCTAGCAGCAGCTTTTCAACAGATATATTATTTTGTGTTTTTAAATGTGTGCTACAACAACAGTTCAGGTTATTCTTTTACTGGTTAAAACACAAGAGAAGTCATCAGTAATAACATCATTTTGGCAAAAAAAAAAAAAAAGAAAAAATTTGTGTCGTACAGCAAGCTGACACGTATGTAAGAAATTCAAACATTTACTTTTAATGATGTGTCTTCAACTAGAGAAGACAAGGACAGCACATAATGCTATTATACATCTACGTAAGATATAGTTTACTGAATATATAAATCTGTTACATCAATGATCATGTTGAATGTTTCAAGAACTGAAATAAATATTATATCACTTAATACTTGGTAATTTTGCTCTAAATATGACTGTATTTCTGTTAACTTTGCATTACTTCCACAAACCAATAGCTCAGTAAAGAGTCACCGGGCCGAGCTTCCAGAACCTTCCAGAACCTTCCAGAACCTTCCAAAACTTTTAAACTTGTGTTTAAATTAGGGCTGGGAAAAAATAAATAAAGGATAATGGCCGGCGAAGTGTGCTTTATCAGAAATTATACCATGGTCTGGGTGAATACTCAAATTTGATTGGCTGCTGGGTGTGCATTAAGAAGTGATAACGCACAGTGATAATGTATGTCTAAAAAAGAAGTCCCAGTTACATAGTTAAAATTTTCTAGATTACTGCGCTGGTTTCTTTAAAACAAACTTTTGCTTCATCATCTGGACAAAAACAAGTGGTAAGAGGTGAACTTTCTCTCTGAACTGATGTTTTATTTAACCCATCAGAACGACCAGCATAGATATCACTTTCCTTTGCCGCTGCAGTCGAGATCCACAGTTTGTGCGGCACGTTGTCACAACACGCAGGACTATGCGATGGTTGGTTTATTATTTTTTTTTTTGAGTTGAGATTGCTTTTTTCACAAAAAAACTGACTATTTATTATCGCGTTGTCATGGTAACGGCTGAGCCGGCACCGACCTTCAGTCTTTGAGTTCTATGTGAAGTAAACAAAATTACACCTACGTATGTCACTCTTTTTCCTGCAAACAACTTTTAAGTTATAATTTTGTAATCAAATTTGTTTAAAGTCGTTATTAAATTTTGCAAACAGTAATTGATCACTAAAACAAAATCATGCAATTAAAGATTTTAATCGTTGCCCAGCACTAGTTTAAATGAGACAAGTTTAGTTTGCTCTCAAATGTTATGCAATGTCTTTGTCAGCAAGGGCATCTGTCTATTATATATCATTTTGAGCAGCACTTAAATTATTACTCTTTTGACACAACACATGTGCTTCCCATAGTAGTCCATTTAATCAAAATAACGACCTCAGTGACTTCCTCTCTGTGATATCTCTATACGGTCTTTAGCGTATGTAGTTTCATCTGCACGTGCAGTCTCGTGGGGGTTGAATCCCTGCAGATCACAAAGGAAGGGTTAGTTTCTGCATGCATGCAGGGATCAGGGAAGCACAGAAGTTTAGTTCCCATAGCCAACTAACCCATTTCATTTGTCAAACCCAGCATAGGCTCCCACATACTCAATCAAACAAAGCCACTGCTAGCTCACAGAGTCATTTCCCTCTCTTCCAATTACAAATGAGTCCATTAGTGTGTCTGCAGTGAGCCCTGCACTGTCTCCCAGTAATGGCTTGTGAGATTTCCATCATAATCATAATGGCTCCCAGAGCAGCCATAAGTGCAGATGGAAGGTCGCTCATAGGTAATGAGCTATCTCACCACCCAAAGGGCATATCTTCAGCTTTGTTATTTAGAACTGCATGCCTACGTTTTGATGGGAGCATGAGCTTTATGGACTGCTGGATGTGAGGATGGATTTGGAAAAGTGAAGGATGACAGAGGAGAAGATGCCTAGCACTGATTAGCATCACTAAGAATTGGGGTTTGGGCGGCAGATGTTAAACTCCATTACTCACACCAAACCATTCCAGCTCATACCAAATGTCAACCTCACATTACTTTGCATGTAGACATTCCAACTTCCTCACCTGGCTGTTCAGGTTTCCAGAGCAGATTTATCATTAGGGCCAGCAGTGTCTGTATGACTCACCTCTGCTTGCCATTCACGGCATCACATTCTTTTCCCCGGCATCGCACTGCTGCAGCCAGCTCTTCTGTACCAACGACCAATTACTGTGTGAATGCTGCTCTTGGAAACATTTTTAGAAAGAATTCACTCTCTGCACCAGCAGGCTGTCAGCCAGCGTAGCTACAGAGGATCTCAAACTTGGTGGAATAAGCTAACACAACACTTGTTTTTAATTGACCTGAGAGCAATGCACAGCTAGGATGACGGTCGTATCCATAAGACCTTTTCCTCTTGGCTCTAGTTTGACTGAGGCTTTGGTGTCTTCGTGTGCCAACATTTAAATGAGTAGAGCAAGATAGACGATCACGGTGGGTCCTCTGGTCTCCAGAGTTTTGCTGGAGGCAAGTCTTGTGGCCTTACTTATATAGGGGGGTTAGTGTTTGTAACAACGGTGTTTCAAATAAAAGCATTTGGTAACGAAACTACAAGGTAACAGGGTAATCTACTTACTGTTTTTGGAATGCTGTGACTCAACATTAAATGCGATGCATTACTTTGAATTGATTTCATTACCTGTTCAGACCAAACGCTCCACCAGCTGGTCTTGTGCCAAATGGTGTCCTTCGGTCAAAAGGGGAAACTGGGTGGGTTAACCACAGGTTAAGTGATTACAATTGGCTAAGTCGGCGTCACATTTTATGCTAGCCAATCAAAACCAATGTTGTTGGACACTGGGGTTGGCCAATACAGGGAATTTGGGTATCGATCCGATCACAAATAATTACAGGGCCGGTATTGGGTGCCACCGATTTAGAAACCGATACAAATGCTGATACTTTTTGTTCATTAAGTGTATAATAAAACACAGAACACAGAATAATAATAAGGAAACAGTAACTATGCAACATTTAAAAAAAGCTTCCAAATGTAACAAATTAAAATAAAAAACAGCACCATAAATGTATATTTTAAAAATAAAGGCAGTAATAAAATAACAAAGTCACTATTAAAATAGAAAGTAAACAAAACCAACATTAATAAAGTAAAGTCAAAGTCCCATTGGTTGTCACACAACAAAATGTGTGAAATGTGTTCTCCGCAGTGAGCTGCAGACAGAGCCGCACTCAGGATCCATTTGGTGGTTTAAATTCCGGTAAATACAAAAATATGAAGAACACAACAAATAATCCCGTCATTGATGCAAATATGTGGCTCTCTCTGCTGCTCAGTGAAGCAGGGAGGAGGGGGGGTGAAAGTGTAGGCAGCGGGGAGGGGGGGGGGCTGTTTACGCCCACCACTATATGACACAAGTCCACAAACATCCCACACAATCACTCACAAACATCCAACAGGTGGAAGAAACGAGAGGAAAGGCGAGTCCAGAGTAAACTAATTAAAATGTCATTTTAATCTCAGGTTATGAGAGTTTTATGTATCTAATCAGCTACAGGTACTGCAGTAGCATTTCATTTGTTTAACCCTTGTGCTATCCTATGACCCCACCCTTACATTGACGTGTTCTCCCTACCATGACAAAGGTGGATAAAGGTGGAGAGGATTTCATGTAATTCATGGAAACCAGTGAAGATCACAAATCATTGAAGAAAAAAGGTTCAGTGCACTGTCTAGTGGGTCTAGATCAGTGTTTTTCAACCAGTGTGGCGCAGCACACTAGTGTGCCGTGGGAGATGGCCAAGTGTGCCGTGGGAAATTGCCCTCATTAACTGATCTAAAAACATTTCCCATCTCCAGGATATCAGCTCTGTGTTCATCCAAACAGGCCCCTGATAAAACACTGAGTAGTTAGGAATATAAAAGATCATAAAATTATTTTTTCTTTGTGTTTATTTGATTCCAATAAAGACATTTTGATAAGAATAACGGTACCGCGATTTAGCTGCTGCTTAAGCTCTGTTTAAGGAAAAGTCCCTCCCCTTTAACTGTCTCCACCAATCATTCTTGAAGGCTTGATCACATGTCATCAGTCTGACCAATCAGAAGAGGTTAAAGTCTTCACTTCCTTGTTTAGATTTAGCTCAAAAAGTCGCTCAGTTCTAACAAAAATACCAGCTAAAGCTCATCTTTAGCGGTGTAGCTTTCCACAGAATCCGGTCTCAGACCGTGGAACAAGAGAACAAAACAATGAAGCTCAGAGATGCTGGTCTTTCTGCATTCGACGGATTTTCGGCACTACATCTCCCATGATGCATTGGGTTAAACTGACTGCCTTAGCGCACAATGAGTCTCTCCTCTTAACGTCTTAAAACAACAACGAACACACATAAAGTAGTTTTTGAATCTTTTAGAAAAAAACAACTGCAGCTTCCAGCTTTTTCTGCAAGAATTATCACAAAAATGCATGTGAGATCATGGAGGGACTGTACATCAATACAGACTATGAGCTTTTCCAATTTTTTATCTTTTTTGGATGCTGGTGTGCCGCTGGATTTTTGTCAAGGTTCAAGTGTGCCGTGGCTCAAAAAAGGTTGAAAAACACTGGTATAGATGACCCCACTCCCAATGTTAACATGCCTAGGATAACACATGGGTTAACTGTTTACTTTTGTAGAAAATTAGTACAGATGTTTACAAGACCAGCTATCTAAAAATTTACATTTAAATTCATTTGGATCACAGTTCAATTTACTTTGTTATTTTAATGTTCACTTTTGTTGTATACAAACGTGTCGGAAATTCAGGTTAGTTACTATTCTGTTGTCTCAGGTTGTTAGCTTGATTTATTTCGTAATGCAGTTCAACACCTAAAATAATAATCCTGGTGAAAATTATGATAAACAGCATTTCAAAATATCCTGTCAGGCATCCCCACAGTGAATCAGTAATCCCTGATTCACACAGGTGGTTTGGCGGAGAGTTTTTTAATGCTGCATGCCCTTCCTGACACAACCCTGTATTTCATTCGGGCTGGGGACCGACACACAGGACTCAAATTTGGGCCCCCTTGTGGCTACATAGTTAGGCAGTAGAATAAAGGGCCTTGCCCAATGACCTGCACTGGATGAAGCCCATCGTGCCCGTTAATTTCCCGTGTGCCAGTCCCACAGTTGTTTAATCTGGGTAAGACCCCTTATCACCTCATTTTCACAAATAGGTAACTGACTTCCAGCTTAGTATTGGAAGAAGGCCAATTAGAGCCAAGGACCTGTCTGCTGTAGGTGAGAAATAAACACTAAAGCATAATCTAACAAGTCCGTGCTTTCATTTAACACAATATATTTACAAATTTGTGAGCATGGTTAAATACATTTTCCATTTTATTGCTAACATTTGATTTAGTCTGGATCATAATCAACAGTCAATTTCCCTCCAAGAGTCGTTGGTGTTTTGTCACTGTGAAAAGGAAGACACTTAAAAGCATTCAGAGGTGCGGAGCTCCATGCAACAGCCTCATAAAGGCAGACAATGGCTGAGCTTAATAACAATCAGAATGGATCCCATGTGTGGAGGTCCCATCAAGCTAGGGACTTTCATTTAATTTCCCCTGGGCCAACTATGTCTTGTACACATAATTAGAGCCCAACATGCAATGCTCCTGGTGTTTTGTCAATAATCCCCTAAGGAGCAATCAGGACAAGGGCTGGACATGCATCTGTGACCTGGGATACTTGCAACAAGCTCAGCCACCTAATTACAGAGCTCCTAACAAGCAGTCTGGTGGTGGATGCAAGGAGAAGTTGTAGGAGAGGTCGAGGAACGCCGCCTGAGCTTAGGAACTTGCAGCGTTTGGTTCCTCTTCCAAACTAGTGATGTCATTAAGGTTGTTTGTGGCAGCTGCCGTGAATGCTGGGACATAGTTCCTGCTTCCCCTCATTTTAGATCCTGTTTTCTGTGACTCACTGTCTATGGTGACTAACACTGCAGGACATTCTGGCTCATTATTTTTCTGCTCTGAATTTATGATGTTTATGATGACATCATACATTGGATACTCACACCTTCTAATTATTCTTGAATTGCATTTGAAAAACACCAAAAACACAATTTTCATTGGAATGTATCATTAAAGGGCCTACATCATGCTTTCCTTAAGCCTTTCAGAGTAAACTATAACCTTGCATACCTTTGGCACACTAAAGAACGATTCTTCAATTAAATATGAGTTACTTAGGCAGCCCATCCAGCTCGGAAGTAAGATGACTCGATCTCGGAGGCACCGGCTTTCGCTTCTTGTGGGTGCCGCCAATTTCATGACGCCAGAGTACAGTAGAGCCGACCTCTGCAGCATGTCTGCATTTTGCCCACGAAAGCAAACAACATCTGTCCATTTGCAACGCTGGATGTGAATATTGTGCAGCCTTTCAAAAACGTTTTGCTGGTCACCGCTAGCTCTGCGGAGAAAGTGGGTGTGTGTGTTAGCCGGGGGGGTGGTGCAGGCAGCGCAGACTCTTCCTGGAAGGGGCACTACTCAGTCGTTTTAGTGGGTTGGGAGGGTCGTATGCTCAAACCATAGGGTTTTAGAGGACTCTTCAGAAATGCGTGAATAGACCAAAATACCACTTTGGAGTTGTTTTTTTTATGAGAAATTAACCTATAATACACTTAAAAGCTCAAAAACTTGATTTTGCATGGTTTAGGCCCTTTATGTAAATATTTAATTCCCAATGGCATTGAGCTGTAATGCCAACTACAGGTCATGTGTTGATGGGGATATTCCAAACAAAAGGGTCATTAAATATTTCTTCCTTCACATTATCTCTGGTATTCATATCACTTTAATAGCCAATCTTTTCCAGTGTAAGTACGACAACTGGGTTTACTGACCTGCTAAATACACAATTCCACGTGGACTGAGGGAAGTAAGTAGTTATCTGTGGGCTGAGGGTTTTGTTGAGAAAGGAAGTCAATTCTGAGACAGACTTTCTGTCTCAAACCATTGGCTTGACAAAAGGGCACTGAAGGAGCAGAGGGTTTATTTGAGAGCCACTGGCCCAGTCGCTGTGGGGGGGGCTTATGTACAGGTGAGGCAGCCTTGGCTGACATCCACTGAACATGGTGGGAAAATTTAACCGGGTCTTCCAGGAGAACTCTGTCTCAGCAGGGAGAGAGGGCAGACACAGAAACAGTGAGGAGTCAAGAGAGAGGCTGGCAGAAAAGAGATCGGTGCTGTGAAAGGCTTCCTGCATAACAAGGATGTTTTTTTTCACTTGCGGCCTGTTTTTGCAGACACTAGTTTGAACCCAAGGTCTTACTTTATGCATTATTAAAGACTGGTAACTGGCAACACAGCCTCATAAATAGAGATGAGGACAGACACCTGCGGACCCCCACTGCTGCTTACTTTTGATCGGTCACAAATCCACCGGCCTAACATGACCCAATAGGTTCTGGATGCACAAAAGGCCAGAATTCTCTCTACTATGCTGCAGGCCTCTGTTTTGTTTTTGCTGCTGCACCTGATACAATGACCCACATGAAGATGCTTTGTAATTCTGCAAGTCATTGGTGTTACAGAATGTAATCTCACTAATAAAGTCCTTGTTTAGATGTTTGATCACGCTGCTATGTTACCCTAATGCTACGTTCACACCAGCCTCGGCAACGTTAGTTGAAGCGACCACTTTCAATGTAAAGTCTACAAAAAAGTGCTTATGTACGCATAGAAAAGTTGTGTTCACGTGTCGCTACGCTAGGTTTTGTTTGAAGTCTGTTTTCGGGCTCTACGTACAAAATGCGTGGCCATAGAACGCGAGTTAAAAGTTAAACGAAGTCAAACTTTGACCAATAGAGGACTCGGATTTGGTGGTGACCTTTACGTAATGTCCTTTTTAATTCTTAGAAGAGCCAACCATTGAAAAATTGATCATGAAGGAAATATTTTTCGTGGTTTGTGCTCGGATGGAATTCTATGACATCAAGTCTTTCATATGTCAGAATAGAGTTGTGAAAGAAAAAGCCTGGAGCCAGATTTGCATATTTCGCACCAAACCTTTTCCAGCTGTGAGTAGCTACACTATTACTGGGTAGTGACAATCCAGTGTAAACACCGTACGGTAAAAGTGCGCTCAAAAAACCGTGTTAAGGTCAGTTTATACTTCAAAGCTATTTGTAATCACTCAGGTCACATTGGTCGCAGGGCCATCAAAACGGAACCGGCCCAATTGCTTGGAAATATGACACCTGCTAATTACATCATCCGCAACTGGAATTGTAAGCCTGTTGTGCAATGTCGGCATTTAACCTGAATTTATTTATTAGAGTACTTAATGACGAAGCAAACTGCCCAGAAAAATTGCCTTTTAATGCTGATGATGGTGAAAACTTAATTATAGAAGTAAGGAAATACCGAATTTCACATACACACACATAAAATAGAGCAAGTTACTGGAAAGATACATCTTAAATCTCATATCTTGCAGCACTAGAGAATCCTGTTCGCCTCTGGTTTTTTTATTTTATTTCAATTTTTTTTCACCTCTGAATTACTTGCCTCTGTTTAGTGGATGAACACACCACTTCCTGCTATGCCTTTCATTTGCCTGTGCATTCGCAGACGCAGCAAGTCTCTGATCAAGATGTCCTTCATGTTAAAAATAAACGCTGGAGACAATAGCGTTGCTTGAAAAATATAAACACCACTCAGAAGTTCAATGCAGTTATTGTGCACAGTCACAAGCAAAATCAGCCAACATTAGTAGGAAGTAGACAATGCGTTTCTGATGGGATGGTTGATCACTGTGAAGTATAAACTGACCTTAAAGCGTGCTCTTGAATCCCACACACGTGCCCACTGTGTAGGTAAGCATAACCCTTGAACTGGAGTATGTTCGTGTGATCATTAATTTACAAACTTGTGCAAACAATTTTTCTGATGTTTTTCCAGGTCAAGGAAATAAAAAGTGACTTTTTTTCCCACAGCAGCAGGCTGTAAGTCAGTCAAAGAGCATATTTATGGTTTTCAATGCTGATGGAATTATTCTCCATTCTCTGTGTTCTCTGGTTGCTCTGGGTATTGAATCTTTGTCTCAGATACATCATTCACTGCTGTGACTGTTTTTTCCATAAATTTCAAGGACTCTGCAACCTTGTCCTATTCAAACGTGTGCATTATTGCACTTTAATGTTGGCTGTAAATGAATGGGGGGGGGGGGTGTTGAGCCCTCCAGAGACAAGTGGGACACATTAAGGCTTGTTTAATATCACGTCCAAACTATCACCAAGCATCTGAGAGTAAATGTAAAAAGCCACTGCAATGCTTTGTATAGACCAGTGTTTTTCAACCAGTGTGGCGCAGCACACTAGTGTGCCGTGGGAGATGGTCAAGTGTGCCGTGGGAAATTGCCCTCACTAACTGACTCTAAAAAAATTTTCCATCTCCAGGAAATCAGCTCTGTGTTCATCCAAACAAACCCTGATTAAACACTGAGTAGTTAAGAATATAAAAGATCATAAAATTATTTTTTCTTTGTGTTTATTTGATTCTATTAAAGACATTTTGATAAGAATGACGGTACCGCGATTTAGCTGCAGCTATAACTATTACCGGAAAAATCCCGCCCCTTTAACTGTCTCCACCAATCATTCTTGAAGGCTTGATCACATGTCATCAGTCTGACCAATCAGAAGTGGTTAAAGTCTTCACTTCCTTGTTTAGATTTAGCTCAAAAAGTCGCTCAGTTCTAACAAAAATACCAGCTAAAGCTCGTCTTTAGCGGTGTAGCTTTCCACAGAATCCGGTGTCAGACCGTGGAACAAGAGAACAAAACCATGAAGCTCAGAGAAGCTGGTCTTTCTGCGGTCGGCGGATTTACGGCACTACATCTCCCATGATGCATTGGGTTAAAAAGACTGTCTTAGCGCACAATGAGCCTCTCCTCTTAACATCTTTTAACAACAAACACACATCAAACAGTTTTTGAATCTTTTAACTTAACTTTTAATACATCTTTTAGAAAAAAACAGTTGCAGCTTCCAGCTTTTCCTGCCACAATTATCACAAAAATGCATGTGAGATTGCAGAGGAACTGTAGATCAATACAGACTATGAGCTTTTCCTTTTCTTTTTTTTTTGTGGATGCTGGTGTGCCGCGGGATTTTTGTCAAGGTTAAAGTGTGCCATTGCTCAAAAAAGGTTGAAAAACACTGGTATAGACAGACAGAGAAAAAGTTCCACTCTTCTTCCATGTTTGAATGAAAGGGTGATTTTTTTATTGCCTCCATCATGGGGTAAATGGAGTTTTTGAAGAGCATTGAATCCATATAATGTTGTAGAAGAAACTGAAAAGGAAGAATATTTCCTTTTTAAGGGAAGAGGGGGATTTTGGTGATGTTACACGAATGAATGTTTCTGAGCTCTTAACACATGATGGACGTTGACTCTCATTAAGCTTATCAGGCAGGAATTCCCCATTCACCAGAGTATTCTCCACTCTAATCAACTGCTCATCACAACACACTTGCAGACGAATACATTGTTTAATAAATCTCCCATTTGTCCAATACTAGCTGCATTGCTTCATTCCATGATTGCTTATTTTCATTTTTTACCTTAAGCCTCGACAAGTGCATTCTGGATTTAGAAATAATAGGGATGCAACACAATGCAATATTTTTTTGAATATTAGTTCCACAACTAACTTTCAAACCCATAAGTAAGACGAGGCGAACTCTGAGGCACCGGCTCTGGCAGTGCAGACTTTTCGTGGAAGGGGCTGTTCCTCACTTTCATACATGAGAATGTGAGAATTCCTTTGTTTTTGTGGATTGGGAGGGGCTGGTAATTAGAACGTAGGTTTTTAAAAGAATACTAAGAGTTCTGTAAACAGATCAAATCACCACTTTGGGAACGTTTTTGTGATAATACAGTTAAAAGCTCCAAAAGTTGATTTTGCATGGTATAGGCCTTTTAAACATCTCTTCCTAAAACATGTAGACTTTCAGTATTAGTGTAAAACTCTTTAAAATATCTAGTTTTTTTTTAAATGGATCAATCCCATTAAAAAAGGTCAATGTGGCCAAATTACCCAATGAATAAATACATGAGAACATGCTGCATTTAAAAAACTGTAAAACCTTCAGTAAATTATTTTTTTCATCCCTAATCTTTTTCATTGGCTATAAATATTAACGAGCTTGTCTTGTGAAAAAAAAAAAAAGTGTCAAAACTCATGATGTGGAGCAAAACATCACCCTGATATTTTATCCTTCAGTGGCATTAGAGCTCTGCCACACTGATCATCTTACTTAGATGATTCATAATGGATGATTACGATGCTTTGTCACCAGTGACACTTGAATCTTCTCTTGAACATTTTGTGCTTGGACAATTAGGAAAGCGGGTCATGGAGAAGTAGGAAGAGGTTACAGAATGCTTGATCAGTCTAAATGCCTTCTTATGTCAACATGCGTTTCATATTTACATGAATGTTTCCACTACATAATGCATCATGGGCTGTAGGAGCAGCAGGTAACAGACTGCAGTTAGTTTTTTAATCGTCCTAATGTTCTATTTGCATTCGTTAACATATAGTACTTCAGGGAAACGAGTGCCGAGTGCACAAAATCGGATAAACTGCTACATGCTGGTTAATGGTTCAGTCAGCTGCCTATCTTCATATTGCCACCTATCATTCAATAGTCATTGCTTAATAAAAAGGCAGGGGTGAATGGATAAAATGATCAGTAGTCGTATAGAGACTGAGAAAAGTGACCTACTGTATGCCACCCTGTGACAAAAGAGAAGCCTGGAGAATTTTTTTGTCTTCACTTGGTTAAGGTCATCTACAAATGCGTTCACTGTATTTTTTTGCACTCAAAAAAAGAACAGGCCTTGGTACAGAGGACAGGGACGTAGGAGTGTATATTTTTGTACTTCTGGGACTGTCTGGGGAGTGCTGCAGCCTGCTGACCTGGTCATCCATCAGACAGGATCAATCCATCCAGCCCCCCTACTTCTGCTGCTCCCCCACACCCAAAGAACCATCAAGTGTGGCGCTCTGCCAGGCTTGGAAGCTGTGCGTTAATTTCTCATCTGTGGCGCCCTAATGAGCTCCGCCTGCTCGTCCACCTCTGAGACCTTCCTGATTATCAGACAGGGGAGCAACTATTTGTCAATGGCAAGAGGTGGCATTTACGCGGCTGACCTTGCTGCCAAGAAGAGGGGAATCAAAAAGGTGGAAGAAGGAAACACAGTTGGATATATACGGGGATAAAAGGAGAATAAGATCTGCAGCAGAAAACAGGATCTGCATTTGTGGCCTTAACGTTGTAGAGAATTTCAATGGATAAGAATACCTGTCTGACCATCTTAAAGAAAAACAAATCTGAGAAGTTAGTAATTCTTTCTTCTATACGTGAAGTTGGTATCCTTAAGGAAGTACATTTGCTTTTCCTCCATGTTTGGTATTGCTGTTTGCTTGTGTGTGGGTGAATGTGAGTGGGGATGCCCCGGAGGGAGCAGGGATTTGCTGCTTATTGGATGGAGGGGAGCAGTGTAGGTCTCTGACACCAGCTAACCTTGGCTAGGACTCCTGGGATTCTGAGGGTATCCATCAACGTGGCAGCCCCGAGACCGTGATGAGAGGGGGAAAAGCCACAGAAGTTACCGGGGGAGGCAAAAAAAGGCTAGTAAAAATTTAATGCACTCCGCAGAGCGGTCATGTCATACTTGGTTATGGAAAATAATCCCAGATGCCTGCAGTGCTAAAATGGAGCTGTAATGTGTTCGCCTCCTAACCCGGCTTGACAGCCATGATGTACGACTACCATTACCGGAAAATATCACTTCAACTAACCCGTGATCCGGCTCTGCTAAGGGTCATATTATCCATGAGGAACAAATTACACTCCCCCAAAGTAAATACAAATTTTCTACACTGACTGGGTACAAAGCACAAAGAGGGGAGGAGGCCGACAAGAATGTTACCTATGACAACACTCTGCAGAGTGACAAGGATGATAAAGTACATGACAAATCACTGGCTGACAGGGTACTCTAGTGCAATCAGCCTCAGCCTCGGCCTAGCGAGCACCCACTCAAGCCTGTAAACACTACTCTCTTCCTTTGGAGGGGGCAAAACACATAATCTTTTAACGCTGACAAGTTGCACTCTCCTTTTTATTACTCATCCTTCCCACTGTGGTGAAAAGAGGGAGGCTTCGGGAGGGAGGAGGAGATAAAATGGTTTTATGTACAGTGCTACTGAGTGATTGAGAAACACAGCTCTTCTGCTGTAATTGCCTGAGGGCAAACGCAGCAAAGCAATAAAGGAACAGAAACAGCAAATATATTTCCAGTTCAGATCTTTGTTTTATGTCAAGGACAAGCAGGTTTCCACTATTCTGCTTCTTCCAAGGCACCTGGTTAGATCTCTCACCTCCAATAAGAGCAAATCAGAAAGGATAACACTCTGCAGAATGGCCATTACCAACAACCAGAGTCTTTTCAAAAAAGCATTAAAGCTTGTTAGTACAGACCAAGTGGGTACTTAATGTTGCCAAAAGCTTATTGTAAAAAAGGGACAATTTAAAACTTTTTTTAACTTTTATATATAAAAGTAACAGACAGTACTGAAGTGTAAAAATTACAGTACTTTAATAAATAAAACTTAACATTATAAAGACTAAAAATGTGTGGAAATGCATCAGCGTTTAGCAAGAAAATAGATTAAGCAATATATTTTCTGTAATGATATATTAAAGATATCTTGTAAGGTTTTTTTACCCAAATAATGGTGCCTCCCTTAGCCTTTCCATTTCCTCTCTTTGGTTACACAATTTTGGAAACTGTAGGCAATGACTACCCTATGGATAGTTTTTTTTAGGTTGTAATTGGTTTACTTCAAGCAAATTCCTTGAAATTGAGTAGGAGGAAGCAAACTTATAAACAGGTGCTGTTTAGAGTTGGCATTGGATGGACTGCTCCAACAAGAACACTGGCACATGCAAGCATTACATACACAGGATGCATTCTTTATGTACTTCAATTTAATAAGGAAGTCCAAACAAGCAATGACTTCATTGCTTGAATTCATTAGGACTTTTCTGCTTTTTGCTGTATTTGTTTAAGTAATAAGCGGGGACTGTAGTGGTAGAGCGGTCAATCTCTGATTGGAATATCACAGGTTCGATTTCCGCCTTGCTCACCCCTGTGTCGAAGGGTCCTTGGGCTAGACCCTGAACCCCACATTGCTCCTAGTGGTTATAGGTTGGTGCCAGTGTTTGGCAGCGGAGCAGCCATCAGAGTGTGAATGTGTGTGGCTGTAATTGCACAGGACTTTGAGCTTTCTAAGAAGGCAGTAAAGTACAATTTAAGTGTATGCCATTTACCATAGCAGCATATAGTGAGAGTATGGCATCACACTCTTTCCATACGTGATGCACTTTAAAAACTTTGAACACAGCTACATGTGTTTTTTGCTCTGCTTTCGCAATTAAAGATTGTGTTGGAGTCTTCTGGATTTGTTGGTAACAGGATGTTGCTGTAGCCAGAATTTTCCCTTTCAGCTATTACATTTGAAATGTTTGCTCATGGTGGTTGTTTATTCGAGGTGTCACATGTCGTCTGAAAGAGGACTTGTTTTAGAGCAGGGTTTCGGAACTCCAGTTCTCAGGGCCTACCAACCTGCATGTTTTCCATGTCATCCTGCTTAAACACACCTGATTTAGCTGATCATTGAGCTCAGCAGAGGCTGATAATGACAGTCATTAGAGGCAGGTGTGTTTAAGCAGAGACACATCAAAAGCATCCGGGATGGTGGGCCCTGAGGAATGGAACTCAGAAACGATGCTTTAGACCAGGGCTGCTCATTCCTGGTCCTCGAGATCTACCACCCTGCCTGTTTTCCAGCTCTCCCTGCACTGCTTGCTGCTGATTACCTGGACCAGGTGTGTTCATTCATTCAGAATGTGGAGACATGTGATTGAGCTAATCAGCAGCTAGTAGGACTTGGAGATCTGGAAAACAGTCAGGGTGGTAGATCCTAAGGACTTAAGGAATGAGCAGCTCTGCTTTAGACTGACCTGTAATACTGTTTATAAACCAGAGATTGCTAACCGCGATTAAGCAGCGAGACTATTGACAATCTCATGAACTGTCGTTTGCAAATACATGGAGTAAATGACAAAGAAAAAGAAAAATGCTAGTTTTTTTCTTTTTTTAGGGGGGTGGGGTATGATTCAATCTAAAGGCATTTCTCTATTTATAAAACAACTACAACAAAATGTTCAACAACCACTTCTAATATTGTAGTTTCTGATTAGCCAAGAAGAGGGAAAAAAAACTACCAGCAAGGATGCCCTTTGAAGGAAACACTAATAATACCACATATTGAGCTAATAATGATAGTGTCATTTGATGATTAACAGCCATGAGCCTTTCTCACACCTGTCTACCAGAATGCTACTGAAATGTCACATTGGAGATGGCCAGTTCTAAAGGTCACTTTGTACTGGCAAAACTGACAGTTTTTAACACAAAAACACACACAAATGCACACGCAGGACTGGCTGCACAAGTCTGCTGAGATGCAAATAGCTTTCACTTATCAGAGGCTGGCAGCAGCAAGCGGAGAGGCCTTCTAGACCAAGCAGAACATGATTTCTCCTGGGAACACTTTTTCCATTTTCTGCTTTTGAAGGAAAACTAACTAAGCTCCGTTTGTTCTCATCTGAATACATTTGACCCATTAAAACGACTCGGCTCTCCCGCGTCCTTCTCCACCGCAGTGATGTAAAGTAGGCGACATTGCCCACAAAATGCCAATGAGCCCAGCGGCGGTGGGCGTCGTGTGCGAGGCGGCTGGCAGGAGCAGATAGCGGCAGAGGTGATTTGGACCAAGAAGGGGGCGCAAGCTCCAATTACTGCCTCACCATGTGACTCAGCCCCGTGTCATGAGGGTCCCCTATTTACTAATTCGCTGCTCTGTTACTTTAACACACAATTAATCAATGACAGGAAGGTGTAGTCTACACTGTTCATCAGGAGCGTAACGTGAGCCAGGGTGAATTAATACAGTCACTTTGGGGATTACAGCTTAGCATGCTGCCTCTCCCTTCCTGAAACAAAGAGGAATTGCCACTGAGACGGGAGCAATTTAAATCGACAACACTGAGTAATGACTCAATTTGCTGCACAGTCTAAACACAACAAGCAAATGGCATTACTAAATCATTAGAGTACATCTAGATCTCTACTCTGAAGTTATTCTATTAGGAAGTTCTGAAGAGCTGTTAATTCTTGCTAAAATACATCGGTAACTTTTCTATCAAGTGGAACTGCTGTCCTTAAGCCACAAAACAAGTAACAAACCCATTTTGCAACATAGGAGAGTTATTGTTTTGACCCAAGTATGTTTGATTCCACAGCAGCTGGTGGTTTGTCCATTTTGCCACACAGCTCACCGGGAAGATTTTTTTAATTCTTCAAAAATGGCAATAAAACCAGAACTGTTTTTCTTTGTAGTTTTGAAGCTGGAGTCAAATGACTGCAGCAGAAGGTGCGTTTGAGACAAAGGGTGCGTCGGTAATGTGACTGTGATCTGGACCCTTGGTCAAAACTCAAACTATTACCGATGAGCTTTAATCTGGATCTGTTCACTGCACCAGCACAAAGTGGATTTGCTCACTTAGCAAAATACTTTCACTGATGTAGCGCACTTTCTGTTGAGGATTAAAGGACCAGTTCCCAAACTGTTATTGACATCATATCTGGTATTTCTGTTCAGTTTAACGGCAAACCATCAAACCGTAAGCATCAGTCATCTCTGAATAATGAGTCTTAAGTTGCACACTGACTGGACAGGTTGCAAGTAAACACATCCCTGCTTTAATGAGGATGTCCAGATCAGTTGTTTTTGCTGATTGTTTAAAGGAATGAACAGCTTTTCATCCAATATACAGCATGTGTGATGCTCAGCATGTTTTAGTACTGCTGCTTTTGGTTTCTTCAACTACTTGAAGCTTGGAGACTGTGGTGATACCTGTGGAGCATGAATTAGATGTGCCGGTCCACTGTGGATCTGTAAATAAACGTATGCAGCCCTTTGTGAAGGTGAAAAACATTTGGTTTTTGATTGAATAAAGGAATGCACTTCATTTATAGAGTACCTTATGATGCCATCAGGTACTACAGCGCTTTGCAATAGTAAAACAAGAATAAAAGGAGAAATCTTAAAAATCAAACAACATAAACATACAAAGGGTCATAAAATACACAAAAGGCAAATAAATACAAAATAACCCCCCCCCCCCCCCAGCTACTGCATTCCTATTAAAAGCCATTCTAAAAAGTTACGTCTTCAGTTGAATGTACATCCTCTTTCCACAGCTTTCCATTGCATTACTGCTAAATCAAATCACTTAACTGTAAAAACGTCTCTGTTGGTAATTAATGTGGGCTCCTGCAGTGTAATTTCGCCAGGAGGAATACATTTAAAATAAGTAAAACAGGGATTTAATTCAGCATGAAAGTGTGTTAAACCTTGGTTTGACACTGCAGATCCTGACACAGGCGTTGATGAGGACGATAGGGACAGAAACACTGTGGCTAAATGTGGATTCTTCTCATTAAAAAAGCCTGTGCATGAGAAGACCGGAAGATTTACAAATAGATTGGTAGGTGGAGGAACAGATTTCAATAAAATACCAGCGCTGGAATTCCACAACAAATGTGTGCCAATCAGGGCTTCTCATTAAGCTCCACCCACAGCCCTGGCTGTCACCGCACTCAATTAAAGCACATCAAAATCCTAAAAAGCCAGAGCACTTTGATTTTGATTCTGCACTTCATTAAGTCATCACTAATTAACATGTGAGTAATTAAGACTTTCTCTTACTTATTAAGATGATGTTTCATTCTAATTACATTAATTCTTCAGTCTTACAGAAAGCGTAATAATTCAATGTTGCTGAAGCCTGTTAATAGAGGCTAAAAAAAAGAAAAAAACATTAACTGATAAAGGAAGGGAATGAGAGGCTTACCTTATCATCCTGGTCTGTCTCTGTGTCACACTGTGGAGGAAGCAGAAAGACAGTAAATGTACAACTTATAACTGGATGGATGGATGGATGGATTAATAGATAGATAGATAGATAGATAGATAGATAGATAGATAGATAGATAGATAGATAGATAGATAGATAGATAGATAGATAGATAGATAGATAGATAGATAGATAGATAGATAGATAGATAGATAGATAGATAGATAGATAGAATAACATATAAAAGACATTCCAGTAATAATAATAATAAGCTTTATTTGTATAGCACCTTTCAAGATATATAATCACAAAGCGCTTTACAGTTAAAATAAAGGCAGGAGACACACGATATAATACACATATAGAAATAAGACAAAGTTAAGAAAACGCCATTTTAAAAAGCTACGTTTTTAAGGCTAAGGGGGAGGGAATTCCAGAGAGATGGCGCGACTCCTGCGAAGGCTCTGTCACCTTTTGTTTTTAACCGAGTTCTTGGAATAACCAGCAGACCCTGGTCACATGATCTAGCAAACTAATAATGTTATCGAGTGTGTTTTTCTCTTTGTCTCACAGCCGTTTGTTTTGTTTGCATGACCATTTAGTGCAAACTCAAAAGCTTCCAATGAGCAGCAGTATCACTAAGATACACAGCAAATTCAGTCAGTGCAGGATTTGGGAGTCCTCCCTGGCTTTTGAACATGACTGTGTCTGCTTGAGGCAGTGGATGGTGAAATGACAACAGGAGGAAGGAGGAAGAAAGTGGCTAGATTTCATTTTTCCATTCCAATTTCAATTTCAAGGTCCACTTAATTCTTTATCAACTAATTAGCGAGATGCTGGGTGACTGGCGGGCCTCAACGCTGTGCATATGGCTGAGTTGCAGAGAGGCGCTGGAGTCAGTAATGAAGGCAATGCTGGGGGGGAAGGAGAGGAGGCTGGCATGCTGTGTATATGCAGGAGTGCGGGGAGGGGTTGCTGGGTGGCGATTAAAGTATGGCAGGAGTGAAGAAAGGGGGTGAGATGAGTGACAGCTCAGGGAGCCGGAGACAGAAGGCCCTGTCTGCTTTGTCCCTGTAGCTCAGAGGTAACTGGCTCGGTCTTTGGCTGATATGTTTCTCAGGCTCAGTGGCATAAAAAAAGGTGGCCTGCGAGCTCAGCAGGAGCATAGCATCCAATTTACAGGCCTGTCCCACACGGCCCAGGGGGCCGCCCGCGGCATGCTGCCATGATGGTCAGCTCCAGCAGCTCATAAATTATGCAGAGGCAATAAACGCACTGGGCAAACACCCCTCAGACGTTCCCTCTGCTCCATCTCTCACTCTCCTCCTCAATCCCCCATTTTGAACCAAAGTGCAGAGTGCCGGCAACCCTCCAGCCTGTCAGAGCTAGACAGAAATTTCATCTTTGCATATCTGTGCAGCATTAAAACCCCATCCTTTATGCATTCGTGCATCTATAACTGCCGTACATGGCACAGTCCTTCAGGCTGGGCTTACAAATGCCCCACCAATAAAGACGAGCCACAGTTAGACGTCTCAGGATGTGACATCAGTAAAGTGACGAAGCACTCATTTACCGTTTCTCTACGTGCAGAAGGAGCAGCAGAAAACAAAAGGCTTGAACGCTGGACACGGTTTCAGTTTTTCCACTGTGATGTGATAAATAAAAAGACATGTAGTCCTCCCTTTTTCCTTTTCGCCCTCCCTCTTTCTCCCCGTCTCCTTGCTGTGCAGCCAATTGCTTTGATTGCGAGATAGAAGCCGGCTGGAATGACTTGCCCTTGCTTGTGAAGCAAATGGAACATGCTAATGGAACTCATCGTATTACCCGATGCAAAAGTGCCATAGCTCATTACTTTAAGATAAAAGGATATCATTGTAGACGGCAAGCAGAATTGACTTTCTGTGCTGCGGCTTGATGATGATTTAATCAACTGCTCTCTTTCACTTCTCATCCTTGCGCCTGTCGCTTTCGCAGGTGCCACTAAACGAAACACTCGCACGGCTAGTGAAGGAGAGAAAAGAAAAGAAATTGCTGTCATTACTTTCTTCCCCAGGAATAGAGGCATGCAAATTTCCCAGAGTGACAAAAGGTGGGAAAAAAGGGAAACGTAATAAAATGGAAATGCCTTTATAATGAGCAATGTTAAAAAAAAAAAGAAAAAAAAACTGGAATCAGACCTGACAGGCAAGGGCAGGCCGTTTGATCGTCCTTTCAGAGCAGCAAAGCTCTGTTGAACTCACTGCTTGAGCTCAGGGCAAACAGTAGCAAATAATCACATCTCTAAAAAGATAAAAAGGCATTTCAGGCACATAAACAAGTCAGAGTTGTCACTGTCTGATAAGTGATCATAGCAAACTAATGTGCTCCCTTATGCAGAACGGAACCTGAGGCGGTGGAGAAGAATCTGAAGTTTTCTTTTCGCTTCCAAACTCTTTCATCAAAAGCAGACGGAAAGCTGAAAGAAGTCCCAGCTTTGCACCTTGCTGATGATGGCTTTGACAGGAATGACTGCTACGGCTCATCACTCAAACTCTCAACGTGCTGCTGATTTTGGTGCTAAGCATGAGCTCTCTTATTCCTGGAAGTCTGGCTTACATGGACGCCTGCTGACTTAAACAAGCCCACAGTCTGTGGTCAAGTCAAAAACTTGAAATGCATTATGAGAAAGTGCCCC
Source organism: Oryzias curvinotus (assembly GCA_023969325.1). NCBI lineage: Eukaryota > Metazoa > Chordata > Actinopteri > Beloniformes > Adrianichthyidae > Oryzias > Oryzias curvinotus. Next base: position 8,251,412 of record CM043719.1, read on the forward strand.
TCCCACCACCACCACCATGATGCACTCCACTTTTAGCTGTCTTCTACCTTCACTGGCATCATCATATAAGTCCAACTCAGCATGAAATTACCCCAAAAAACAAATAAGTACAACTTGACTAAGTCCTTGGTCACATGGCTAAGGGTTTTTGGGGGGTGGTCCGGGCCAGTGGAGGGTCGTGGAGAGAAGCATGAGTGAGTCTTGAGGCTCATCTCAAGGGACTTCATGAGAATGGAACATACCATTGTCATGTGTGTGGTAAGTACATCATGAAGTATTTTTAAGAATAATGGAAGTTGCATGGTGTCCTTTACGCAGCACTCCAGTCGTTACTGAGGTGCGTGTACTGGCCCCCTACTGACAAACGCTGCACATATGGGGTGTGCACGTCATACGTGGATGCCCGTAAGATGCTCACAAAAAATGTGCCTCCATCTAACCTACTTCAACCTTGTTTACCTTTATGTGTCGTTTAAAGTGTTTACCATGGCCTTTTGCTTGTGGCATGGTCGTAGAAAAAAGTGGATAAACATTTTTACTTTATGGGTTCATGGACAGTCTACGACTTTAATCGGCGGTTCGATCACTGCTCCCCCCAGTCAACTGTCGTTGTGTCCCTGGGCAAGACACTTCACCCTCCTTGCCTTCAGTGAGGCTCCACTGGTGTGTGATTGGGTATGGCACAAACTGGCAGCCATGCCTCTGTCCAATTTTTTGCCCTCAGACATCCTGTATCCATTGGGGCAGTTGAGACTAATGCATAAACTATGTACACTAAATGTGTGCGATTCATCAAAAATACATTATTTTAAAATGTCAATACAAAGATTATATTCCGAACAAACGTGTAATTTTAATGAGTAACGTCACTTTGCTCCAGTGCGGCTCTGCAGACGGTGATCGCAGTGAAGCCTGAAGTTTGAGAAAAAGGACTTACAGTCAGGAAACCATTAGAAAGACAAAAAAAAGAGACTCCATGCATGCCAAGTGCTGTTTTTACAGGGCCAGCTTAAGGACAGAACAGCTAAACCTCTGTGTTTAGTTAAAGTAACACAGGAATGTCAAGCGCTAGCTGCAGCTCTGAGAGCTGTTGATGTTGGCCTGTACTTGGAGCACTTGTGATTGCCCCTCTGCTCTCACTTGGGCCTCTCTTTTGGCTGAGAGCTCTTACAAATTACCCGACTTTTGTTTAGCATGGTCTAAAAGTAGGAGTAAATTATTCTTGTCCTAAATCCTTTCCAGCTGAGTGTAATAAGGGTCCTGCAGGAGCGGATCACTGGACGCTATGAGCAAAAAGCTAAACAGCTAGCTGATGTGTTCAGCCGCAGCAAAGTTCATCGTGTTGTCCCATCATCACTCCCTGCAGAATGGCTACAAAAGCACTAGAGAGGTAACCACACCACACAAGGATGGGTGTGATGCATCAACGCTACTAAATCCTAACAGATGCGTAGCATGTCAAAGAAAAAAATTACCAGCTCCTCCTTTCTCATGTACAGGGGAGGAAATAAGTATTTGATCCCTTGCTGATTTTGTAGGTTTGCCCACTTAATAAATAATTGACGCCTATCATCCTAATAGTAGGTTTATTTGAACAGTGAGAAACAGAAAATCCAGAAATCCACTTTAAAGAATTTATATACTTTCATTTGCATTTCATTGAAGGAAATAGGTATTTAATCCTCTAGTAACCATTAAGAGTTCTGGTCCACACAGACCAGCTAGACTCTCCTAATCAACCTGACACCTGAACTGAAGACACCTGTCCACAGAATCAGTCCATCAGTCAGAGTCCAAACCCTCCAACTTGGTAAAGACTAAAGTTCTTTCAGTGGATTTAAGGGAGAAGATTGTAGACCTGCACACGACCAGAATGGACGACAAAACCATCAGCAAGAAGCTGGAGGTTAAGGTCACAACTGTTGGTGCAACATGACCATCAATCCACCTTTAGGCTCCAAACCAGATCTGACCTGATGGGGTTTCCATGATCATGAGAACAGAAAGAAATGAAAACAACACGGCAGGAGATAGTTGATGATCTGAAAGCAGCTGGAACCAGAGTCACCAAGAAAACCATTGGGGATACTTTACTCTGCAATGGTTTAACATCTTGCAAAGTCCTCCTGCTATATTGACCCAAAACATACAAGCAAGGCAACCAAGGAATGCCTGAAGAAGAAGCAGAGCGACATCATGGAGTGGTCCAGCCAGTCTCTGGACCTCAGTCCTATAGAAAACCTATAGAGAGAGCTGATGCTCTGAGTTGCTAAGCAACAGCCACCAAATCAGAATTATTTAGAAATAATTTGTAAAAAAGAGTGGACCACAATTCCTCCTAATGTGTGCAGAAACATGTTCACCAACTACAAGAAACCTCTGACCTCTGTGCTGCTAATAAGGGTTTTGCCACAAAATGCTGTCATTCCAGCAGGGGGGTTTCAATGCTTATCTCCCTAAGTCTCTGTCTCTTTCGGCTTATCCCCATCAGGGGTCGCCACAGCGAATCATCCTTACCTCCGAGGACGAGTCGCATGGTTAACTCGGCAATGTTTTGCCCTTCCTGATGCAACCCTCTCAAACAATCCGGGCTTGGAACCGGCACAGAATTAGAGAAGGCAACAGGGACAGGTGCCGCAAACCAGCACGAGCTAAACCGGGTCCCGCTTATTTCCCTAAGTGAAATGCAAAAAAATTGATATGAATTATTTAGTCAATTTCTTGATTTTCTATCTCTCACTGTTCAAATGAATCTACCATTATGATGGCAGACTATCAATTTCTTTTTAGATGGGCAAATCCAAAAAATCAGCAAGGGACCAAATACTTATTTCCTCCCCTGTATGCATATTTTGCCGCCAGCATGACTGAAATTACCTTCTGCTTATGCAGATCACTACTATCAAACTTAGCAATGATTACATATTGTTACGGCACCATAGAGCGCAGAGGATGGTGTGCGTTTATCATCCTGAGCCAGGTTCTCCTAGAGGGTTGCTGAAAGGGTTAAAGCCCAGGAAAGACACCAATCTGGCTGCATGCCTGCAAAACGGCACCGACAGCATGAGGGATGGCAGCCATTGACAGGGTCAGCCGTTGTCAAGGGCCCCTCAGTCCTTCCTCCCAACAGTTTCTTCCTGATATAGCTGAGTGTCACATTGGGTTTCTGATGCAAACAGTCACATGGTAAAAAGGTTTCCTCTCTTGCTGGTGCATGCTCCTCCATCTGCTGCTGGGGCCTGGGAGCCGCCGACCGCCTGCCTGTCACAGCATGCGTGGAAATTAGCTGGGGAGGAGGTGCATGCTTGTGCTAATTACATTTTAATCATTGGAAATGTGTTGGCAAATCAAGGCTACATTGCCATCTTGGAGCCCAGCGCTCCACTCTGCATGTTGGGGATGAGGGTGGGATTGCTTGGAGGGCGAGAATGAGCTCATTGCTGCCAAGCTGGACACCTCATCCTGCACCACAGCTTGACATGGCGGCATGCCTGGCCCACTACTGGGTGGAGACTCAGCCGTATTATTTGTGGGAAATGGAGGAATACCTGGGAGAAGATCTGTGTCACCCATAGTCTCAAATCCCCCACACCTCATGAATCCACCCTCTCTTTCTAGCTCCCGGTTTCACACCCACACATCACAGTTTGCCCGTCGAGCTGCTATGAACTGAGCAAAAACAAATAGAGCTGGGGCAGGAGAGGCTAGAAATCTCATGGTTTGTTTCACCGCATCTGCCTTTGGCATATGAAACCTCAGCAGCAGGTCCTGTCCCAACACTCCAAGATGCCATCCTGACAACAAAAACCAGGGAAAAAAAAAAGAGTAGGCTACAATCAAGTCGGTTATGTTAAGTAAGTGTGCTGATTAGTTAAACGGATATGAGTTTACATGTCTGCAGCAGACACGCTTAAAAATAGTTTTTCATAAATAGGCTTCCAAGTTAATGAAGAGAAAGGAAATTCAACATGACAACTACACGAAGTTATTAAAGCAGTGAGGCTTTGGCAGCAGGGACACCGACATGTCCACGCCACCTGCTTGATGTCAAACATAGAGGAGACAAGTAAGGCATTATAACCCTGAGAAGAAAGCACATCCTAATTCTTTTAAACAATCTGAGCAATCACATAACGCAAAAGCTTCATGCACAAGCCAAGAATGTTTCGTCATGGAGGACCAGACTTCTGTCTGGACTAATATAACCCGGTTTGATTCGCATGTGCTGCACAGGCCAAAGTCAGCAGGCCAACATCTGCATGCAATTTCCCTTTAAATGTCAAGCTTTTTGCAAAAGGTATTCAGCTTGACTGCAGCCAGTGAAGCAGAGGAGCGAAAGAAGGGATAACTGGAGGAAAGAGGGGAGAAAAACAAAGCCTTATATATCAAATGATAACTTTATAGCCTGTGACTTCTGGTTTCGATATTGTTTGGTGCATTCCTTTGTTTATACCCAGGTGGACTGAGTCCACATTTACTGGAAGCCTACATGGAAATTATGTCTTATTTTAAATAAGACATCAACAGTTAATATCTGTTTGTTTCCATGATATAAAAAGACCAGTTCAGAAAATTTGTGATTTTTGTTTTTTCATGTTTACGTTTCAAACCTGCTGATACATGAAAGCTGTCGGATATTAAGAAATGAAAAGAAAAAGCTTTAGAGATTTTAATAATCTTCATCAGGTTTGGATTTTGAGTACTGGATGAGGGAGAATTCAATTTAAACTGAGAAACAATTCCTGATGATTGCTAATGAGTTTAGTTGTCAGAAGAAAGGCTTGGATAAAAAGAAAAGTTCATGCTCTGTTCAGCCACTGCAGGCTGTCTAGGTGCTACACTACAGACGAGTTTTTTTTTTTTGACTCTGTGCCTTTTTGCTCTTTTTCAACAGAAGATGTTTTTCTGCTGGCAACTCTTCAAAACAAACAGTACTTGTTTTGTTCTCCTACTTTGCCAACATGGATTTAAAACATTTAGAAGGTTCAGTGAGGTTCCTTCAGGCTCTGAGGTGCTGCTCCCGAATTCTTGTGTATTTCTCTGAGCAGTACATGAGCTGACCTTCAGGCAAATTTTATGAGAAGACTTTTCTACTGTGTGAGAGGCTTGTATGTGGTTTCACAAGACCTTTCAGAATAAAGCAAACCAAAAAATAAGCTTTTTATTTTTGGCGTTGTGTTCACACTTACCTGAATGCTCTATTCTGCTGTCTTTTTCAGTATTATTTTACTTTTGTTGAGCTGAAAAATACCTCAATAAAATATTTTATAATTAAAGTCATACTATTTTATATTCTATTATAATCATATTTAAAATTCTAAACAAGTTGTTCTTCAGAAGTTCAGTTTGACCTAAAGTGTCGTGTATTTACACACTGACAGTAAGGATCACAAGCCACAATTTTCTAAGGCCCAAAGACAAACGACAGGGCTTTCAGTTCTGAACATGAAAATAAATTAAACGGCTCAACATACCTAAAATTAAGCAAGATATTAATATTTTACATCTTAATGATCGCTTTTGTTTTGCAGATAGAAACAATGAAAGAATAAGGTATAAATATCAGGGTTTCTTTGTCTTCTAGATATTTCATTCTATCTATGCTCCTAACACCATCAATTTGCCACAGGACATTATTCAGGTGCACCTGCAATTTTTCATTTTTATTTGATTGATCAATTAATGTAATTACAGGCTTTATTTCTGCCAAGTGCAGTTTATTATTCTGTATCAAAGGCTTGTGCCTTTGGGCGCTCCACATCGTGCTCATTCACATAATTCTTTCCTATGTGGCGCATGAGACTCTGGTCCGCAGCAACAAATGCAGTTTTCAGCACGTTTCCGCAATGTTTAAGGGGTGGTTTTGGGGACTTTGTTCCCTTGTACTTTTAACGAAGCTGTGACATCGATCAAATGTAATAAGAAAACTGCTGTTGGCTCAATAAAAATTCTGGATAAGTCCACTATACCTTGTTCTAAATCGAGATTAAAGTATTTATCCCAGAATGCATCGCATCCCATTTGTTAACAATGTAAATTTTCTGATGCGGAATCCATTTAATGAGGGAGATTCTGTTTGTGACCAACACAATCATGTTGGCAGCCATTGGCGGTTGAAGAATCAGATGCCATATCACAGCAATGAGCTACCAGGCTGGTAAACAGGGATGAGGAGGAGCTGCGGTTGTGGTGACTGTGTCCGGTTCCTCAACACACTATGGTGGCTCCTCTAAGTTACATTAATAAATTACTTAATGGCCAAGCCAGCTTCTTCAAACGAGTTAATGGCTGGAAAAGTTGGTCCAGAAAGAATGTTGTAATGTTCCATGGGTACAATCAAGCCTCCACCTTGCATTCCTGAACTTGACACAATCAAGAAGTACCTCTAAAGACCTCTGGAGGATCCCTGCTTCTATCAGAGCTCCATTTTGTGCAATTTAGGGGCCTGTTGCTGGATCCAACCATTGACTGTATATGAGAACTGGACTGAGTGATTCCTCCCCCCTTACTTTCCAAACAGGAAGTACCTGCTGGCTCCAAGAAGCCAAAATTCCATAGACTTCTATAGAGAAATAAACAGCTGTTATTCAGTCATTCTATTGGTCACAATAACCGTTCTTGCTCTGATACCATTCTAACATGTTCTTGATAATCCTCATTTTTTTCTTTACTGTGAGTTATTCAATTTATAAAATGACCAAGTAGATGCCTCACTAAAAGTGGTTGGTCTTATGTTGGATATTCAAAAATTTTGATTGACAGATTCTTCCGGGCCTGCTCTCAAGTGGTTGGGATGTGGGCGTCCAACAAGCTCACTCGTGATTGGTAGGAGTGGATGCCCTAGAAATGTTGACTCAGACTGATTCAGACCAATCACTGCTTACTGACAAGTCTGGCTCCAACATGGCGATGTCTATATCACGAAAAAATGGCAACTGCATTGACTTCATTTGGTTTGAACTGGAAGCAAGTCATTTTTTATGGGTGATGTCACACTCACTCAGTCCAGTTCTCATATACAGACAACAGAAGATCCACCCCTCCCACCCAATAGCTGTTTTTTTAATGTTCAGAGGAAGCTCGAGTCTATTGCTTCATTTTTACAGTGCAGAATGCGGTGATGTCAGAGATGATCCTCTGGAGTATATTAAGTATCCACATGGGCGCAACCCACATCGTCAGCTCTGCTGCTCATCCCATAAACGGATGTTTGTTACAAATGTGGTCCCATTTAAAAGGGTAATAAACTTCCAACTGTGCACGATTTACTGCCAGGATGCATTCTTACAACAAACGGATCATCTACCAAACAAAAATGTAAACATTTTCTGACAAAGGCTACTTAGGGAAGTGTCATATTTTTCGGCTGGACATGAAGTCTTAGTGTAACATCCTCTGCATCACTGTTCTTAAAAGTATTCTCCATAAGCCCCACTAACACGTCAGGAGGTAGATGGCACTTCTGCTTCCACATCCACATACTGCCCCCCCCCCCTCCCCCCCTCCTCCTCTCTCTCCTCCACACTGACTCATTTCTGAGAGGGGGAGAAAAACATCAGGATTAGGTTCCCTGCCTCTAATCACTTAACTCCTCACACCTGATGGCACACTATTAACTTTGACTGTCTCCAGTGACCCAGCGGGTCGTTGCCCATCACATCAAGTTTTTATTAGGAAATTTTCCTCATCATTAGCCATGGCCTGGAAACGAGCCATTAATATTCATACTGGCAAACCAAAATGAGGTCCCACTGATTTTCCATCATCCAGGCTATCTGCACAGCTGCTGCTGTTAACAATCACTGCAGTGCTGCACATTTGCTAGGTATCATTATAGGGCTCCACAGAGCTCCGTTTCTGGTTCTGCCAGGATGAGAAGGAGGGTAAGGTGGAGGAGGCGGAGGCTGTGCGGCTTGCAGCCAGCTGACTGCCATCTGAAAGAAACTAGCTCACTCTGCCAACATTCTGCCAGAAAGTTTAATGCCTGCACCGGCACTGTCACAGCTAACAACCCCTGCAGGCTCTGCCAGGTCCACAGCTGAAACATGCCCAGCTCCCCATGCTCTTACATTAGACAACAGACTGTTCACCGGTCTGGCAGTCCCGAATGCATCGCTGGAAGTCTGCAGTATGAGGATGATGTTCAGTTTATACAGAAATTTCTTTAATTTTCTTAGAACTCAGACTATCTGCACAATAAATGTCCCATGATTTTTCAAAATACAGCTAGAGGAGGGAAAGTGCACATTTAATGAGAGCTGGAGAGGGCTTTTATGCAGTTGCCATTCCATGTGAACCAATGACAGCTTGGGTTTTTTTTGCACCTAGGCCTTCAGAGATGTCATTCGTTCTATTTATACTCATTTGTATAACAACAGCATCAACATTGAACCAAGGTTCAAGAACTCATACAGAGTCCGTGAACACAGTCAGAACACACGTCACAGCAACACAGAACGGTAAAATTGGGTTAACACTGTCCACACTGGGTTTCTGAAATGTGACCTATTCAGGCGTGTGACACCGCCACATGTTCTCACTTGCGGTGCGGTAAGAACGTGAGACGACACTAGAAGCTGAACAAAACAACCAATTTAACTAACAAAAACTCAACTCAACTAAACAACTAAAACTTTGACAGAGATTCAAAAATGTGTAAATAAAAAACAAAACAACATAAAAATGTCAACTCCCATATTGCACCTCACCTCTGGTTTCCGTTACTAGTAAGCACAAAGCAGGGCATTACATCCCAGATCTCCTTCACAGCACCTTCTCATGAGAAAATTAATTGGATTGGATCCTCCTTTATATTTTGAGTAACACTTTAATGGCTCCTCTGTGGAGTTTATCTGACGTTTCACTTCTACCAGTAAGTTATTTTCAGTCCACATTGGAGGCTAATGCTAATGGCTGTGTCCAATGAGCTATACAGGATATAGACGCTACTCCATTCTGGTACCACCGGCCAGTCCAAAAAGATTGATGCCATATTGGAAATGGCAGTATATAATGACACACAGCTTAGCACAGAATGCTTAATTTTTGGTTCAGGTTTAAAGCATATATCATGCCATTTTCAAGTCTTTCATAGTAAACTATAGCTATGTATATGATGATATGTAACCTTTGGCACACTAAAGAAAACTTTTTATGAAATATTAGTTATTTTCAAAGTTTACTTTCCTACCTGGAAGTAAGACGACTCGATCTCTGAGCCACTGGCTTTCGCTACTTGTGAATGCCGACTAGGCCTGCACAATATACCGCAAATTTATCGTTATCGCAATATCAACCGGTGCAATATCCATATCGCAAAAGTCAGCAAAAATCGCAATAAATGGTTACCTTAAATGTGCTAAAACAATCTTATGGCAGCTTGAAGCATTTAACGAATAAAATAAATCCATTTATGCATTTGACCAATTGAATGGACCCCTTCACGTTGTTGACCAATCAGATGAGCCCTTTTATTTTAGATGTTTGCCTGCTATGTCGACGAGGGTCATTTGGAGTATGATTTTTAAACTGTTGCAGTGAAATGGGAATGATGTTTTTGGTTGTTTTGCTATTTGTTTATATACCGCAAATAATATCGTTATCACAATATTGATCACTCATATCAAATATCGCAAGTTTTGCTAATATCGTGCAGCCCTAATGCCGACTATTTCATGACATCAACCTAGAGCCGGCCTCTGCAGCGTGGCAGCGTGTCACCTACGATACTAAACAACATCTGGACTCTTTCCGATCACCACTAGCTCAGTGGAGAAAGTGTGTCGGTCTTCTGCACGCCACGTGTCCCTCGTCCGCCTGCCGAACAGGGACTCTGCGCTGGGCTCTTCCCTCTACGCTCGCCACTACTGGGGGAATCCTGGTTAGTTTCTTTTCCTCCGCTTAGTAATTTGCTTAGATTCAAGAGGACATATTCAGAGATCAGTTCAATGTTCTTTTCTGAACAACTAAAGGTAACCAAAGCCTTGCAGGTCACCACTGAAGTCAATAAGACCATATAAAATAAGAGGTTCAGCAGTGATATTCTGGGCGACCCTTCAAAATAAAAGTCACTTATTCAATTTGATCAATGTTCTGGTAGCAGTAGCTACTCAGTTGAATCAATGAGTATCTCTTTGGCCCTGTGGATCAATTTCAGCCTTGATTTAAGCGTTTTAAAGTTTATGTTGCAAACTTTCTCTGCTCTTCTCATTTGCCCCACTACCAAAGCCTTATGCTCCGCCCCCAATATAAAATGCTCTAGCTCCGCCCCAGTCTGGTTTTATGACTTTTTATGAGTTTGACACTGGATTAGAAGACGTACTGCCTTTATTGGACCCAGAACAGGAAAGAAATCGACTTCTGGAGCTTTCCTGCTTCAAATGACAGATTTAAAAGTTTAATTTGAAATGTGTGAAAATCCATACATCCAATTCAGCAGTAGTCCAGAACATTCAGGTAACTTAGGTCTTGGGATAATGTTTGGTTCGTGTTGATGTTTTATTTGGTGTTTGGTGATTTAGGTTTACAAAATCGGCCCGGATATAACGGACTGCTCCGCTCACACAGTGAAGCAGAGGGAGTAGTTGATGTGAGGTACAGATGCAGCCTCTTCAGCGCTGTCCTCCAAATAATTAGAACTACACTGACAAAAGCACTTTGTTATGTTGCTGCTTTGATTTGCTAGCTGTCACAGTGTACGTCTGAGTTGCCTCATTATACAGAAAGTACTCAAATAAAAAGCCGACACTACGTGCTGCTGTCAAGATTCTATCTGTCTACAGCACACGCAAACAAGCAAAGATGAATAAACATTAGCTGTTGTTGAGGGCTGGTCTTTGAGCCGCAAGGCTCACAGAAATCCACTTTGTACAAAATAAAAATATTTAATTTGAAAGAGTGATGTAAGGCAGAATGAAATTAAAAGCAACCGATGCTAACTGCTAAAACAAATTACTCTCAGTGCTCTAAATTATGTTTGCTCCTCCATCAGTGAGATCAAACGAGCCTAGTTTGACTCTCCTGTGCTAATGATTTCCTGCTCTCACCTACTTTTCATCCCACGGGTGCTAATAAACACTCTGTTGGTTTTTTTTTTTTTGTTGTGTTGTTTTTTTTTGTTTGCTTGGTTTATTTATACACCTCCAGTTCTGCATCTCATCTGGTTCCCTGCCTCCCTCATACATTTTGCTCATGCCGGTGGCAAACATGGGAAATTAGTGGAATTTAATGTAATCCGACGGACAGCAGGCTCCTGAAAAAAATCCTGCTCAATTAAAGCAGGATGAGCCCAGAGGGAGCGGCGCTGGCGGGGCACGGGGTGACTGACATGGCCTTTTGCTTGGTATTAATTAGCATGTTAAACGGTTCAGCATGGTAGCGAGCTGAACACTATAGATCAAACGCTTAACATTTCGCTCTGCAGGACCAGTGCAACAGTTCTGCAGGAGCTGCTTTTAACCTCTGAGTCTGCAGGTGTGGAGTGAAGTCAGAGAAGGATGAGCATGCACTTTCTAACATAATTTTGCTGATAAAAACAGTCCAAAATATGAACATTTTGTTGCAAGTTCCCTGAAAAAAACTTTTACACAAAGGTGTGCAGATGATGAAAACCATAGTTTGGTGTTTGATTTAAAAATATATATTTGTGACTGTAATTTTTCGGCATGTGTTATCCTCACAAGCTCACAATTTGAGCAACCCAAGGGCATCTCTACGTTCGGAAATTCATCTACACGCTGCTCACAATTTGTCCCCTTAGCCAGTAACAACCTCAGCCCAGAAACATCCTAAAATAGTCCCTCAAGCTCCAAACCTTCTTGTAAAGTTGTCTTTATTCACCCAAAAATTTAGTCTTCTTGAGTCAAAAGTAGTGTCAAAATGTTTTTTAAAGGAAGCAGGAATCACAATTTTGCACAAAAAGTCAGTGTTCAGACATACGGCTGCACCGTTGACACAGCTGACTGCTGCAGTCGATGTGTGGTCCTAGAAAAGAAAGACTATTGAAAGATGACATGTACTTTTTTACAATTTGGAAACATAGCCAGATGGAATGTGAAATATTTTCCAAACAAACAGCTCACTGACCAGCTTAAGAAAAAGCAATATTTGTCATAATAAATAACTCTTTAAGATTCACTCCAATGAAAATAGCGTTTTTGGTGTTTTTAACATGTTTTTGTGACTTTTTTCTGATCATCGAGGACATAAATGAATAAAATTAAGCTAAAAACTACATTTCCGAGTTTTTTTTAAAACTGTGAATAAGAAGCAGATGAGCAAAAAAACAGTTTGAATAAGAGCTTGTTTGTGAAGTAGAAAACTTGCACACGATTTCTGCGTTGAGCTCTCAGCATCAGCAAGGGGAATGGGGGCGGGGTTGCTACACACCAACGGCTTTTAAAGAACCTGACGTCTCAGCGGTTGTTCGGTCAGCTGTCATGAGGAAGAGCCGTCTCTCAGTGGTCATTGCTCCAGTCACGTCTTGAGAGTAGGAATCATGATCCAACAAAAACTGACCTCTTCTCATATCCTCTCAGGAGCTTTTAAGTCGACTCAGGACACAATTTCCAGAATAGTTTATGACAGGTTTTCTTGGACTTCACACCAGGAAGGAGAGAAAAACCAACTCAGTGCAGGATTCTGTCAGCTGTAATTACTCCATAATTATACAGCCAAAATATGGCATAACAGGTCACTTTGCTGTTAACATAGTCTGGCTTTGCTGGAGACGTGGCAGAATGTACTTTGCATGAGAGGCCCCATGATGATGTATGTTTTCTGCCATGACAAGGTAAACAGGGAGGTCTGTAGAGCGAGGACCCTCCCCTCGCTGGGACTAACAACAGACTTGCATCTGTCACTGTGTTTCTGGAAGTCAACATGGCAGACATGAAACCAAAGAAACACAGAAAACTACAAATCTACTGATCAATGTGTCCTGAAAATCAATTTATTGTAAAAATAAAAGTAATAATAATAACAACTATCAAGAATCAGTTTTGGAAAACTGGCTAAAAGAATTTCCTAAACACCTGACAAATGAATGACCTCACACCTGTGACTGATTTCATTCTACAGAAACCGTAACATTGTGTTCAGGCACGTGCACTCAGAGGGGTGCTTGAGCACCATCCCCTTTTGCCTCGTAATAAAAAGTGCTCTAGTGCCCTCTGTTTTTTTATTTTTGCTTTTTTGTTTCCAAATGAATAAAGTCCCTTTATGTTGTTTTGTTGCTTTATCACACAGTGCTGGCGGCTCCGCTGCCAAACACTGGTGCCAAACTTCCACCAGAGGCAAGTAGGGTTCAGTGGCTAGCCCAATGACATTTTGACACATGGGCGGGCAAGGGGGGAATCAAACCTGCTATCTTCTGATCAGAGGTCGACCCCCGTACCACTGCAGCACGGCCACTGGCATTTAACATTTAAATAAATGCCAGTAATAACAATAAATAACTAACATTTTTTTTGCAATGGAATACTTTTCCTTTCTTAACATGTACTGTGTATAAATGTTTCTACCCAAATTACTGTGTTTTTCTTATTTGAAGACCATAAATAAAATAAAAATAAAAAGTCTGGAAAAAAACTTCTGTCAACATTAAATCTGGGTTCATAATATTTATTATACAAAATATTATTCAGGATTAAATGCTCACTGTAGACTAAATGTTAATCTGGTGCACAGGAAATAACACAAATAGCTCTCATATTTTACTCACAGAAACAAATAAATCTGTTCCTCTTATTTGGCCCTTAAGGCTCTGAAGGTTAAAGTTTGTACAAAATGTAAACCACATGGTAAATGTTCAAACTAAATTATAAAAACAAAAAACAGCTATATTACAATTCAGCTTTTAACTACCGTACAGAAAATTGTTGCCATTTAAAAGTGTCTTAGCTATAAGGAGCTGATCTGGTTTCTTCTGTTTCGGTTCTCTCAGGTGTCTGTACAGGCTGGTTGTGGACCCGATTCTATTTGAAATTATTGTCCTGCAGAATCTACACTCCTCCTTTGTGTTATCACTAAAAGTCAAATGCTTCTAGATTTTGCTTTATTTCAATTGTCACTCATGTTTTTTACTTAACTTTTTTAAGTTGATGCAGTTTGTAGTCATTGCACCTGGCCCTTTTTCTGTATCCCTCATACTCGTAACCCCCCCCCCCCTCCCCCCCCATGCACACTCAGCCCCCCTGCACGTCCCCACACTCAGCACAAACCATAGACCGTAAATATAGCACACATACAGTATGTCCCCCATATTCATTAGGGACTAGAGACACCCCCTGAATACGCAGAACCACCCAATCATCTCAGTGTTTACCTGCAAGTCTCCAGGAAAAAGTATGGATAAAGACAATGTTAAAGAACCACAGACAAAAAAGCATCAGGAGACAGCTTTACCTCTACAATATAGAGGACAGAACACGACCAACACCACTGAAAAACTGAACTGAACTGCAGAATCCTCACAGCAACAGTATGAGAACATGAAATATTGAAAAAGTTGTAGGGTGTCTGTGTTTAAAAGTCTGTATTGAACTTGATTCATGTTGATTTGCAGCACATTGTGTCAGTATAAACGGCCTCCAGTGTTTTATTGCTTTGATGTCTTCCAAGTCTATAGTAAAATAAACCAACTTATGCTGACAATAATTTGTTTACAAAAAAAAAAAATAAGACAATTATATTACTTTCACCAACTGTAGCTGAGTACTTAGTAGTTTATTTTCAGATTTTACTCAATTTCCGTATTGTTTAAAGCAAAAAAAAGTGTTTTTGCCCCTCGACTTTGAGCCCCCGCCCCTCTAAAATCCTGTGCTCGTCTCGGATTGTGTTTTACCGTTTTCTTGACAACTTTAGTCCTGTGATTGTGTGAATCCTTAAGGTGTTCATAAATGCTTGAGTTTTCAATCAACCCAGCAATCAGCAGTGATTAGTTATAAGAAAGCTGCCATCTTGAGATGGCTGAGTCCTGTTTTTGCTGGAAATAGTCCAGCAAACGGAGGAAACAAGCCTGACAGTCGTTGGAAGACGGCCAGCAGATAGAGGCTGAGGGTTTGGCTGTTACTTGTCAAAAGACCGTGCTGCTAATTTTAATGTCAATTATGAAAGAAGAAAAAAAACAACCATCCTCCATTCATCATCTACAAATGCAGTGAAGAACAGAAGGTCGGTTTTCTACCAGATCTTCATTTTTGTCGTTGAAATGTAGCGTATTTTCTCCTGACACTTTCCCCAAATGCTGAGCAGTGCACTGAAAAAAGCAGCTTATTGAAGATGTCTCTGTGAGTACAGTAACTCATCACACCCCAGCAGGAGCTCTTCCAGAGGGATATCAGTGGCATCCCAGACCAGTCGCGGTGTCTGATCTCCTCCAAAACCCTATCCCAAGTCCTGCTTGCTTGCTGGCACACTGCAGATACCACCATCTGTGCTGCCTGGAGGTTGTAAAAAGGAGCTCCATGAGCAGTCCTCCTCTGATTTGGGTGTTCAGCCGGGGGCTTGAAGGAGTAGGAGGGTGGATGTGGTGCAGTGAGAGATGCTCCCCGGTGTTTCAGAGAGCCACTCCATAACACTTTCCTCATGAGCGCTCCTCCGGAGGGCTGCTGGAATGTCTCTGAGCCATCTGGGAAGAAGTGGAGCGTGGTGGGGAGCAGCTGGATGCTTACAGCTGCTATTTAAGCCCTGGCAGCAGAGCTCCATATCAGTCAGTCAGCAGGAAATGGAGGGGGCAAAGCTGAGCAGAACCCAGAAGAAGGGAGCTCAGAGCAAAAAACCAATTCTCCCCACTCCTGTAGAGACGGCTGCTGGTGCAGAGCCAGGGACACGTCATGCTATCTTAAATTAAAGATGTGAAATGTGGTTTGTGGAGCGATGTACATGAGATGTAATCTCTGCCATAAAGACAAGCGTGAACAAGGTCTATTCAGACAAAATGAGGGAGGTCACATTACGCCTCGGGAGTGGGCTTTGGCCAGGAGAGCCACTTTATTCCAAGTAAACAATCTCAAGCAGTTTAAATGAAAGCAGAGACTGGTGGAGCTCAAACCCTCCAAATCTGATTGACTTACATTCACTCAAATTTTTAACACAGACTATGCAGATGGTCCTCTAAAGCAGGGGTCTCCAACTCCCAGGACCGGGGGTCACTTAGTGCCGGGCAGCAGACCAAACGAAAAAATATGTACAGTAACTTGTATTGTTGCCATTTTGTTTATTTTCTGACTCTGAAGGAAGCTTCGTTTTGGTAAACTACCAGGCTCTGTTCATCACATCCATCTAAGACTCACTCTTAACTTATTTCAGGCCGTCTTAAATACATTCACCAGACTTTTAAAGCGGCGCCTGAAACCGCTACATTAAAAGCCCTGAGCAAACAAAAATGTTGTTGTTTCACTTTCGGCTTTTCCCATCAGGGGTCGCCACAGCGAACGAGTCGCATGGTAAATTTGGCAATGTTTTACGCCGGATGCCCTTCCTGACGCAACCCTCTCAAGGCAACCTGAGCAAACAAAAATAATTTTAAAAAATCAAATGTCTTTTAGAAAATGTATTTGGGGAGAAAAGAGCAGAAAACGCGCTTTGACTTCAATTCCAAACAAAACCAAGAGTTTTCCTCCAAATGTGGATTTAGTGCTACCGTTTTTCCCATTTAGCAAAATATGCGGCGCCTGGCTCCAATGTTAAATGTATGCTGATGATAACGCTGCTTACATGCTGAATTCACATTTAAGCTCATATTTAGAAAAAAATAGTTTTATGACAGCTGTCTTTTTTTGGCTTTATTTTATACATCACACATTACAAACAGAAACAACTTTCAACTTTGTTATATGTATTCTTTATTATTCTTCACCATCTGTAAAACATCTACAAACAGTTTCAAATTGTCTTTTAAAGTCATTTTTATGTAGTAGGATTTTTTTTATTTGAAAAATATATTTTTTGGAACCTAAGTTTAAAAAAAAATAAAATAAAATCTCCAACTTTGGCGCCGTTTGGACCGGTCTGAGCAAATACTGTCTGACATTAAACCGTTCCAAGGGGTAAAAAATGAGAAGAGTTTGATTTAGCAGCCCAGCAATCCAAAAATGTTTCTGTGACCGTTTCCTAGCCTCAACACAAACTGCAGTCAACACTAGCTCACATCTTTAACTACAGAAATGTGCCATGCACCCACAAAACGCTGAGTTGTGTTAATAACAGAAGCATACACAAAGTTTAAAAAGTGAGGAAAAAAACCCACAGCCGCTTGCAGCCTCTGTGTTTAAAGGACATATGAGCTGCTAGAAAGGCTTCCTGGCAGAACAGAAAAAGACCAGTAATTTCACCAAGACAGAGCTGGATTCCCAGCAAATGTCGATTGGCCCCTGTAGACAGCATGTGAGTTTTTTTTTGTTTTTTTTTTTACAAAGCTGTATAAGTCTTGATCCTTGTGCGGATCCCAGAAGCTCAACCCCCACCCTTTGTGCAGCGATGGGAAAAACTGCTTGTCTGGAGAACATTAATTAAAGTGTTAAAAGGTAAAAGAAGTATTGACTTCCTCTCCTCTGCAGCCATCCACTAGCAGCCGGCAATGCCCACTGCCCCCTGAGGTAGCGTCTTCCACTTGCTCAAGCCCACGAGCTAACTGGAAGAAAAGCCCCACTAAGACCAATTAAGGCCTTCAGTATGAGACTGAAAGGAAGACAAATGGAGGCAGAAGGCCTGATTACAAGAAACTGTTGTACAGATGTAAAGCAATTAGAGGGGTCTCTGGGGCCAGACAGTGCGGTACCTGTGAGTCATGGATCCTACAGCCAGTCGAAAGTCTGAACAATTCCTCTTTTCTCTGCAGGGTCCCAGTCAGCCAGTGTATTAGTGTCATATATCAGCTGATAGACCCAGTATTGGTTTCTCCTGTGCAGGGAAGAGGCAGCAGTCTACCAAAGAGGACCACTCCACCCACCATTATCCTTCTGTTGGAAGAACAGGACCTCTATTATCCATTCTGGCGGGTCCTTATTGATAAAATAAGGGCAGATAGGGAGTGTGGAGGCTCTCAGGTGTCTTCCTCCACCAGGGAAGTTTGTCAGGGAGGTCATTTTGATAAACACTGGGGTAATTATACTGCACAGTAACACTGATTACCAGTCAAAGCACATTTAACCAGGACAACACTGTGACTGCCACATCACAGTAAATTACAGAATCTGAGACCTGAGTACCAACAATGACCCGCTCTATAAAAGAAATCTGTGGAATTAAAGAATAACTTTTAGTATAGAACACCTACAACATCCACATCACTTGTTACTTCAAGTCTCACCCCAATCATCTTTTGATCTATTTTCAAAGTATTCTCAGTGGTCTTGTAACTATGATAATGCAGTTTTTAGCCAAAATCTATTAACCTGTGTCGTCTTTTTGGACAGTTTCTGCAGAGTAGCAGTTCATTAGAAATGCACCTCTGAATAGTGTGTGGGACTGTTGGCGTGGAGTAAGCCTGCCCCCACTTCCCATTATCCATTTGTTGACATTCTCTCCTGCGAGCTAACAGCCCCACACCCCCAACCTAACATTATAGGTGTTACAAAAATGGCGATCAAAATCAGAGCTTTCCAGCCGTACAATTTTGAACCAGATACCAGGTCAGGCGAGGAAAACAAACATGGATGTAATTGTCTACAAGTGGACGCATCACAATGGAGCAGAGCAGGGAGCTTATGGCCCGCTCAGCGTGTTTTCTACGTCACAAATTGTACTTTTTCATCTGCTCCTAATTCAAAATGATATGAAGAAAGAAATACTCAAACATGCAATCTTATATACTGTATGTGCTCCATCGTGAAAAAAATGCTACAACAACATGTTAAAGGGGTGGCTCTTCAAGTTGTAATTCACCTATTATTTTTGACACTCTTGTGCATCATACTGTCGCAATTTCACATTTTTTCAAGACTTGTAAATTCTGTATGTCAACAGAAAGTGCACTGAGTTTACAGTGAACACAATTAACCCCATGAATAAAATCTCCATTTGCTTAGTTCTCACAATGAAGAGCAGGTAGGGTTACAACCTGCAGTGAGCAACAATTTGATTTCTAATGGAAATTTATGTTGGTGGTCTGATCTACAATTAACTGAAGCAAAAGCCCTCATCATGGCCTGAAATTATGAAATAATTTTGACAAATGGAGGCCTGATCTCTAATGACCTTCTTTCCCTTCTCTACGGAGCGCTAGGCTGAAGCCCTCGTTATTTATAGAACCCTTTAAAAACCAAGGTATAGGAGAATGAATGTGTGGCTGTCAGTGTGTGTTTAATGGAGCTAATAATGGTGTCCTATGTGCTGCATAATGAAACCCACCCCCGCGGAAAACCTATCTTCTCCGCTGGTTTGAAGAGCGGCTCATTCTTCCATAGAGCTCTGCAATCTTCGGTGCAGGAGTGGCAGTGGGTCCTGGTATAAAGACTAAAATACATGCTAGGAAATCACTTGTGCAGGTGTTTCAGCCATTTGTCTTCACTCTCATTTGCAAACACTTAACACTTCCAATCAAGCTAATGCAAACTGATTTCCTGTCTGCTAAATGTTATTTCGAGAAGATATCAGGAAAAAGTTCCAAGAAACGGCTTCAAATTTAATGACAAAAGAAAAGCTCTGGGAAAACCTTCCTGTCGTTAAGTATAAAACCCATAAAAGTGGCTACACACAGCATAATAAAATATGTGTGACTGCTTGGATATGCCAAGGCAATAAATCTGCACAGCAGTGCTGAGCATGATTTGGTAGCTCAAGAAACCATTTGACTTCACATTTCAAGCTTGATGAAGTCCCTGGATGCTGCTGGTTAAAGACTTAAACAGATGGCCAAATGCTTGGCATAAGAAAAGAGCTGCACTGAATTTGATTTTGGCAGATCTACAGGCATATGGCAAAGGTTTATGCCAAATACTCCATTTCACAAAAACAGATTCAAACTGTAAGAACACATAGCATTATTATGAAAAAGAATTAAAATCAGAAATACTTGGAAGAGATGACACAAAGCTAAAAAAAAAAAAAAAAAAAAGAGTTGTTTGGATTTTTAACCCCAAGCAATAATAAAGCCTACAGCCACCAGGTGGCAGTAACTACCCATAGCTCTTGTGAAACAATAAAAGAAGAAGATTGCCGCTGTTGGATCAAGTGGTTTAAACTTATATAAAGAGTTCAGTTGACTTGTTAGCATGTTTTTTGTGCTACGGTTACCTTAATAGTTGTTTTTAATATGTTTGATGTCTTCAATTTTTCATAAAGCTAAAAATGTACTATGATAGTGAAGCGTGCAGATATTCAATCTATTATTATTATGTACACTGTTATTATGATTTGCCTTTCAAGATAAAAATTTGTCTGTTGTTATTTCTATATTTGGTTAAAAAACTTTCTCCCAAAAGTGTAGCTGTAACTTAAATATCTTTTTTTTCTTCTTTATTATGCATTTTTGGCATCTGCGACTAATACTCCAGAGTGACCCATAGTTCATCAGATTCAGATTCCATAAAGTATTATTAGCAAAGAAAATCATCAATCACTCTTATGATGCTATAAAAAGAGAGCTTTAATCAGTGCATTTCTCCATCAATCTGGTTAAAGTTTAGAGATCAGCAGTGTTTTAAGACTGAACAGCAAAAGGTTAACTGTTTCAATTTTTTGTATTCATTTCATCTATAAAAACAAATAAAAAGTGTAGAATCTAAAATACCAACATGAGCTTTAATTCGTTGATTAAACACAGCAACTGTCTTTTTCTCACAGAAGACATGTATCTATATTAAAATGTCTATAGGAAACTGAGTAGACATGAAAGTGAAGCCAAGGACGATGTATCTCAAGCGTTAGATTGCCTTCTCATCAGATGATTAGCTTCATCCATGCTAATTACGGCAAATGGAAGCTAATTAAGAGGAACTGCATGCCAGTTAATGAGGATGTGTAGCTGTGTCCATCATGTAACATTATTTCCCCAGAACAACTCACCAGCTCATTTTACAGCCCTTAGAACTGTCCTCATCAAGCCAATGAAAGTGGTATCTTCAACATTCATGCAAAGCAGACACCACAAATTCAGGATCAAACCAAATGGACTGTTTTGGCTCTAACAGAGGGAGAAAATCTTTATTACAATGACATTTGTGGCTTCTGTCTTGTTCCAATCAATCTGTTTCCTTTTTGGTGCGTCTCACTGATGTGAATTCTGCTGACCTGATGACACTAGGCAGCTGTAGGTGGACGGAAAAAGTCTTGAACAGCAGCAATTATCCAGGAGCTGGCTGTCATGGAAGCTCTCCCTGTCAAGTTTCTGTGACACGAGCAGCAGATCGGACGAAAGATTGACCTGGACGCCATCCCTGACTCTGAACTGCTGAGGTGTTCCATCAGGTTCCATCTGGCTGGATTGAAGATTTCTCTTCAGTGCATTCAAGAAAGTAATTAGCCCAACCCTGCAGTTTATATTGACAAGAACAAAAACCTTAAGTAAGACTTTTCTAATGACTGTGCTTAATGTAGGACCAATGACGGACACTGACAGTGAAGCGCAGACTTCGTTTAATGACACATTAGTAGAAAAAATAATAAGGGGTCAAGGAGTTTTGGAAATATAGAGCTCTTGTCATCCTAAATAATGCTGAAATAAAGTCTAACATAAAAAACATATTTGAAGTGAATTGATCTGCAAGCATTAGCCTGCTGCTCTCGGTTCAGGACACTTCATTACAGCTGCACATCTGGCAGCAGGTTTCATTTACAGGTATTTAACACTTTTAGTTGTTCTTTAAAATATAATGAAGTAGAACTACTGGTGTCAGTCTTACAGTGAACAGCAAGCACTGGATATGAGAACAGGACAGAGTAGAGTGCGACTTCACCCGTAGAAAATGGTTTCCTTCTGCCTCCAACGAAATCAAGTCATTTCAGTTGCCATTTTTTGTGATACAAATGCCGCCATGTTGACACCAGACATTTTCAGTAGGCAGTGATTGGTCCGAGTCAGTCCGAATCATTGTTTTGATGGCAACCACTATTGCCAATCAGGACTGAGCTTGTTGGAAGTCTGCATCCCAACCTGTGAAGGCAGGTTACACAAAATCTGTCAGTCAAATGTTTCAGACATTTGACATGAAACCGCTTACTTTAACGCAGACATCCTATTGGCCAGTTTATAACTTTAATGACTTGAACTACAGAAAAAATATTAAAAAAAAACAGGATTATCAAAAACATGTTAAAATGTAACAGAACAAGAATGATCACTCTGAAAAATAGAATAGCTAAGTAACAGCGGTTCATTTCTCTATAAAAGTCTATGGGATTTTGGCTTCTTAGAACCAGCGGGTAATTCCTGTTTGGAACGCCGGATGGGAGGAGTCACTCAGTCCACTTCTCAGATGCAGTCATGGGTTTAAATGCATTGAAATGCAGTACCCAAACTTTGTCAGGCTCTGCTGGAGAACCAGCTATAATAACTGCTATCAGAGCCCAATGACAATATTTCTCCAAAGTTTTGTTTTGCCAACCTCTGCGAGACCCCAGCAGAGGTCCACTTACCCTGTCAGAACCAGCCTACTGCTGGAATCCCTCATTCCACTGCAGTGCCACTGATTAAATGTGCACAGTGTAGAGTGCAATTTGCTAAATTACAAGTATTTTGCACATGTAAATATACTTTAATTACAGCAATCAAAGAAGATTATGGGAGATTGGCAGATGGGGAATGTAATGTTGTTTTAATTAGAGTTTGAATGCACTGTAACACAAACACAATGTTAACCCCTCAGAACAGAATGGGCTGTTAGGCCCTGACAAATTGTATCCTGATGCAGCTTTCTCAAAGCATATAATCACCTGCAGCTACAGTGTCTGTGTAGCAGAAAGACGAGTTGGCAAAAACAAAGAGAAAATTACGGCTGCGAGATGGAAAAAGTCAGCAGAAGGACAGGATGTGAAGACAGTGAAAAACAGATGTAGCATTCCCTGACCACGCATCTCCAGCAGCAGCAGCAGCAGCAGCAATCAGAATTAGAGTGACATGCACAAATATTTTGACAGCAGTTAACATGGAATTACAGGCAATTAAAAGGGATTTGGACTCTGTGATCAATCAAGGAAAATTAGAAACAGCTTGAGTGCTTGGATAGGAACAAGCTGAGAAATTAAGACAAGCAAAAGATGTTGGAACCACATCAAAGCTCAGCCAAGGAGAGAAATGAGCTAAGCTGACACACACACACAAAAAAAAAACACTGACCAGAAATGAAAGGCGGCAACGATCAAAAGTCTTTGCTGATAGCAGAAGATTAATAAGGTGGGCCAAGATGATGCTGTTGTTCCGAATAAAGACCGGTAAATCTGCAATTACAGTCAAAACCATGTGAACATAGAGAGCCAGAAAACATGTTCAATTTAATCACTGCACACATTCAGTGATGGTAGCAAATGTTTGCTTATGTCACCAGAGGGTATAGGGGTCATGCACTTTGAAGAGGGGAGAAAAAGAACCCTCCTCAGATAGTTTTAACTGTGTAGCAACATTTACTTCATTGTCAGTTCTCTATTAGATTTAAAGTTCAATGAGTAATGCTGCAGCTGGCAGTAAAAACTTCCTTTGGAAAATCAGCCCCTATTTCAACATCCAAACTTGTTCTTGTTAACCTGATCAGTGACATTCATTTACAAAATGGAAGAAAACGCCTCAATACAATGAAGCAGTTGCATAAACAGCAGACACTGCTAAGGTTTCTCTGTATTCGTGGAATGTCATGGACGACTTGATTCATGAGCTTTAATTCCCTGAAAAACACCCAGCGTCTAGGATCAATCATGACTTTGAGACAGTAAACAAGGTTCCCAACTTCACCTCTTCATGATCAGCTAAAGCCTTAATCTCTACTGCCTTTACGGGTAGATAAAGGCTGTCTGCAGGCAGAAAATAGGCCAAACTGTATGGGGCACATAGGTTGCCCGCAGGGTATATAGATAGATAGATGACTTTATTCATCCCACAATGGGGAAATTTCAACAAAGGTTGTAGACCGCTCAGTGAGCTTGTAGGGCAAAAATGTTGATCTACAAGTCGTAGTGAACACTTGTACAACACGTAATGGTAAGAAAGAGTGAAGTAGGTGAGACGCAGGTACAGATTTTTTTCTTTCCATTTCTCCCAAACCCTGCACTGCTCATGAGCCTGTTAGTGCTGTTCACATGACAAGTAAGCAGCTTATGTACAACAGCATCACCTGTACGTCATAAGTACATGCAACTTACACTTCACAATATAAATATCCCTCACACAACAATGGTACATTCCATTTTCATGATGCCCCCTGAGGTGGCCATATGAGCCTTGAGGGAACTGCAAGACACACCTGCACTCCTCTAAGGATGCAGCCATTCCTCTCTACAACCTTCTATGGGCCAGAAAACCCAAAAACCTGCAGCACCTGTACAGGTGCAGGGGACTCAGGCTTTACATTTCCAACTGCACCATACAGCTTAGAGTAAAAATGTTAAGTGCAAAACCTCTCTGCAAACCCTGCAAATGCTGAAAAAGTTTGGCCAGTTGCTGAGCAACAGTAGGAAGTAGCAAGCTGTGGGAAATTCACACAATGTTGCTGTGAACATAAACATATATACTAACACAATGTGTCAGACCTGGCGAGAAGGAGATGAAATGATAGACGCCTTCATCACTGTTCCTTAGAGGAGGTTTAATTTCCAGCCTGCTTATCTGAACATCTGTTTGAGCAATTTCATGTGTATAAGTTACAATTTATTAATGTTAACATTAATGGTACATAAATGTATTTTTATGTTCAATACCAATGTCTTTGGTTTCTTTATGATCAAAAGCTACTTGCAGCTGTGATCCTACAGCCTTTAAGTCTGAGTATAAAATCTGGAAAATGATAAAATACCGTTGACTGATCCAGACTTCAGGCTCATCATACAAAACATGAATATTACTTCACATTTGACAGACAGGGCAGTCGACTGGCAACAAACTGTGTCAGTTCCGGCAGAAGGAAAGCGGAAAGTGAGACCTGTTTCCGGCCCAATTTTGATGACTACTGGATTTTTCTATTAGTTAAAGAAATTCTTTTGGCCATATTAACCTTTTAAACCAAAAATATTTCCTTTTATAAACCTTCAGTCCTAATTCAGGGACATGAGAAATACAAAAAGCCTCTCCGGATATGAAAAAAAGGAAAATCTTTAGTGATTTTTAACGTTGCAGGAGTATGAGCAGTCTGCTATTTAGTTGGCTTTCTCCCTGGTGCCAGAAATCAACCTTGAACTTCCACATTATTTCAGACGACGGTACCTCACCCTGCTTTCATGTTAATTTCATTCCAGCAGAATAATAGCTTTGAACAGTTCACTGCACCTCCATTGTGAAGCTCCTGTTTTGCATGCATGTCAAGAACAGTGGCATACTTAAACCGTAGCAACTGATCCAAAACCGCAGAGGAAGCTGGAGCTCTGTGGAAAAGATCAGCATTTTCTGGACCAGTACATGCTGCACTCATGTCTCTATGCTTCAGCTACCAAGGAACATTCCTCTCGCCTCACTGCAGACTTATAGAAGTCTTGCTGGAACATCACAGCACAATTTGCTGAAAGCGAAACGACTAAACAAAAATAAATCAGTGGCATTTGTCGCTCGGTAGGTCAACACCCGTATCGCTAAATGAAAGATCTCAGAAACTGTTTCATTCCACTTGCATCCCATCCACACATTTTTGTCCAAGAAACACTGCTGCTGAATAATGCATAGGTGTGGTAATTGATGCATCTTTCAGCACTAACCAGCCAACCTAATTTTAACCTTTGCTCCTCCTCTTTTGAACTTTCTGAATGAATTTAAGTTATTTGGGTCTCTTTGGGGAGCCATTTCCATCTGTGTGGAACTCTCTGCAGGGTTCCTCTCTGGAGCTTTTAACTCTCCTCTGCCTGTGATTTTTTTTTTCATGGGAAACATTACCATCCACGGTCTTTAAACTGTCATATAAGTCAGCAGCTTTTTGACAAATTGATGAAAATGGAACCTTTTAAATTTTCCACTAAAGTTGCTCATAAGTTCTGGGCACAAAGGGGGCCCGTGGTGGATGGAGAATAGATGCATTATGTCCTTAGTGACTGCCCAGTCCAAAGGCCCATTTCACACCTACCACCACCTGCTTTGAGTTCTTTTAGAGTTCTTAGAATAGGATGCTTTTGGATTCTACAGCTTCGACAAAAACAGAAAAAGGCATAAAAATTCTGATTAATACACAAAACCCCAGCAACCCTCCTAGCAGCTGAACTGCTGTCTCCTGATCGACAAGCGTTACTGCAATTTGATTTGTGAAAGGGGAAGAAAAACTGTGACAGACTAAAGCAAGTATTCACCAGGGAACAAATCACTTCTTCCTTTCAAATCTGTCTTTATCCATCACAACAACAACTCATTAGTAAGTTATCCCAACAGAACTGGGAATGCCAGAACAACAAAGTAAGAATGTATGCGGGAGCAGCACTCAACTTAATCTGGCAAATGAAACCCCCTGTCTGATATAAGGGAGGGGGTCCCACTCCTTTGAAAATTCTAGTGGAAAAAGAATAGATAGTTGGCATTGTCATCGACATAAGGTTTACCACATACAATAATCTCTTATTCTCACAAAAATAAATCTGCACTGAGTGTTTAAAGTTCTTATCTATTTATTAGAAACAAAAGCTACCAATACGAAAAAAAGAAAAGGCAACTTGTCCAATTCAAAACAATGTTAGATGACATATGTAAAAAATAAATATACATTACTGATAAGCATACAAACAAGTAAATAAAAAGGACTTTAGCTTGGAGGAGAACAACATAAGGTAGGTGAAAGAACAATATTTGTGGAGAAACAGTGTAAAATCTGGAGAGTCTTCCAAAGACCAGAGTACATCTGTGAATGGAGACTTATAGAAGTTCTTTTGGACTTGAGCTGAAGCTTTGTAACTTTGGTTATTCATCTCAATGTGAAGGAGAGAGGAAACATCTGGGGTGAGCACATAACAAGATGACCAAGGTGTTGTACATTCTGTGGCCAGTGAGAGCTGATAAACACGTCAAGAGTCAACGGAGGGCGTTGAAGTCAAAAATAAAAGGGGGTGAGGCTACAGTTGACATGTGTTGGGGTATGGAAGAAAGAACGAGTGGCACTGCACAATTTAACTTCTTGAAAACAGATTGAAGTCATCCCCTTAGACAGCATCTATCAAAAACAGGACTGTTCTTCCTGCCGCAGCCATGCTTTTCATTTTACTCCTCAGGTAACACCTTAGCATTTCTCTGTCCGCAACCCTCAAAACCTGCTTCTTCTGATTTAGAGGGCCTCTATGTGGTCCAGTTTTGCAGTGCATTGCAGTGCGTCTTGGGAATCTAGAGTTAAAATTCTAATTTTATTTTTCCCTCCTTGGACTTATACGGGACCGCAAGTCATCAAACTGGGTCACAGAGCGATGGAAGTACCACTGAAAGTGTCCGTCATTCAGACTAGCTCCTGCAGTGGATGGTGAAGCTCATTGGACTGAGAGTCTCTGAATGACGTCATGGACCCAGACATGGAGACGTGTTTACTGATGCTTTTTTAGAGCTCTTCAAAATAAATAAACTGATCTCTCATGATCATTCATGTCGTCCATTCATTGTAAATAAGATGTACAGTCAATGCCTCCACGTAGTGAAGAGGCTAAAAATGTCTGACAGTAGCTCCTCCCACACATGTCTGGTCTGCCAAACTTATGAACACATTTTTGGATCGTTGTCCAGCAGTAAATTTGACACGCGTCGAAAGAGAAGCATTGGAAGCAAATTTTATGCGTGAATTGCGTTCGCGTGGAATGCAGAATAAGAGCTTCCTAGACTGCTGTCAAAACAGCCCCTACAGTGTCTCAAGCGCAAGCCACAACCAATCTCTGGACCCCCACTGAATCAGCATATCTGCTAGCCATGCCTGGGAACTGAAAGTAAAAAGGTTTGAGTGGAGCCAGGGATGATGAGCAATCAACACCCTGTGGCCGGTCGGCACTCCCAAACTAGTGTGCTTCAAGTAGGCTCTTCCAATAGCTTACACAACCTGCCCTCTCCATTGGACTCACCACCATCTACCCAGATACTAATACATATTCTAGAGTCTTGGTGGTATTAGGTGGATGTTACAGATTTTTTAAACATGTTTCATGGTAAAAAACTGTTTGTAAGTTAAATGTACTTGAACGAAAGTAGCACTCCCCTAAAATGTGGTCAAAGATACAGAAAACTTACAGCTAGGGAGGCGATCAGAACTGCTGATGCTCCTAGAATTTTTTCTGTAGTAATTACTCTGATCTATTATCCTTTTTACATTTTAAAGGGGGTTTAAAAAAAAAAAGACACGGTCAAAGAGAAGTAAACATTTTTATAAACTAGAAAACATCAAGTTTATTTATTTCATTAAATGTTACATTTTGCCCACTTAGAAATAATGTTTCTCTTTGACAGTTATTATGAGTAGCAGGCAAAAAGAACAAACCATTGACTGGACACATTATTTTTTATGCACTAATAAGTGAACAGAGCTTGTGAATTTATAAAATAAAAAGACATTTTAGATCTGACTTCAAACTGAGTGCATTTTAATGAAGTTTATTATTTCTTTAGACCTCTTCATGACAGAAATTTGATGCTGTTTACTACATGGTAGATATTTTTTCACCTCCCACAGTCCTTCCATCAGACTGCAGCTAATTAAATCTGTGGCTAAATTAAAAAAATTATCCATGTGTGTAATGGAAATGATTTATCATGTCCACTTAAGCAAAATGGAGTTTGAAAACATTAAGCATCACCAGTTGACTTGTGCTTGTATCTAATGACAATCTCCCTGAAAGACAAGCACACTGAGGACTGTGACATTGGGTAGAGGGCATTCTGAACATCAGTTTGATCAAAAGTTCAGTGTGCATTCAAAGCCTTGGTCATATGCGGCCAGACGAGGGGTTGACCCATACGGATGCTGTGGGTTTTTGGGTTGTCCGGGCCTATGGAGGGTCATAGAGATGGGCTGCGCCTTAAAGGGTGCGCAGGTGTGTCTCACAGTTTCCTTGAACGCCATGAGGAACACCTTAAGAGACGTCGTGAAAATGGAACGTAGGATTGTTGTGTGTGTGGTAAAGTATATCATAAATTGCACGTACGGGTGATGCTGTCGTACAGCGCCCCCTAGGCCACACTCTAGACGCTGGTAGTATGTAGGACATTTGGATGTTCACACAAACTACATTTTGATTGTCAGATCTTTCTAATTTCTAAACTAAGGCAGCGCACAAGGGTATAGTACATGATTTGGGTGTTTGAAAAATGTAAAATCCATGTGACATGACTGCATCTCACCTTTTTCCTCTTTAGTTACCTTATTGTGTTGCGTTAGGGTTCGCTATGACCAGTCGCCGGCACCATGCCCATTGAAAAAAATGTGCTTGAACATTTTCGCCCTATGGGCCTACCAAGCAGTCAACAACCTTCGTTTTTCCTGCATGCCCCCTACAGGTATGCCCATTTTAGCCTAACAAGAAATTCTGACTTTGACTTAAGGTTCCTAGAAAAAGACACAAAAGCACACAAAATGTAACATGCTAATTCTATTTGTTTTCTTGTAAACTGTGATTATAAGGTTACTAGTTTATTTGTAGTGGACATCATTTATGTTAGACTGCAGTCAGAGTTGATCTGTGTGTCAGAGTTCACGCTGTAGTTTAGTGTTATGGTCAGTACTTGCGTCTGAATATTTTTCACAAATTTCCCATTGAAGTCTCACAGGAGTTTTGGCAGCATGTCAAAATAAATCCCCTCCATCGCCTACTCCTGGCCTCTTCTGCCTAGCAGACATCATGTTCATGCACATCAACCTCACCATGACAGCACAGCTTTGAGATGAATGGGGGATGAAAGATGCTCCTTATCTAGCGGGAATCACTTCTTTGGCCGTCGGGGCCGTGGGACCTACTTTCAACTTCAAACCGTGGAGATCAAGGTCCAGCCACAGGCCATGCATGTATGCAGAGCATGTTCTTTAAGTGTGGGGAGAGAGGTAATGAGTTTCACCTGGTCACCTCGTCCCTGACATTTTCTCAAGAACTCATCAATTAAACTGTTTACTCTCCATGCAGGCCGGCAATGGACCCAAGTCAAAGGTCAGTTGGATTAATGAGGACATTCATTTACCAACAGAGAAACAATGACGGAAGCCTCCTTTTCAAGCATGCTATATTTAAAAATGATCTATCAACTGAGCGTGTTGGTTTCATGCCTGATTGAACACCCTGATGCTTTAAATAACCAGTCCCAGCAGCATGCCAGATCACAGCAGTTTACATTTTTGAATTGCTTTCAGGAGAGGATCAGTCTGAGCTGCAGTTTGTCACAAAGGCAGCACTGATTTAACAGACAATTAGTTTTTCATTGACTTTGATCAAGTTCTTAAACAGTTACAGTTGTGGTCAGATCTTCACATAATCTGAGAGAGTTTAGAAAACCTAAAGTGCACTTACTGAACTTTACGTTTCACAGTCTCACTGTTTTGCAGATTTCTTTTAAGTGCAATTTTGCATGTTTTTTTGTCTTTCTTTATAGTGAATGGTGTTTTGCGTCCTGGTTGGCTGTTGACCTTTTCAATTCTTTGTGCCATATCCCTTATCCAGAATGCATTCAGCTTGTCACATTTACACATGGATTGCAATCTTTGTCTTTATTCTATAAAACCTTGATTTACTTTTCTATGAAGCGTTAAAGAATTTAAACAAGAGAGAACAATATGAAACTGTTCAAGTATGTCTGAGAAAAGTGTGTGGTGGGATGTTTTACAGCCTTAAAACATCAAAAATGATTGAAAACCATGAAGATGACTACTTTGTACATTTCACCCATCATGAGTTATTTTTAATAACCCCACGATAAACAAGGGAACACTGTATTTGATTTTCTTAATTAAGTCAAGCACTTTACTCTAGTTCTGATTGGATTTGAGTAAAACTAAAGGCATAATAAAAAAAGCAAAATAATCCATTTTTAAACGTTCATTTTAAACCATGCAGACACTACCAAACAAATATCTTCCAAAGATTTTTATGCTGTTTATGTCATTGTGGGTATTCAATCAGTTCTGTTTCATTCAGTTGGTTTGGTCTCATTCTATCCGCACCTCAGCCGTGGCTAAAATCTGAATTCTATTGACTTACATTTATCAAGACAATTTCTCAACAGTTTGGACTAAACCAACTCACCTTTCAAAATGATAAGATCTTCTAAGATTTTTTTTTTTTTAACAATCATGAAATACATTCATTTTGTACAATTTATGGAAGTCTCTCAACAGCTGGTGATTTCAATTCCTGCGCCTGTTTTGATTTACCTTGTTAGGTTACTTTTTTTAATAGTCTAATAATTATTTTAGCATTGTTTTTTGGACAATAGTAGCACTACTAAGAGTGGCTGATGTATGACTTTACCTTTTTCCTGATATTATTGGAAAACTAAAACGCAATTGTTTGTTTTGAATCAGAAACTTTTAAATGTTTAGTATGTAATTGCTAACATTTATAATAGCATCTAACAAGGAAGGGTTTTATTGTTTTATGTGTTTTAATGTTATATTAACTCTAAACCTTGGTAGTAAAAGAAAAAAACAACAATGTCCAATCCGCTACAATTTAGCTGCAGAAAAGTGTTTGCGTGTACACAATACACAA
Source organism: Oryzias curvinotus (assembly GCA_023969325.1). Lineage (NCBI taxonomy): Eukaryota > Metazoa > Chordata > Actinopteri > Beloniformes > Adrianichthyidae > Oryzias > Oryzias curvinotus. The sequence goes on from CM043719.1 coordinate 8,283,191, forward strand.
AAACAATACCCGAAACTCCCAACCTTGTTAGTAACACGTAAGAAAACAGAGCAATACCAGTAAAACAAACGTTACTGTAACTATGGTAACGCTTAACCTTGATAGTAATACGTTAAAAAAAACACAGTCCGATCCACTGTTGGCCATGTTAGCTTATTCAGAACCAGACATTTTGACAGAGCGCCATGTACCTCTAAAATTACTTCAACATCATTAATTTTTGAAAAAGAAATAGTTTTTTTAAGTGCACCTTGAAGGTGCAGAAAATATTGTAACGTTTAACCCCACCCAAAAAAGGCGCCATTTATAAACCCCAATCTGTGTCCATTTGTGGCGGTAAGCACTCTCAAATGTGTAAAACAGTAAAACACAATGTGTTTCTATAATCCTACTGAAATATGCAAAATTGTAAGAAAAAAAAGCAAATCATGTGTAGCATTTTGAGAAGATATATGTTCTCCAACCTGAAGATAAAGCTAAGATAAAAAGGAAGGTCATGTATTACTTTGTCTCTGTATGCTGACATAAGTGTAGGTGGATTTCCCAGCAGCACTGCATTAGAGCAGCAATCACAAAAACAGACAGCTGTACTCTCAGGGGAGTCTGCAATCAGCCCGAGCAGAGCTGCCTCTGTCCTTCAACAGGCAATTAACACTGAGTCCATTATAGCTCCCGAGGGAGCTGCTGGCCAGGGAGGCCAGAAAAGGCATCATCTGAAAGGTCAGTGCCTGCAGAAGAAACAGGAGGGGCAGGGCATTATGGGAACTCAAGGATGCACGCGGGTAAGACAGAGAAGGAGGGGGAGGATGTGGGCTGCCTCAGACCAAATGGAGTGTAAAGCGGGAGCAATTTGTCACCCGCAAGCTATTCCTTGGGGAGAGGCTGCAGTATTTTCCACTGGACAGGAATATGTGCCAGCAACAAGGGGTATAAATTAAGAACGCCACTGTTGCCTCTGGTCTAATTGTAGCTTTTTCAAATATCATGGGACACTGCAGGTCGACTCAAAGTGGTACAATCAGATCAAGAATGTTTTCCCTCAGGGCACATCAGGCACAGCTCACTTCTTTTTTCTTGATCCTGCGCATGTTGAGGAGACCTTATTCACATATGTCTGCTTCTAACTAAAATAGTTTTCTGTAGACATCACAATACATGTTTTGTATTATTGAGCAAGCCTGAGATTTTGTCCTAAAAAACAAAGAAGTACGAGGCGGAATATGGTACGAAATAATTTTCTTTGTTTGGGCAATGTTATTATGGGATGAAAACCAGAATACAACAAAACAAAGTAAGGTAAAGCGGTATGCAGGTGATGTAGCTTAACTACATCACCTGTTAGGCATCTGGGAAGATTCCCTCCCAACAGATGCTAAGCCTATACTTGAGAATACAAAGTTAATCTATCTTTGAAATGGCCCTGCATAGCAGAGCATAAAGCTAGATAATACCTAAAACTTGTAATGAGTTTAACAATAATCAGATTGAAATTAATCTGATCTAATTTTGTTTTTTGTGGAATGCTATAATTTTTTCATTCATGCACCTTCTTCCGTTTATTCCCTTTCCGGGTCACAGGGCTGCTGGAGCCTATCCCAGCCACTTGTGGGCGAAGGCAGGGGGCATCCTGGACAAGTCGCCAGTCTGTCGCAGGGTAGAGTGTCCACAATCACACACCCACGCACTCTCACATTCACACCTACGGACAATTTAGATCAACCAATTCACCTATGAAGCATGTTTTTGGATGGTGGTGGGAGGAAGCCGGAGATCCCGGAGAAAACCCACACATACATAAGGAGAACATGCAAACTCCACACAGAAAGGTCCCCCATTGGTTTTGATGAAAGGTCCCCCAGCCGGGACTTGAACCGGGGGCCTTCTTGCTATGAGGCAAGAGCGCCAATCACTGTGCCACCGTGCTATAATTTTTTATTATACTCAGATTCCATGTGTATCAAATGAATGCTCATTGCTGGAGTTATTGAATTGTAATATTATGTAAAGAATCTGTCAGTGATTTAGTAGGCAGTGTCTTGAGGTTCATTACTGCTCATAAGACACATACGTAGAGCCTGAGGTCGAGCCCACGGTGCAGTAATGGAACATAGGCAAAAAAGGTAAAATAAAAAACTTTAAAGGTGGAAAGTTGTAAGACAAGTTTTGCGAATAAAAAATCAGGGATGAATGTTTGTTAGAAACTTCACAAATCACCTAAAATATATAAAAGTAATGATTTTACATGCTGAAGGTAAGAAGACAAGAAGACCAGAAACCAAACAGCAGCCAAAGAATGGCGTACATGACAGACGAGGTAAACAGAAACTCATTAAGATGCAGTAAAGCCTAGCAGGAAGTTTGGTAAAGAAAAAAGACCATTTCTAACTCTTCACAGCTCTTTCACCAGTTCATCAATAACTTCCATCCAATCCCAGCAGATTCACAACTTTGTTTACCACCAATCAATCAGGTTTCATATCATCTCTTCCATTAAGATCAGACAGACGTCATAGTAGAACAGAATTCTCCTTATTACTACAAATAGAGATCATTTTTGGCTCATCTGTGGTGTCATCCGGGCTTCATGCACTACGAGTCCTCCATGCAGTGAGTTTGGCTCCTAAATTGATTTAACATCTCTTTTAGTTGCTCTCACCTAACCAAACTACAAATATCAAAGATGTGCTCTATGTCTTTTGAGAACAAAACAACTTTGAAGATAACCAAAAAGTACACCTAAAGTATTCCAAAAAAGCCTTTTTGTAGCAGCACCAACCAGAGGTTTGTAGTTACACACCAGTCATGTATGCCTCTTCCCATGTTAGAATTCAGATCCTTTGAAAAAGAAGTCAGCAATAAAACAGCCGGTCTAAAGTGAATAGAACTGGAACGGGCTGGATTGCAATCATCTTCAAGGATTGGAATTTTTTTCTTACTTTTGGATTTCATTGTGTCTTCTTTTTAAAAGTGGTGCTTTGAGGAGACTTTTGCTTTATAAATACACTGAACTCAACAGAAGCAGCACCTGAAAACTTGACTGATCGCTTTGAGTCATCAGCAACAAAAGACCTCAAACAGAAACTACTCAAAGAATCTTTTGTTGACAAGTGTGAAAAAAAAAATCCATTTGAAATGATATTTTATTTGATTGAGGTTTGATGGCATTTTTTAGTGTAATTTTGAATCCTTTGTTTCTTACAGCGCAGTGTTCTGCGTTCTGATAGGCTGTTGACCCTGTCAATCAATCTCTTTTGTGCTGCGTCTCTAGTACAGAATGCATTCAGCTTGACAAATCTACATAAATCTTAATTTGCGATCAGATCTTTGTTTTCATTCTAACATACTAGACTTATTTTTCTAAGAAGGTTTGAACTTTGAGAGTTTTAACAAGAGAGAAAAGTGAAATTTTTCATGTCTATAAATTAATGAATAGTATAGTAAGGTTTATTTTATTTTATTTCAAGTATTGCAAATTTGTTATGTTTTTTTACTTATGGGATAAATAAGGGGGCACTGTACTTTAGAACGAAATTAAACCAAACAAAGAATGGAAATGCCATTATTTATATATTGATTTTTAATTCTGCATTTTCCATGCATAATAACACATTTTGCTTTTACCTAAAAATCTTCTTTCAAAAATGTAAAAATTAATTGTAATTTTTTAGGTAGTAAACACATAAATGAACTGAAAGACCAACTCCAATGAAAATTGTGTTTTTGGTGTTTTAACATGTCCTTGTAGCATTAAAAACAAAAACAACTACAAACTGACATTTGGCTCAAAACGACTGCATAGTTTTGCTCCCCATTTTCGTGGTACCGCATATGTTACCTTGGGGGTGTGAGGAGCTGTAAGACAGCGGTAGAGAGTGTACACAACTGGGTGACGGGAAGTGTGGGTTGAGTTATTCTGCACCAACAATCCCGCCCACAACTCAGAAGTGAATTTCTAATCAATTCCTGCTGCTCTGCAGAAACTACAGTATGTTCTAGAAAACGACACAGTAGATCAAAAATGTATCGTCATTGCAAAATCAAGCTAAATAAGACGTTTCGTTTTTTTCAGGACATGGCGGCAAGCTCCTTACACATGTGAACGACTACGGATGGGAAATGGTGGTTGGTGATTTTACAGAGGAGCTGTGGATCCAACAATTCTGCATGATACGCTCAACTTTTGACGAGCTGTGTGATGCTGTGGGACCTCTTGTAGCACCTGCTGTGCAGCACCCAAGACAGCCAGTTTCTACCAAGAAGTGCTGGAATTTGGTCATGTGACTCATTCAATTTGAAAAAGTGCTTCCATTGCAGTTATGGGAAATATTTCAAAAACCATCTCCTCCAAGCACAAAAACCTTTTATCAATAAGTGCGAGTTTTCAGAAATTGTCTTGTTGCCATGAAACTGCAGTGTAATCAGTCATTACTAGGCACTGGATTTTGTTACTTGAAAAGAATCCATTTGATCAGAACCGGATTACAAAAACTGTAAAACTATAAAAGGAATTAACTCAGGAGGGGTGGGATTATAAAAGTTTGCCTTTTCCCACTTCTTTTAAGTAATAAATCAAGCTCTACTTGACTTTAGTTAATGATCACTGTTTTTAATTAAGCAAATGTGATATAAGTGCCTTTTTTGTTTTATTTTCTGTTTTATAATCTATACATTTGATCATTTCTGTACTGAGTTTGATATATAGGTGTAAATTCTTTATTGCTTTGACTACAATGCTTGAAATAAATCAATAAATCAAATGTTTACATTAGGCAAATTTATCATCACAAATCCATTTTGCGCAATTTCAGAGTTAATGGAAACGCAGCTAGTGTAGAATTTTATTATTTCATAATCCACTCGACATATCCTGCATGGTACAAGTGAGGAAGAACAAAAAGTAAGGGGAGACTGAATTTCACAATAATTGAGAAGCAACAGATGAACTAAAACAGACAAGACAGAGGCAAAACATCATCTTTGTTTGAAGTCAACTGATCAATTTTTGCTAATTCAAGTCACTTACAGTAAATTACTGCAGAAAGAGGCAGGAAGGTGCTTAATTCTTAAGATTCAGGCTCATGGAATATAGAAGGCCTAAAAACAAAAATAACAGACTCTAACAGACTGTTAGATCACACAAGAAGATCAATGAGCTAATCAATGAGATCAGAGAAAGATGAGGCAACCAAATGAATGTGAAGCTGTGTACATTTGAACATATCAGCTGAGAAAAACTACAGTGAAGGAAAGATCAAAGAACTGAAGGTGTGACAAAGCGAGTAGATGATTAGGAAAGAGTTAATCAATAAACTCATTAAAAAATATATTAATGATGAGTGAGAAGGGGCATGTAGAGCTGGACAGAGATTAATAACATTATTAGAACATCATTAGCCCAGTGATTAAAAATGAGGGTAGAGGAAGGTAAACAGAATAGCCATTGGTCCAAAGCTAATGATATGTACAGTATCGTATGGCTCGTGTATGGAACCTCTTGCACATTAGTAGGAATCACTACCATTAAACTAAACTTAAAGATTTTCAATAGCACTTCTATGGGAGTTTCTCAAATGATTAAATTAAATTTTATACAGCGTAAAAGAACAGATTGTCTACATTGGAATAGCTTTTGCTCCGGTGTTTACATGGACTACCGTAACTCTTCAACTGTTTAAAATCTGGTATTGAAGCCAAGAAAAGCAGCTCCACGCTGTTATGTAAGGCTTTACATTAGTAATGTGCTGCACATCAGTGCAAAGCATTGATTAAAAGAACTGGACCGAGTGAGTGTGACGTCATTCATAGTAGTTTACTTCTGGCTCCAACCAAAAGAAGTCAATTCAGTTCCCATTTTTTCCCTATATGGGGGCCGCCATGTTGGAGCCAGACCATGTCAGTAAGCAGTGACTGGTCCAAGTTGGTCAGAAGTCTACACCACCTCCACTAAAGTCGGTTTGGGAAAATCTGTCAATCAAATGTTTCGAACATTTTTAACATTGGAATTGGGAGCCAGCGGGCACAACTGATTTATAAAAATTACGAAAATCAAGAAAAAAAATCAGGATTATCAAGAACACATTTAAAAAATAAAAAAAGGTATCACAGCAATAATGGTTACTGTGACAAATAAAATGACGGAGATATAGCTGTTTATTTCTCTATAGGAATCCACAGGATTCTGGGTTCTTGGAGCCAGCGGGTGCTTCCTGTTTGGAATGACAGGGCGGAGGGGTCACTCTGTCTAGTTGTCATTTACAGTCAATGGTGTAAAGCCGATATAATCTCCTGATTCTTATTGATTGGGTAAACAGTTGAAGAGTTACTCTCGGTCAAAGAGCGTTTACTATTTAGGTGTGGCCGGCAACATTTCCAGTGTTAAAGGGTTAACAGCCCCTGCACCAATACTGTCAATCCTCAATGGTATTTGAAGCATCTAGTCACAGAAATTCACCTTTTAGTTTGAATGGAAGTCTGAAGCTCACTGGGTGCAACTTGTCTAAACGTCTGCCTACGAGGTGCGTTAAAATAAAATCTTTATTTCGCAACAGTTTATAATCTATTCCTTTAAATATCTAAAGATTCTATATAGTATGTCCATCCTTCTCCTTAGGAGAACAGGAACATGAACCTGGATGAAGCACATGACATGTAAGGAGGAGTGTGTGGGGTAACAGAAGGATTCCCTCTGGCTTCTTTGGTAATAATATAGGCAGGCTTGAACAGGGGAACCATTTTTCTTTATATGAATTATGAAGAGACAGACAACCCCTCCCAGAGTTGCATCCTCAACCATAAAATATATCCTCTGTCTTTGTCATAGCCAGGAGAGGATTGCCAAATAATGAGAATACAGGCTTTTCTCGTACCATCAGCCATATCCTGCAGCAGCTCTTAGAATGAAGAAAAACAAAATAAGTGGAAATATCCAGTATGAAACTACCAGCAAAACACTAGACACCTGCTCTATACATTCCCCACCTTCCTTTTCATGTCCTTCTTTTGCAGCAGACCATCGCTCGTCTCCTCATACTCTTTTACCCCCATTCCTGCTGGGGCTCTCTTCAATACATTCATCTCTTTTCCCTCTGTCTTCCCTCCCACCCTACCCTGCCTTCCTCCCTGTCTCTCAGTCTCCCCAGAGGTGAGCACAATCTCATTAACCACTACTGGATGAGGCGTCCTCTCCTCTCAGGTTCAAGGTGATGGAAGATTAGACCGTTTGGCCTCAACTTATTCTGTATTCACACTGCGTCACTTGCTGCCCGTGAACACAAAATTACATTGAACCTAGGGAGTCCAACTCCATTAATTTGAAATGAAATATTAATTTAATAATATGCAGCACATATTTGTTACTAACTCGTGGTGCAAAAGTGACATTTGGCCATAAATTTACGGGAGGTTTAGTCTTGCTGCTGAAGCAATAAATCACGGCCAGTTAGCGGGTAGATTCTGCTTTTCTCTAGTATATGAACAAATGACAGCACATAAATGGTCACATGTCTTTCTAATGGATACAAATTATAAAGTATCTTAAAGCACTGGCAATTTGGAATTGGAATGATCGACTGGTTTTTGATGACATCACATGTGGGTTGTCCACTATGATGAACGTGTTTTTTTTTACGTTATTGTAAAATAAACCATACCGCAATCCAAATGGTATTTTACAATATGAATACAATCAATTTATTTCATTTTTTAAACAATTGTATAGTGGTATGGGTTGATTCGATTAACATCTTTCCCCATCAGATCAATCTGGTTGGATCGCTGTATTAGAAATCAATTCATCGATTCAGTTACCGGTACACCCCTGCTTTTGTGAAAAAATCACAAACTGACTAAATGAACACAGAAATGGTCAAGTGCAGAATGTGTTTGTGCAGTTTAACAATTCAAAACAGCTTCCAACATTTGCGATGTAAACACATGATCATTTTCTTTGTTGTTCCTGATCCAAAAATGCAATTTTTTTCTCCACACATTTGAAAAAAACAGAAGGGAGGCCTACATTTCATCTTAAAGGTCTATTCCTTGCTGGCACCAGACTGAATCTCCTCTGAAACAGCACATAAAGCTTATCAAAATATCCTCACTGCGATGTCCATATCTGAGATATGGACATCAGTGTTCTGTGACAGTAACTCCTGATCGTATTACACACCTCAGCAGTGCCCATGTCCCATTAACCCCACCCAAGCTCGGCTGGCTGTGATTACCCATGCACACACACGCACTGATAGATACTGTGAATGGGGTAAATATTCATTTTAATGGGAGTAGAGGAAGCACTGGTGACAGCGTTGTATTAAAATGGGAGTTGGGTGGCGGCGGGGCAAGCCGCAATAATTTAATTCTAATCCTCGGAGACGAGAAAGATGCTTTGGAACACCACCACCCTCCAACCTACTGTGTAACCCCATGCACCCGCCATTGCCACAAAGCTCCCCTTGCCTGACTCATCTTCTGGCTCTTTAGTGTGAAATTTCTTCAGGGAGCGTGCAGCCTAATTAGAGGAATTGATAACCTTGCAATTTATTAACGAGCTCCAATACATTTGAAAGTATTAAAGATAACCACAGCAATAAGTCTGGCTATAAGCATGACTAAGTTTCACTGTAGATGTGTTGTAAAAAGAAAAGGAGAGGGGGCAGAGGAGGATGGAAGTGAGGAGCAATACTTGCTCAGTCAACCGTAAATGCTTAGTTATTGGAATCTGTAAAACAGCCAGCAAGGAAAAAATTACAAGACCAAATCTCCTTTTTCCTTTGGTATAATGAAGAATTATGGCTCCCATTTGCCACATTAGAGGGTTCACCAGAGGTCTGGGCGTCAAGAATAGTCTGTTTGACAACAGTGTCAATTTAGCCATGCCCATGGGCCCGTGGCAGAACATCATTCACAGCTGTCACCCCCACTTACTGTTCACATGTCCCCTTAGCCACTGATTCCAGGTCAAAACATTTCCAACCATACCTGCTTTTTCATCACAACTTTGCACACAAGGTTAGAGCAAAATACCAGTGGTGACAGTCTAGCCCTGATGAGAAAGACAAACATTCGGCACCTAAACTCATAGGGGGGACTTTGCTCATGGAGTATGAAATCCTGTTCCAGTTTTTTTTCTTTTGTCGCTTCCAAGATTCAGAGCATTTCTCTAAAAAAATCAGTGTGTTTTAACCCCTTCAACACCAGAGCTTTAGCTTCAGTGTTTACAGACTTTGGCTAGTGTAACTTTTCAACCATTGGCGCAATTAACATCATTTTAGTGGATTCTAAAGCGGAGAAAAGCAGCCTTGCGCTAAACACATTACTGTACTGAAGTGTTTGCACAATCAATGTAAATCTGCTGATTCAGTCCTCAAGAAGACCTGCTTTGTGTCGTTGTGCAACACATGAATGTATGAATGTAAGGTGTAAAATGTTACACAACGATGCAAAAAAAATCGATGAAAAGTTGCCTTTCAGAGTCAGCTGATTCATGTTGATCGCATAAGCCAAGGGTCTGCAACCCGAGGCTCTGAAGCCACATGTGCCGCTTTTATCCATTCATAATGGCTCTCTAGGTAAAGAAAAGTACAATAATGATAATGGACCAACTTTTAAAAATTACTTAGATGATTTAGATTAGTTAGGTTTGTACTTTTATGGCTGAGGTACTCCTAGAACAGCAAGAGAAACTGTAACGTTTTATATACCAATACAAGCCCTGAGCACCAGAGCGATAGAGGCTCAGATCTACCCCACCAGACAAGACCCAAGGTGTACGCTGTGCAAAGAGGCGCCTGAAACAATCCAGCACAAAACTGCAGGGTGTAAGATGCTGGCAGGTAAAGCATACATACATACATAATATACAGAAACATGTGTGCAGAATATGAACTGGAAACCCCAATGTTAAAATGGGAAACACCTCCGAAGGTGGTAGAATGAGGTGGTAGAACGAGCCCTTCCGCGGGTGGTTACTCACACAAGCTCGGGTCCTCTACCAGAAGCTCTGGTAGAGGACCCGAGCTTGTGTGAGTAACCACCCGCGGAAGGGTGAGAGGGGCATTTTAAATATATATATATGGATGTGGCAGTGCAAGCAATGGGAACATCCGGAAGAAGGAACACGAGAAACTGGAGAAATACCAGGGACTCAGAGAAGAACTGGAGAAAGCTTGGAAAGTGAAGGTGACAGTGGTGCCTGTGGTAATTGGAGCACTTGGGGCAGTAACCCCCAAGCTAGAGGAGTGGCTACAACAGATACCTGGAAAGACCTCAGACCTCTCAGTCCAGAAAAGCGCAGTGCTAGGAACAGCTAAGATACTGCGCAGGACCCTCAAGCTCCCAGGCCTCTGGTAGAGGACCCGAGCTTGGAGGAGAAACCACCCGCAGAGGGTGAGAGGGGCAAGTTTTTTATTTATATATATATATATATTAGGCCTGCACAATATACCGCAAATTTATCGTTATCGCAAAATCCAGCTCTGCAATATGCATATCGCAAAAGACGGCAAATATTGCAATAAATCATAAACCTTAAATATGTTAAAACAATCTAATGGCAGCTTGAAACATTTAATGAATCAAATAAATCCCTTTATGCATTTGACCAATCAGATGGACGCCTTCACGTTGTTGACCAATCAGATGCAGCCCTATTATGTTAGATGTTAGTCACCTATGTCAATGTCTTTATTGCACAAATGGATCAAAAACTTGAGGGGAGTCGACAGTGAAAGTGCTTCATAGACTAATGAATGACATGCCCAACCATAATGGAGTCCGTCAGCTAATCTGTTAAACTGTTTGATTTGAAAGCTGCAGCACCTCAAAAAGGAAAAGATGAGAGGAATTTGAAAATGGCAGCATCAAAGAGAAGATGGTATTCAAGATGAATTTTATTTTTATCAAAGAAAGTCACTCAATCTTCAGGTAACCTAGCTAAAAAAAAAATTCTTCCATACTGACAGCTGTTACGGCTGTGGCCGTATTTGGTTTTGTTTAGTTCTGTTTGTTCTGTGTTTTGTGTATTATTTCTGTATCAAAGTGGGACTTCTGTGTTTTTGTGCATCTTTGTTGTCTGATTATTTTCAGGTGTGGTGGAAAAGGTGTGGCCTCTCATTGGACCAGAGCTGGTGGAGGCAGCCTTAAAAGCACCACATGGACCTCCACACCATGAAAAGGGAGGTTGGCTGCAACAAGTCTCCAATGCAGCGTGTGCTGGCCCTCTTCTTCATTTTGTTTTTGATTTCACCACCTGTTTAGTTGTGTGTTGCACTTTAGTATTTTGTATTAGTTTGTTGTAGTTTTGTCCGTGCCCACTCTGTTTAGTCCTTTGGTTTGTAGTTATGTTTAAGTGAAGCTGTAGGGGTGAACTGCCATTTTCTTTAGTACATGTTTTCTCCTGTTTTTGTTAGTCTAGGGAGGTTAGTGTTTTGTCATTGTTTTCCCTTTTCTTTCATTTACAGGTAAGATTACATGTTAAAGTTAGGTGGGGTTTTGTTTGTTATTTTGGCCTTAGTTCACCCTGAAGCCTTTTTGCTTCACTTTTAGTTCTTGTTGGTTGTTGTTTATTTATTTGTAAATAAATGTGTCATTTTTGTATGGAGACATTCGTTGGTGTTTTTGTTACAGTTAAATTATGACCTGCCCCCCTATCTTGTATTTCAATAGAAAACTCTTTTTTTTTTTTTACTGAAGAAAAGTTTAACCCCCCAGCCCTAAAAAAAATAGAATATGAGCCAAAATGGTTATAACGTGGATGACAAATGAATAACATTAACTCCTGGTATTTTATTATTTTTCAGTTACCACACGGGCAATATTTCCCTATTCTTCTACAACTCAGCAAAGTTGATCTAATTTCGCTGATTCTCTTTCAAATGATAGCGGCTTACTGCTGTTTACTGTGGGTCCACAGGTCCTATTAAATAAATCATTGCTTTTCTTCCAAATCTTCTAAATACATTTGTAGGATGTTGCAGAGTAAAGAAAAAAATGCTTTTAAACTAAGATTTAGTTGTTATGGTGGTTTATCATTTTAATGAAGAAAAATCTTTAACTCCAAACTCATCTTGCACAAAGAGCCAATTAGCTGCAATTGAAAATGGCACAGCTTTCCATTTAAACTGGAATGTAATGTGCCTTCTGCCCTAACTGGGTCTCTGGAGGCTCTGTGGAGCCCAAACCCCCAGCCCATAACTCAACAACACCTTCTGGGACTGGCACTCCACTTTTCTTAACCTCCAAGCTCATTACCAGAAGTCTCTAGGGCACTGTGCTAACCAGAGACAGGAATTACAATTCGCTCAGAGCACTCACAACCAGAAATGGATGATACCAAGCAGAGAGATCAGTAGTGCAGTAAGCCATCGGGAATACAGCAACTTGCAGAATAAGGCTCTTTTTTGAAATATATTTAACATTGCACCTGCTGTGTCTTAGCCTGCTGATGTACTGGATGGAGGGTGCAGAGCTCTTTTTGGAAGTCATTTGTAATCATGGAAAAGCTTTAGGCTTTAAAAGCAAGACACCTTCAGCAGACCGGGCATGCACCTGTGCAAAAGCTATTAATACAGACTACCAAATTATTGTGAAATATGTTTTAAGCCTCATTTGCTAATGGATGACAAATGTGTTCCCTTTAAGATTAAAATATGCAACAGATGGATTGTTATTATTATAATGCAGCCAGAAAAAACTGTGATCCCTAAAAAAAAAAGAGATATACACTGCTGTGATGGGCACTTTGATTCTTTCTCGGTATTCAATTTTTTCAAATCCCCTCTCGGGAAAAAACTCGCTCTTTTGGCTCTCAACTCTTGACTCTTTATAAAAGATTTTTTGTAGATTGTAAATTCACTTCCGCGAATTAAAAGGGACCATACATCGCTCCCAAATCCCAGTCCCTAATTGGTCAAAATTCAACATGTTTAACTATGTGTTTTTAGTGGATCAGATCAGCAAATAGCTTTATTTTAAAAATTATTCAGATTATTTCAGAATTTTTGTATTTTCCGTGACCTGAACTGCTTTCCAGAAATAGTCTGAAGCCTTTTGGAAATCTTTAAGCAAGAGTAAGGCATGAGGTAGCTTCCAGTTGCAGTTACCATTGTTTTCTGGAGGCTCCATGTTCCTGGAGGAATCTAAAAACAGATGATCATCACCTCACAATGCAAAGAAACGTGTTGCACGTTTGGGACAATGAATGATAAAAGGAGCCGCTCCATCAGAGAAAGTTAAATCAAAAGAGCACTGGCTGTACAGAGACAGCAAATCTTTCCTCTGTCCTGAACAAATCCAATCTCTTCTGTCTTTAGCGACTCTAGTGGCAACTAAATAAATAAATAAAAATACAAATAAAGTAAGAGGCAAATGAGGATGAGGGTGAGAGCCTCCAAGGACAGATTTGCCCAGACTCCAATCTTTGAATGTTGCAAATTAAATTCCCTCGTCAAGACTCTAATCATTCACAACAGATGGGAGCTTACGCTTCGTTTTAGATCTGCGGGAATTCTAATGGTTATTGTTTCTGTTTAAATAGGGAGATTATTGCATTTTAATAAGTCCTCCTTGGGACTTGCTGAAACAATGGAGCGCTGTGAATTACTGTAGATAGCTGTTACTGCATGCAGAGGGAGAAATCAAGTCAGTAAGTGTGACAAGTTGCTCTTCCTCTCCCCCCACCCGCCCCCCCCCCCACCCCTGCAAAGATGGCTGTGAGTGTATTTACCACCAAATTAAGAATGTGCGGGGGGAATAATATATTTTACCCGGCAGAAGGGAGGGGAAAAAAGGAGCTTGGCCGTGGATTTTCATTAAAATGACACATCTGTTCGGCAATTTTGGCAAAGTAATTCTGCTGAAAGTTTTATCAGCTAATTTTAATTATTCACTCCACTGACTTGAATACAGGATTCATCATGTAGAATTAATACATTCAATGACATAATTTCCCCCTCCTTTTCATTCCAAATAGATGCAGAGAGTGTGGGGGTGGGGGCAATCAACAAATTGAATAGTCATGCACTGTGGATTAAATAGTGATTTGTTAATTTAAAAAAAACTGTAAGCTTCTGTAACTTGAAGAATTAATATGATGGAATTACTTTTACATCTGCCTGAAGGTTTTCTTGGTAACACAATTCTAACAAATGATTTCAGGACATTCATGTACACTTCAGTCTTCATGTCATATGTTGCATGTGGGATTGCAGTAGCTGCGTTTCCATTCACTATGAAATTGCATAAATTGGATTTGCAATCATAAATTTCCCTAATGGAAAAACTTTATTGAAAAAAAAGTTTTTGTGATTAGAAAACTGCAATGGAAACACTTTTTTCGAATTGAATGCTAGTTTGCAGATAGCGATGGCAGTGTGCTTATTGGAAGGAACTTGCATCACAGCGGGCGCCACAAGAGGTCCTACAGCATCGCACAACTCATCAGGGTTGGACCCAAAGCTCCTCTGTAAAATCACCAACCACCATTTCCCAAAATGGCTTCATCCGTAGCCGCTCCCACGTCTAAGGAGCTTGCCGCTCCCTGTCCTGAATAAGACGACGACATCTCCTTTGATAGAGGATGATGGCAGAAATTTGAATGTATCTGCCGTAAATCAAAGGAATTGTTCACATCGGTCGCCATGTTTTTGAATGTCTTATCGCGTGTGTTGGTTTGTGTTTATTGTGATAATTATGAATGAATGGAAATAGTGTTATTGTGTGTTTTTTCAACATTTCTTGAATTTTGATAAATTTTTGATAAAGTTTACTGCAAACACATGTAATGGAAATGCAGCTATTGTCATAGATCTAAGACTTTTTAAGACCATTGGCTCTGCTTTTAAAACAGCTGTTAATTGGCCGTTCACTGAGTACAAAAAGTAGGAACATTTCTGTTTGTTAGATACATTTTTTCTAGCAATGCTTCTTGGCATGCTTCTTATAATGATTTTTTTATGCCCCTTTTATGGATGGTCCTGCATTTATAAGGAACTTGCAAGTGTTGGGATACAAAAACTGTAAGCATGACCAATTATTTCCTGCCAATGTTAAACCGTATATTTGTCATTGACTCTTCTGTTTTCAATTCAGGTGACAGATTGATTAGAAGAGTCCAACTAGTCGGTGTGAACCAGAATTCTTATTGGTTACAAGGGGATCATGTACTTATTTCCCTCTTTAAAATTCAAATAAATGTATATAAATTCTTTAAAGTGGATTTCTGGATTTTCCATCTCTCACTTTCTTCTCAGTTTCTTTATAAGTGGGCAAACCAACTAAATCAGCAAGGGATCAAATACCCATTTCCTTCAATATACATCTTCACTATATAACAATGGCAAAAATATCCTATGATATAGCAAAAACATCATAGGATACATAAACAGTAGCTTGCTGTTTTCCAATGTCTATGAGTAATATAAGCACAAAACAAATGCAATACAATACAAGGATTTTAAGACCACAAAATATTGGATATGATATAATTCTTGTCTTACTTAAAAATCTTTGATATTCCTCACAAAAGCTGTAGGACGTTATTAAGAGAAAAGTGAGGTTTGGACCATGCAAATACTGCTTTCTCTGTAACCAGAACAAAAACAAGCATCAAATCATGGCAATACCTTATAGATGAACAATTGGGTGTTGTAAGAAGACACTTCTGCTTTTTTTAAGCATTAAAGTGTTAAACTTAATTAAATGTTGGAGTAAGCCTCCCCTCATTTCCCTGGTAGCTTAGAGTCCCTTACAGCCCCAATTTAACAAAAACGGCGAGCAATATCAGAGCTATCCAGCCGTTCAATTTAGATCCAGATTCCAGCTCAGACGAGGAAAACAAAGATGTTGATGAATTTCATGAATCTATTTGTCTGACAGTGGGTGCATCAGAATGGAGCCGAGCAGGGAGCTTGTGGGCCGTCGGCTTTAGCTTCAGGCTTTATCCAACGGCAAGTTTTCATCGGCTTCTGATTCACAATCATTTGAATGAAGAAATACTCAGAAATGCGATTTTAAGCTTAATTTTCTTTATATATGTCCTCCATCATGAGAAAAAGGCCACAGGAACATGTTAAAAACATCAGAAACACAATTCTTATTGAAGTGGCCTGTAAAGATCGGATAGATGGACAGCTTGAGAAGTTCTAGTGGCAGCAAAGGGAATCCTAGATGAAAGAAAAAAAAACATGTCGGTGTGTGCATGTTCCTATATTGAAGAGAAACCTCAGTCCCTGTCATTGGAGTGTCTTTGTGTGAGCGTATGCTCCTAAGCTTATTCTGCTTTTCTACTGCAATGTAGTTTTTCGAAGCATCAATAATATTAGGAAAACAATATTAAGTATAGTTGATGCATTGCCCATTTCTACATAAATGAAAGTCAAAAGAGGGTACTGTGGGAGCTGTTACTGCACTGAGAGCCCAGAGAACCAGCCATGCTGACAGCGGCACAGAAGAATCACAAAGCCCTCACTTGTCAAATTCCTCCCATTCAAGTATAGCACATTTAAAAGACCTCCACCATTCAAAGGCAGTCCATTCAAGGCCCTCTACAGTCAAGTTTCTGCAGGGACACTGTTAAACCGCTGCAGCGCACTTTCTTTCTGCAGACACACAAAGATCCCCAACGCAGAAAAAAGGATTTTCCCCTTTCTCCCTTTACTGTTTTATCTCATCAGGTAACTTTCCTTTGCAACTTGTCCCTGGAGACTATCACGTTGCCCTGAAGCCCTGATGCACATCAGCACACAGAACAAATGAGACGCCAGAGCAGGGAGACGGGCAGGCTGCAAAGTGATACTTCTTCAGTTGGGCTTTGTGGCTATGTTTGCTTCTTGCCCCTCCTTTTTGAATTGTGTGAAGTGTCCCAGAGGAGCCTTCTGAGGACCTAGAGAGTGAGCTTTTCTTGGACAAAGAGAGGAAGCTGGGAACAACACAGCTGTGTTAAATAATAGCCTCAGGGAGTAAAAGTATGAGGATTGAGTTCGCTTGCTTGACACCAAAAACTTACTGTTAGCAAATCAATTAGTTTACCTCCATCTTACCATAAAGCCAACACGAGGGAGGCTCAGAGGCCACGAACTCTGCACTACTGGCAAGGATGGGAAATATACTTTAACTTGCATCCAACACTTTGACTTCAGAGGAAAAAAGACCTACTTGAACTGAGTTCCTAAACTGTAGAGCTACTGACGGGGGAAAAAAATATGAAAAACTGCACAAAAGGGTGGCTTCAGAGCAAAGCTTGAAAAAGGAATGTTTTTACCTACAGATGTATGGAAGCAGTATCACTTCAATGGAGCTGGTTGTGGATCCAGGGATGCTTAACATCAAACTGACTCAATGACTGCAAGTCTTTGATGGATCTTCGCCGTCTTCTTCTAAATAACACACAGCACAATGTTTCTGTCCCCCTTGGGGGGCTGTACCGGTTATCAAATTTAATACATAAAGCAAGTCAAATCTGTCTGCTCTTCATCTTTCCAGAACTCTTAGGATTTGCTAGAGCTGGCAAATTACCATTTTCAGGCACAATATTCCCAAGGTGGAATGGTTCTTTTCTCCGGCTCCTGACGGAAACAGATGAGCACAGCCAGGAGTCTCATTGTTATCTACCTGCAAGTCTCCAGGAAAAAGTATGCATAAAGAGAACGGTAAAGAATGACAGAAAAATATGACATCTTTGCATCATGGAGAAAGCTTTGCCAATGCAGTATTCCCTCCATATTTGAGGGGGTTAGGGACCAGAGACACCCGCAAATATGCCAAATACGGGAATCACCTCTCTCACCCTGCGGCCGAAGAATGTCCGTCACCGATCCTTACTCCCCGAAAACTCTTCTGAAACATCCCTGATGTTTTGTAAAACATTTATTAAAGAACATTGGAATATTGCTTAACACAGAGGTTTTTTTTGTGTTATTCAGAGCAATAGACTGTACTGTAGTATATTTTATACCATGGTCCAGGTAAAGTACCCGATTCATGGTAATGTGACAACGCGCTCAGCCGCACCACATAACAAATAGTCTGCTTTTTGTAAAAAAAAAAAACCCAATTCAAACCAAAAAAACAACAAAAAAAAGTACTAAAAACTGGTTGAATATTTGTTTATTTTGTAAGTGACCATGGTATAAGCAGGTTAATGGCCTTCAAAGTATGCATTATCAGCATTAATGCACTCTGCTTCGCGTCAGACGGTACAGGCTTCCACATCGTGTGTTAATTTATGATAATGCATACTTCATCGGCCATTAACCCTTATTTATAACGTTCATTAGGAGAGTCACTATGTCTCTCTTTGCCTTAAAACCAGGAGCCTGTGCTGAGGACATCTTCTTCCAGAAGAGGCTGGTTCCATCCATCATTCATTCATCCGGATGATAATTATTCTCCATGATTATCTTCTCAGGATACTTTCCATCTGTTTCTGAGCAGCTGATGCTATTTCTCCGTGCAGGAGCACAAACTTTGGTTATAGCGATACAGGAACTGGTTGGAAATAGCTGTAAAATATTCCTTAGCTTCCTTTATCTCTTCTCCCCTCCTCCCCCACAGCACCGCCTCCGAAAGTAAAAGTCTCATACAAGCATCTTGAGTTTTTGTGATGAACCGGAGGAGTCACGTGACTGAAAAAAAAATCTGCAAATACATGAAACCGCGAATATTGCATCACGAATAAGCGGGGAAACACTGTACTGCAGAGCGCTGAAACACCTCAACCCCCAGCCATCACAGACTGAGCTAAAACCGCATTGGCAGGGCACTTCAGGCTTTGTTTGTTTCACCACCGGGGTCAGTCCTTCAGCTGTCCCCGGCCCTCTTCCTCATATAACCATTTATTAGGGTGAGGGTGGTGGGGGTCGGCCTGCGATGCACCTTGGGGGGAGGAACTACTTGGCAGTGGCCCCACTCACACACTTGGAACGTGCCCCCCATTGGTTTTAACTGCACTTTAGACATCTAGGACCCTTGGTAGGGGGGGTGTTTGGACATCACTGCCAGCAGATGTCCTCTCAGTGCCCTCCCCACCAATTTTAACCACACCCTTAAGTACACACACCCCCTTTACATCACAAAACATACACACACACGCTCACTCACACACATACATCACACAAGGAAGAGGGACTTCTGTCCTCCGCCCCATCCCTGGCGGAGGGAACCGGGGCCCTCTGTCACAGCGGACCTGTCCCTGGGGTGCTGGCTTCTTGGGCCCGGCGGCCCTCTCGCCATGCAGGGAGAAGGATCCCTGAGCTCTCTGGCAAGACCGGGAGCCGGGATTACATCTGAGCCAGGGGGTGTCCGTGTCCTGGTGGTGTGGGTTCTGGTCCTGTCCCCTGGGCGCCGGCCTTCTTCATATTTTCCAAATTTGCGGGTGAGCCTGGTCGGGCCATATTTATAACACCCCTTGGGGACCCTCGCCCCCTGCCTTGCTCTCTCCTGGACTAACCCTGGCCCGGGGGGGCTGCCTGGAGCGTGGGGGCGGGTCTTCCATGGGGGCCCTGACTCGTGCCTGGGGCTGGGGATGCTCGGAACTCCTGGGTGGTGGTGGGCCGCCTGTCTGGGGCTTCGGGTGCCCCCCTGGGGCGGGGCCCCCTGGGCGCAGTGGGGAGGCTGCTCTACGGCTCGGGCTGGGGCTTGCACTCTCTACCCCCTACTCTCTGGTGTTGGGGGCCGCTGTGGCGGTCCCACTGGCCCTGCTCGGGGTGGCGGATGTGGTTGCCTGGCAGGCGGTCTTTCTCTATCTGCTGTACTGTGCGGGAATTGGGGGGTCCGGGCTGCCCCTGCTGCTGTGGTGGGGGCCTTGGTGGGGGGGGCGTCTGGGTTTTCTCCCTCTTTTTACATTTCATGATCCACCCCAGAAGAACATCAACTCTCACTCCAGCACAGGTGCTATCTCACCTATGCACAGTTTGCATGACTGAATGAAATGTTTCACATGTGTTAGTCTGAATGCATAAGTATGCGTGTGTGAATGTTAGTGGTAGTATGTCCATGTAGACTTGTTTGTGTGAGAACACTTTTGGAACCAACAGGTGTGTTTGTAACGTTTGTGTGTGTGTTTCATGCATCATAACCTGTCAGCTGATTATAAAGCTCCAGCAACTTGTTGTTTTCTGACGCTTCATGATCTTACCCTCGCTACTCCTCTACTCCCCTCCCCCCTTTTCTGTCACCCCTCTCTCTTCTTTCCTCCTTTTCTTTTCCGTCCGGTCCAACAAAAAATATTAACAAATATAGTTAACATGAATAAAGTCTAGCTGAAATTACAAAAGGGTGTATCATAAGATTCATAACCCCTGTTGTAAAAGTAAAATATGTCCAACACAAGAGGCCTTCAGCTCTCATCTGTTTGCTTAGCTGTTGGACAGGACAAGTTAAAAAAATAAATAAATACAATAAAAATAAAAAGATTTCCCCTTAACTCTTGCCTTAATAATTAAAGTTGAAGCAAAACGATTGGATGCTACTTCAGCCTCATAAAGATCAGTCCTTGAAAATATTATTTGACATTAAACCAGTCCATGGAGCAAAAAAAAAAATGCAGTACTGAAAATACTGTATCATCAATGAATGCTCAATTTTGAACTTGTCATAAAACTTGTGCCCCAAACTAAAAGGCGCATTAAGAGAGAGAAAGGAGTCAAAGATAACATCACATCAAATTTATATTCAAGACATGCTACGAGTTAGTATTTTCAGTCTGCCTGTAATTCCTAACCTTGTTTGTAACAAATAGAAAACCAGACTGATACCACAAAAACAAACGCTACTAATTTAGCGCATTTTGTGTTTCCAATTTGTCGATAATATCTTCATAAGGTGCTACCCAGTTTCACATGACAACATGTAAGACTAGACTAAAAAAAGGGCTTTCCCTCACTAAGTATTTCTCTCCTATAATACTCTGTACAGTTAGAAATACGAATTTATGTTAATAAGAATGCTTTATTAAACTCTCCCCTTCAAGTTATAATTCCTTTTTTAGATTATACTTTTATACCGTACACTAGTTATGAAAAGTATACGCAATTAATAAAATATCACTTACCAGTAAATAAAACATAATTATCTGGCAAAAGTATAATCTGTCAAAAATAAAATGTCAGTAAATATAAAGAATTCAAAGAAATGTTGTTGATATAAACAGATTCAAAGGGAAAACAGTTTTAGGAGCTGTATCGATTGGTTCAAGCAGATGCTGTTCATGTTGTCATCTACAAGCTTATGTTCAAAACTGAGGACCAGATGAACAAAGAAGAATTCAATCAGTTAATAAAACTGATTACTTCTTTCACTGCAACTTTTGACTGGAGCTAATCTCAATTTCACTGAAAGTCAAACCAGCAATCTCTCTATTTTAACCTTATATATGTCAGAAAAGTACAGTATAGGACTTATTTTTAGAAGCAATTTCAGGTATTTTTCTGTCTGCAGATTTGAAAAGTTGACATACAGCACAGAATACCTATTTTCTATAAATATTGCATGAGTAAAATACAAAAGACCAGATGATAAACACAAAAATATATAGACAGTCCATGCTGATGCTTTCGGTTTGGTGTGCCAGTGTATTGTATCAGCGAGAAGTAAAATTTGGTCCATTTCTCATGTTGTGAACACGTCTTTATCTCCAAGTTCAGTGACTTCATTTTTCCGAATGTGCAGCAGCAGGATGTTGCAGGCTTCACCTGGTGCACTGGAAATTGGAATAGGAGGTTACTCACTTGCAATCCAATCCAAGAGGATAATTGGGCACAGCCCAATCCAATACAGTCCCCTAAATTGCATGTAATCCACTCAGGCAAACTGTCACACCAACAATGAACCCTCCCCCTCTAGCCAGCGGCTCTCTAAGGCTATCTCAGGAACACTTCAATAGCTTGTACCTGGCCTTCTGCTGGGCCCATTATCCACTAATCCACACCCAAGCGAAATGTTTAAGCAGTTGTAAAAAGACTGGAGAGAGCAACACAGCTTTTCCTTGAGCAACACAATTAAGGCCAGTGAAATTGTTGGGCCATTTAGATCCAATTCTTTTCTCTGAGTAAGTAAGGATAAGGGAGACTGCAGATTAGGGATTTAATATGAGATCTCGGGACACCAAATAAACTTACCAGAAGTGTACAAACAGCACTACGGCAAGGTTAAACCTTTAAATCAGATCAGGTAATCTGGTACAAGAACACACAAGCACACACCCGGAGGCTGAGAGGGTGTGCTCAAGTCTTCTTATTTGGACTGAAAAGGGAAAAGCCTGTTCCTGCAGGAGCCAAAACTCTCCGACAAAATGCAACTGAGGATATTTCTTAGTATATTTTACCACAGCAACTTTATTTTTCCATTTTAGATACAGTTTTTTTTTCTTTTTAAATCAAAGATAAAAATTTATGTCACAAGTACAAATCTTATCGTCATTATACAACTTTATAGATGAGAAATTCTAGTTTGACCCATCCAAACAAAGTGTTCATTTTAAAAAAACAAAACATTAAAGTTATTTTAACCTTATTCTTTATTCTTATTCATTAACTCTGAACACAATTTGCGTAGCAAATTGCATCCGCCACCTCTGTTTAGATGCATACAAAGAACCTGACATAAACCTGACATTCATGCCGCGAGTAGGAGGAGCTACTGTCCAATGTTTTTAGCCTCATTGCTACATGGGAGCATTGACTGTATATCTGTTTGCATGGAGGACACGGCTGATGTTGAGAAATCAGGTTTATTTATTTGAGGAGTTATATAAAAGCATCACATCTCCATGTTTGGCTTCATGAGATCATTCAGAGACTTTCCCAGTACAGTCACAGATAAGAAAAGTATCATAAAGTTTAGGAGGAGAATGATCAGAATTTCCCCTACATCATCACCACATCATGAGCCAAAGCCGAGTTCCTGATCGGTTTACAATGTGCCAATTCTTTGCTGAAGTTCAGATATTTAAACTCGTGCGGCATGGCCAAATGTTCGTCATGCGTCAGAATTCTCGCACCAGACAAAATGCGTGACTGCTGTGCTGCGACTGACGCTGAAATCACGCCCCAATGACCTCTGATTGCATCTGTACATTGAATTAACATTAAAACTGGCTGTCCCTGCTGCGCGAATCGGATTCTGTGTTAATGAAAGTTCACATCAAGATTGATAAAATAGTCACTGATTAAAGAACCATGAGTGAAGAAAGTTTTTGGTGGGGGTAGTGGTAGTGGTAAAGAGGTCCTATGCATATAGAAATCTCAAAATGTCCGGAAATAGTTAGTGTTGACTATTAATCCAATTTGAGTTTGATGGTAATTTTGGCCAAGCAAGGAAGGAGATGAAAGCTCTAAGGTCCTAGTACAGGGTGGTAGGAAAAGAGAATTACGTCAGTTTGGTCCACTTAATGAGCATCATAAGAAAGAAGATCAGAGTTTCCCCTGGGCAGAGTATTGGCTGTGATTCGAGAGTGCACGCAAACATCTTTTCTATATATTGCAAATCCTTTTAAGTTAACTGGAAACCCACTGTGGGCAAAGTTCAGAGGAATACTTGCCTCCTCACAGGAGCACTCAGACCAACATCTGTCATCGATGTACAATGACCCTGAGAGAATATATGGGCTGGGAAAGTGTAACATCCTCACGAATCTCCCTGACTCTACAGTACAGTTTGAGATTCCAGAATGCTGCCCTTGAAATCATTTTAAGAGAAAACCAAGGTGACAGGAGCTAGAGAGAGTGCAGTAGAGGTTCAAGAAATCCAAGGCTGCCAAGGCTTGAATCCAAGTGAAGACGGGCCGGAAGTGGAGGGCGGAGGAGACACATTGAGAAGGCCTGCGTCACAAGAGCCCTGTGGGAAGCCTGGAATCCTTCCAAATTCTAAAGGTAGGCACCAAAGAGAAGAAAAAAGGTTTGCACAAGAGGAGGAGAAAACAGCAGTGAAGGAGAAAACAACAGGCAGCAAGGAGGAAGGTGTTCTGGCAGATGTGGAGAGCTCACCCTCATGCACCAAGTTTTTCATTTACTTTTACTATGACATGCTCCCAAGCGCGTCTAATTTGCACCATTCATATCTATTTATTTATTTTTTATCAGTAATCAAGTCTTAATTCTTTAGGGAGTCATTCTGAGACATTTGTTCTTTAATACAGCTATGAATTAAAAATTATAAGGAATTAGCAAATGATCCAGAACACAAATATGCAAAGACATCAACAGGAAAATAGCACAAATGTTTTTTTTTCTATAGGCCTTATATTAATATTGTTACAGAAATGTCACAACAAATTAACAGCAGTTTTTTTTTCTTCACTTAAGTGACATAACAGTGATGTCTGCACAAAAGAAGTGAGCCTTCAAAGTCTGGATACAGATAAAAGAAAATGATGACACAAACTGCCACGTCAAGCAGTTGGGTACAAAACAAATCAGAGACACCTTTTCCCCGCTTGTGACACACAAAACGTATGCTATCCAGGCTTCACGGTTCACCTGACATTTACTCGCTCGTGTCTGCTGTAGCACTGTCCTTCCTAACTGCCGGTGCAGCAAATCTCCAGGGTGCATTGACGGGCTGAAAAGATAACAAATCTGTCAAGGCACCTTTTTGCTGAAGTTGTTGCTGGTGTGTGTGTGGGGAGTTAAAGGCAGAGTTTGGAATGAAAATGATGTGCTCCAGAGGGTTACTCACTAAAGAGTAGGGGGGGCTGACATTAGACTTCTGGACACAGAGACTGCTGGTTGTCATGTGGTGGAGCTACTTTTGAAAGCAGCACAGCTACTAAAGCTTGATTAGATCTTAGTGTAGACATTTCAAACGGCTGGCTCCCTTTTTACCCTCCATTTCACCCATTCTTTACAAGCTGGCCTTCTTCTTCTTTCATCAAAGGGCTTGTCAAGGGCTCTTTCTTCAGGCTGGCAGACGGGTCAGGGGTGGAAGGTTGAGGTGGGGTGCGTCTTTTAAGAAAGGCCAGAAGCCAGTAAGCCAGAAGCACCTACTACGGGCTTATGGGGGGCTAAGGCCTGTCTTTAAGGTGCTGATAACATTCAGTGATGCGTTCCCAAGAGGTGCATGAATGTCAACACACTTGCTATGGGAATATAATTCCATAAATAGAAAGGACAAGAGGGAAGGGGAGGGAGATTCTGCAGCCTCTTTTTGTCAGGCAGTGTCATACTGAATGACATATCGTTCAGTTTAAGCTTCTTCTCACTAAAACCCAGATATATTTACATTTAGCTGCTCATAAGGAAACAAGCAACAGATTGCCATCTTCTTCCAATGGCTGGATACTCCATTAAGCATGTAATCTAATTGCATTCACTAATCCCTAACTAAACCAATTAACTTGAATGGATAACCTTAAGTGATCTCTTTCCATTTCCTTAAAAAAACTTTGTAAGAAAGAATCTGATAAAAGGGTTATTTAACTGTGATGTTCTATATTTACCAACACGAGGCTTTTATAATTGGTTTAGGCAATTTAACACACTGACTTTACCTTCTTGTATCTTAAGATGTTGCAATAACCTCTAATAAAATGATATAGCGTAGAGGGCTGCATTGGGATCGGGTCCCGCGGGACCCAACCCAAATCTCGCGGGATTGGGCGGTTTGGATTGTGCTGCGGGCGGGAGCGGGCGGCAAAAAATAAACCCCGCGGGATCAGTGCTGGCATGAATATCGGATGAATATATAATAGCGGACTACGTTAGGCTGTGCGGCTGTTGGAGTCTTACGTACTGAAGCTCCGTGAAGCACCAGGTAGAGATGCCCAATGGCCTCTGTCATCAAACCTGTTGTTGGGGGGTGTGCAACGCCCCGCCCCGCCTCTTACTAAGAGCGCGCTTCAGGCCGTCTGTCTGCGCGCGCACACACGCACACTTTTAACCGAACTGGATTTGTGAAAATATATTTAATATTTAAGTTGCACATTACACAAGAGAAGAATGCATCAAAAGATGAGGCTGGAGGAGGACATGAATCTCTTTAATAATATCAATACAAATAAGTGTTTTTTTTCCTGCGGGACGGGGGACGATACAAAATCAGTGCATCTCTATTACTGTGCGGGACTAAATTCTCTGAGTTTTGCGGGTGCGGGCGGGAGTGGAACGCATACGTTGCGGGAGCGGGCGGGATTGGTCAGAAATTCAGCGGGCGGGAGCGGGATGAAGAAAATAGTCCCGCGCAGGGCTCTAATATAGCGGACATTTACTATTGTATTAATTGTTGTCATCAGAAAAAAAAAAAGTTTATCATTTTTCTAGGTTTTATTTTTGTTTGCAACTCTCATCATTTTTTTTTTTTTTTTTTAGAACAAGCAGAATCCGTGGGTTCGGGGAAATCAAGTGAGTTATGCCATATTGAAATGTAGCAGGGTTGGGAAGTCCCATGATGGTACCAGAAGAATGTACATCAATTACCTGAAGAACTGAGCCTCTCTTTATCTACACATAAGTCTGCTAGTAGACACCATATTTTTTGGAGTGTAATTTGTACTTTTTTTCATATTTTGCTTAGAGGTCCGACTTATACTCAGAAGCAACGTACATGTGATTTTTAAAAATAAAAGTTGCCTCACATATACTTGTTATTTTCCACTAACAACCAGTTGGCCTTTAGTGGTTATTTCCAACAAAGAACCACTAGACAGCACTATAGGTGTGGATCAGTATTTGCTACTTGCAGCACAGAAGAAGAAGAAGCGCAGTCCCAAACAAAAAGGAGAATTTGATTAATCTCCCCCTAAATTTAGGGGGGGTTTCCTTTTTAAATTGAGACATTGGGTGTCTCAAGGCGACCTTGGGTGTCTAGAAAGGCGCCATATAAATAAAATTCATTATTATCATAATTATTTTTATTATTATTATTTTTATTTCCTTAGACTAATGCGGGACAGCAAGTCATCAAACTGGGTCACAGAAGTACTGCTAAAAGTGGCAGTCATTCAGATGCAGCTCCTGCAGTAGATGATAAACCTGACTGTAATGGGAGAATCTCTGAATGATGTCATGAACCCAGACAAAAAGAGTGTTTACAGATGCTTTTGTGGAGTTCTACAAAATAAATGAATCTGATCTTAAAACATCATCCACGTCTTCAAGGACTGTAAATGAGATACACAGTCAATACTTCCATGTAAAAACTTGACGGTAGCTCCTCCCACATGTAGGTTTATACGTTTATTTTTGGACAAGCATTGAGCATCAAATTGACGTTTGTCGAAAAAGAAGTGGCAGATGTGAATTTAACGCATGAATTGGGCAGAGTTGATCAGAATTATCGCACTTTTCTCCTAAAAGTGTAACTTATTGCCCGAAAAATATGGTAGTCCAATGCTCTGCAGGCACAATTAGGGTGAAACACTTAAGTGGGAAAAATGGGGATTATTCTTAACTATTTTTCATTGATGTAATTCTTTACTCAGAACTAGAGTAGTGTCTTGGCACTGATTTCTGGTAAACATTCCTTCAAGGCTATGCCAGCAGCTTGATCCTTTCTTTTTGTTTTATCATGCACAATTCCTCCTCTCATCAGTGTTTGGAGATTAGATGAATAAATGCATATTTCTTAGTCTGAGGTTAGCTAGAGCTGAAGCCAAAAACATAAAAGTTATTTTCTTATTCAAATGGTAAAACCAAGAAAAAGAAAGAGATGTAGGCATAGATTGAAGCACAGCTGCACAATGAAGAGACTGGGAAAATGGACTGAAATAAAAAGAAAATTCCACTGGCTGCTGGTTTTTCAAAACGCTGTAAAGCTAACACAGAGAGGGTGTGAAAATACAAAGGCCTGTGTTCTCATTTTCTGTCTGAGAGCCCCACTAGGACTACTGAAACTTGCTTGATTTCCCCAGTCCAATTATATCTCTGCGCTCAATCCTTCCAGAATAGCAACATCACACAGAGGGACGCTGTCTGCCTAAGCGCAGCGTTCCTAATGGAGTCCCAGAAGTTGACTCCATTTCATTGCTCCTAACTAATGGGCTGTGATATTTTCCCAAACCGACTACAGCTCTGCCCCCTGGAAACAAATCTAGTCAATGCTGTGCTAGCCCCACCCAAAAAATGTGCCAGCCCACTTCCTTCTGTCCTGACATTCCCCTCCAGCTCTATCTGCCACTGCTGGCGTCTTTATGAAGGCCGCTAACACCCGCTCCTGCCCTCCCAGTGGTCATTAGTGTTTTAAAGCTGAGTGCTGATTGTCAGTGTGCCTGTGAGGCTGGATTTCCTGGTGCCACCTGCCTGCTGCAGTGAATTTAAGGGGACTTTAATCTGAACCGAAAAGAAGTAGAGTCGTCACCGTCAGGTGTAGGGGAGTGGTAACCATGGACAGTACGATTGGGAGGGCTCAACTGAGGACAGCAACTTTGTCAAAGTCAGCTATTACTCTCCAGTGAGTGCTTGTCCCCAAAACACAAGAATGAGAAGAAATAGCTCGACATGAATTTACCAAAATGGCTCCCATCCCAGTCATATTGGGGCACAGAACAGTCCTCCAGATGGCTGTGTAATACACCAGCGGTGCAATACTAGCACTAGTGTGGCAGAAGTACCAGGAAGGCATTTTCTATCTTTTACTTTGCCAAATCTTTTTTTTTTATTAGGCAACAATGTCTAATCCAAATTTCTAGTTTATGGCAGCTTTATGTCACCAATTAGTGTGAGGGGAGCATTAACAGGTTATAATTGCATCATTTTCACTGTCAAACTTTAGTGTTTGCACTCCTAACACCAGGAATAGATATTATTTTTATGTCACACACAGAAAAATGAACTAAGGCTGTAGTTTAAACACCAGATTGTGATTCAGCTGAACGAGACTGCATCCAAAGAATAGGAGAACAGAACAAATTGTCTGCTTTTGTGGCACACAAAGAGGTTAATCATTTTCGTAATTAAACCTTCATGTGTCAAACCTTTGTGTTTTCTTTTCTAATTGACGAGCTAATTTGTTGTGGACTTTGTGGAGATTGTAGCTCTCAAATGCTACAACTGCTTGAAAATGTTTTATACTTAAAACAAAAAAAGGAATTACCGTTATTTACCTCTCTAATAGTTTTTGCTCTACAAAGAAGAACCCAGAATGTTTAGGCATGAGTGCCAAGACTGAAATTATCCATGCTATTCACTTCCCATGGTGCAGCCCAATGCGCCTAAATGTACCAGAAAGCCTTTATGCAAAATGAAGGTCCAGCTCCAGTTGGTACGCGAGTGGGCTCTCCTAACACATGGTGCGGCTCTGCAGGTACACAGAGGAGTTAAGTGACATGCTTCCTGTTGCAGATTATTGCACCTTGGCCAGGCTGCCAGGACTCCCTGCCCTCTATAAATTGATCTCATTTGGCCATGAGATAAGAGTGTAATTGGACAGGGCTTAGAATCAGATGGCCCTGACTGGCTCAGCTAATTCCACTTTTTCTGGCAGCCTCGGCTCCGGGCCAAAAGGGGCATACCAAGGTTAATCCAATCCAATCCCCTGTACTATGTGCCTCTGCAATGGACTCTGACCCCACCTACAACCAACCACAGCTGCTGTGGCTCCTTCTGAACCTCAGAGACAAATGGTCATAATATTCTACCAGCTATTTTAGACTATGTACCACAGGCCACAGCAAAACATAGAGTACTACATAGTACATATACAGTTATGTGCTAAGTTTAATGACCCCTGCATTGGATCCTATGAATCTAGGTTTCTGCTGCTACATTTTAACAAAAATAAAACAAAAAAGGTTCCATTAATAAGTCAGTCCATGATTAGTTAGAAGACCTCCCTCTGGAAAAAAACAAAAAGAAAAAACGTTTAGGCAAATAAAAGAAAAAAAATCTAATTCATTGGGTACAGTGATACCCAGCTCAGATTTTTCCCAATTTCTTCCTTTTAACTAGATTTTTGAGGTTAAGCTGCATTTGGAACTTAACCTTTCCAAGAGGTAATTTATCTTTTTCAGCCACTTCAGTGTAGATGGGCAACTGTTGGAAAAACTATAGGACCCTAGGCTTCTCTTTTAAGACTCAACACAATGTTTTAATTAAATATTTGACAGGACTTTTTGTTCATTTTCTTTCTTTTTTGAGTAGAAACATATTCTTCAAATTAAGAGCAGCTTTTTTTAATGAACCTTAATTTTTTTAGAAAGTTGCAAATTGTTTGTAAAGGTTTTTTTGGGGGGGGGGGTTAAGACTCGGCTTAGCAGCGGTTGCCAGGGCCATGTTTCTTTTGGTCTGCACACCTGATAATGATAAGTTTAGGACTTGTCTCTAGCTGCGTTTCACCCCTTATCCTTATAAAGCAAAGATAGTTCTTTGGATTCCCAAATCAATTGTTCTATCTTTTATACATCAAATATGCTATTGTTAGTAAAAGTTATTTATTGATGAACATTTGTCTAATGCTCAGACAAAATTGAATTAAAAAAAGACGTAATTAGTCATTTTAATTGACATGGCAGTTTACAAAAATCCAAACTCTGTTTTCCAGGACTGCAACACGTGTTCCCAGGATCCACTAAATAATTTTTAATGTTTGGGGGAGCAAATTAGGATTTCTGTAACACTTGTTTTTTTTTTTTTTTTTTAGCAAAAAGCTCTTAGCTTCACTTCCACCCCCTCAGTTATGTACGGCGTCAGCTTTTCTCTTTATGATAACCGGCAGTTTATTTTGATTACCACATATTAATGTCAGAGATGGGATTCTGCACGACAAGCGAGCCTCCTAAGAAGATCAACACAGCTTGTCAGGAGGGAATGTGGTAGGAGGATGCACTCCTGGGAAATCCTAATCTTCTTATTCTGCACAGTTATTTATTTGTTTATTTATTATCAGTATCAACGAGTCAGAGCGGGATGTGCGACAAGTGCTTAATGACCATCCACTGATGACAGGAAGTATTACTTGGGAATACTTTGCGAAAATTACATTGGCGAAAAACTGTACTCTTGTAAACTTAAACATGAATCTCAGGGTGTATTCAGACTGGGAAAAAACCGTTTGGTCCAGACCCAGTCCGTTTAACATGGTCTGGATCAAGTCCTTGCGTTTGGTCTGTATTCAAACTGCCGTCAAGGGGACTTTCCCTTTTCCACACTAAAGCTCGTAAACAAAACCATGTGACTTAATATCTCATCACTCATTGGTCGGGAATTATGGGTGTGGGGCAAAGCTACTATAGGCATTAATCATGGAAGTCCTGCTCTTCTACTTCATTTGAACTTTATATTTAGCTCACAAGTTTTGAACGTCGGTTTGAACGCCAGGCTCAAAACTTTTTTTTCACTTTTTTGGTCCGGTGAAGGCATGCCACTGAGGAGTTACTGGCAAGAAGACAGCAAAGAAGGTACGCTGGTAAGTGTTTATGACAAGTAGATTGTCAGGAAAACAGTGAGTGGTAATGCGTATCATGTTAAAAGTTTTTTTAATGAGCCTGCATTCATCCGACCACATTTCAATGAGTTGATGTGTCTCGTTGTTGTAGTGTTATGGCATTATTTTAAGAAAATCCTGTTCAGGAAACTACAAGGTAGCTTTTAGAGTGATGTCACAGCAGTGCATGCCACATAACGAGACAATGAAAAGCAAGTTGGAAGTGTTTTTAGCATTGAAAAAGTATTCTAACAAATAAACAGTTGGACCCTGTTTTTCTGTTTCATAAAACAACAATTGTTGCTTTACATTTGTCCGTGACTCATCTGTTCCTTCATTCCTAACTTGTTAAGATCACATGACTACGGCTACGGTGGCCGTTTTGGTTCAGTTGTTCGGCTCCGAGGATGGATTGTGTTCAGACTGAGGAAATTCAGAGCAAACCAAAGCTCAGTCCGATGGGAAACGAACCGAGACCACCTCCATTGTAAGTTTACAATATATAGATAGTATATGAAAAGTAAACTTCAAATACTTTACCTAATTTTAGTATAGATGTATTATACTTGTAGTATACTTAAATGGAATACTTTTTGCTAAGGGGAGTTAGGTTGGATGGTGACTTGTAGGAACCAAACTCTGAAACATTTGGATGTAAACTGGTAGGAAGTTAATGCAGTACAAAAGAAATACTAGTTTACTTAAACTGAAGTTAAAACAATAAAATCAATAATTCTACTTAGTGCTGCAATAGATAAATATTTTAATTAACATCATACTTTGATATGACATAGTTCAAATAGTCTGCCATATTCTGTTCTTGTTCTGTAAAGTTTTCGTGTGTCAAAAGGAGATAGTACAACTTTTAAGTAAAAAGGGAAGGAAAAACATCAGTCTAACCAACGTTCTACTTTTTGGTACAACATTTGTAGTATATATAAAAGAAAACCACAAAGTGGTCCCAAGCCACAGCCTTTTAACAAATGAAAAGGAAATGAACATGTTTTGCCATAAACCATAACAAGCACCATGTCTGGTGAAAACCACACCAAGCATATCAGCACAAACATTTCAAGGAGCTTGGTATTGCAGTGTTGACGAGTTGGGCTTGTTTTACAGCCTCTGAACTTTTCAAGTATCAAATGAGTCAGAAGGCTCTGCTGTAGAGCTGAAGAATGGCCACAACTAAAAGGTTACACAGCTCAATGGTTCAAAGCACAGCAGCAAATCCATATTCGAAAGGACAAAACCAAAAAGAAGATCCTACAAGAGTTGAGATTAAGTCAAACATCAGTCTGGTAGAAAAATATCTAAAAAAGCTGTACCGCAGTTCAAATGAAAAGTAAATGTTTATGAATAGTAGAAGTTTCTGGTAGACTGGTGATGTCAGTCTGTTTTAAAGATAAGTGCTGTAATTATCATATATTTGGTGTTACATCCCCAAATGGTTTGGAGACCACAGGATTTCCGCTCTGCTCTTTGCAGATGATGCTGTCCTGTTGGCTTAATTGAGCCAAGACCTCCATCATGGTATCGCAGTATTGACGAGTTGGGCATGTTTTATGAGTGGGATGGTTTACGGTCAAGTGTCAAGGGGCTGGGATGAGGGTCAGTATCGCTAAGTATGAGGCTATGGTTCTTGACCAGAGAACGGAAGTTTGCCCTCTCTGCGTGGGTGGAGTGCTCCTGCCCAAAGTGGAGGAGTTTAGGTATCTTGGGGTCTCTTTCATGAGTGAGGGAAGATTGGAGTAGTGTCTGCCGTTTTGTGGTTGCTGCACCTGTCCGTTGTGTTAAACAGAGAGGTGGGCAAGAAAGCAAAGCTCTTAATTTACCAGGTCGATCTATGTTCCAAAAGTCACCTATGGTCATGAGCTCTGGGTCATGACCGAAAGAATGAGGTCCTGAATACAAGCTGCTGAAATGAGCTTCCTCTGTAGAGTGGCTGGGTGCTCCCTTAGAGATAGGGTGAGAAGCTCAGTCACCCAGAGAGAGTCCGATGTATTTAGATAAGCAGATGAACCTCCTATCCCATGAACCTATTGTGGGATTATTGACAGTATGTCTGTGCTTCCCAGAACTCAATGAGTAATGCTAAAACATGTATCCAGCCTATATCACACTCCAGTACTAAATGACAAACCAACCCCCAGTGGTCTTCAGCTTTGGGGCCCCTGATTTAAAGCTTTCATGTAATCCATGTTTATAATTAGTACAGAGAAGATGATATTTATCATATTGTGAAGTGCACATTTTTTATGTTTTGCTGTATTTTTTAGATTTTGTTAGAACTGAAACAGTATGAAAGAATATCCTGCTGGTGCTAGAAAAACATCAGTCCATTGGCCATCCAGCAGAATTCTACAGCCTGACCTCCATTACTGATGGATAAGTGCACATTAAAAACAATATTCTAACAACCCAACAAAATCATTTCTCATATCTTCCTGTATTTACCGGAAAAGCTGTTTATCTCTCACTGGAGCACAAATAGATGAAACTGTTATTTCTCTACTCATGAACCCCTCTGTTTTTCCAAGAATATTTTTTTCCATCTCACAATCTCATTTCTCTTCCAAATTTGACTTAAGCCTGTGACTTCAGGGAAATAATGTCTCTGGAATATACTTTTCCAACTGCTTTTCCAAGAGCACATGCACTCCTCCATTCATCGTCTGCCCGTCTGTCTGTTTGTCTATTTATTTATCTTTGCTACTGCTGTTCTGTGGTTTAAGGGACATTACACCTGCTTCTCAAAGAAAACTGGCATCCAGCCCTATTTAACTATTTTGCCACTGCTTAGGACACAACATGATGTCCCACCCCAACAAAAAGGAGCATATGTGTCCACTTAGTATAAGAAAGTATAGGATATAAAACAATATTTAAACAGCATCAAACAAAATGTAATTTTTTGCAGCAATACTCAATCAATAGAATAATATCAAAGATAATAGAAGTGACTGAGATAGAAAATAGTTAGAGTCCACAGTATATAGTTTAGTGCCAATTCCAAAATTCCTATTCCTATATGCATTTTTCTTATCATGGTCATACCAGAGAACATTCACAACCAACCAACTGCAGAAAACAGATGATTTTCAACCTACACAGCATCCCTGATGGAGATTTCATGTGAGACTTTATTCAACTTATGGACAGTGTGAACCAAGTGTCTCACCTGTGCATCTCCAGCATTCTTGGTCCTTTGTCCTCTTCAAACAAGCTCATCAAAAAGTGACAGAGCAAACAAAAGTTGAGCCTCCCACACAGCTCTGATACCCAGCAGCTAAACTCTGATACAAACACAGAAAACTCCCCAGGGACTCATGTATATAAAAACTATACACACATTCACAGGCGGGTGGTCCATGGAGAGATTTTCATCACTCTTTGGGTTAATTTTTTTAACCAAAGTTTCATAGATTGAAAAAATAAACCAAGTCAGACAAGAATGCAACACAAAGGAAAGGTTGAAAGGACAATGGTGAGATGTGTCTATCGTTTTTCAGCTTAAAAAAAAGATGAACATAGCAACGCTTGTGTGCTATTCCCTACTTTTGTTTGTGAGTGAGCTTAACAGTGTGTATTCTCAAAAAGAGAAAGTCAGTCGATTAAGACCTACAATCACAAAAGAAACCACCACTTCCCTTTTTCTGTCATGCAGCCTGTTCCCACATTGCTCTTATTGCTATGGCAACCAGTGTTCTCTCCTTGGGTTCTGCATGTATCCAATCAGAGTGAGACCTTTGTAGAGATTCCTCCGGGCTCCACTTATTCAACATACCCCACCGGAGCAGCTTCCACTCTGAAAAAGCTGGAACAAAGAGAGGAGATACTCCCCCAACAGAACATGGTATGAAATCAGAAACTGTGGGACTCCTGGTTCCAGTAACAGGGAAAGCACAAGTAGTATGTAGCTGAGAGGGGGACACACCATGAAAGAAAGAAAAAAAAACAAGGTGGCAGTGCAAAGCCATAGCCAATTTCAGGGGAAATTATGCGAAATAGGATTTGTCATTGGAAGCCTCAGAGCCTGAACACTTGGCAAGTATCGCATGGCTCTGGCACTGGTTTAAGCTTGATAAGTCAAAATGGATTCCGGCTGAGCCTATTTATGTCTTTCCTGAAAACATATGGATAGGATTCAGGCGCTCAATACTTTCAACCTCCAACAATGACATTCAACACCACTTTTCCAGTGCATTAATCTTCCATGAGAATAGATTTCTCATCCACAGTGAAGAAGAGTTGGGTTTAGTCAGGATCACAGTTTGTACCACACCAAAGTCCCTCTGTTCGAGTTTAAATAAATCAGAATCTATATGTTGATCATTTGAATCAACATAAAGGCTTAAAAAACACAGTGATTGTCTAACCACTCCTATTTAGTCTGGACTTTTTACCATTCAAGAATCAGAAATCATCCAGCATGAAAGATTCTCACATTCTATTTATTATCATGGAGTTCAGATGCTATGAAATTCGAGTTTTGTAAATGTGGTCAGAAATTGTGAGGTGCTCGCACACTTGAGCCATCTCCAGTGACCCCGGGGAGGTCCCTGACAGACAGCTGGCTTCAGGGTGCTGGCAGGGCGATGGAGGCAAAGCATAATATTGTCAGACTGCCGTGTCAAAAAGTGTCATACTCTCTTCCTGATGACTCAGCTGCAGGCGGTGAAAGAGGAAACGGGAACAAACAATAAAGACGACAGACAGAAGAGAAAAAGGGGCCTTGATTTCAAGTGTCAGAGGTGGTAATAAGCCTGTCTGGCCATTCTTCAGAGCCAGACTATTCATCAGCCTGATGTAGGTGTAGGGAAGTCTTGCAATTTAATGTTAACATCTTTTAGAAAGCTGGCTGTGCAATCAAGCAACCTAGTATAATAAATAAAAAGAGAAAAGGAAAAGTTTTTAAGACATAGCTGTTCTGTGGCAAATCAGAAGATATTAGTGTGCAGCACATGAGTTCTGCCTGTTCCACAAGTTTTTTTAAATATGAGGGGAATCAGTTGGGATAAATATTCGGATCAGAATGTATTAAAGGCACTGACTTTATATGAGAATTGGGCTAAGTGACCCCTCCAATCTTGCGTTTCAAACAGGAAGTACCCACTGTTTCAAAGACGCCAAAATCTCAATGACTTTTATACAGAAATAAACATCTGTTACTAAGCCTGTCTATTGGTCAGAATAACCATTCTTGCACTGCTACCTTTTTTTTAAACATGTTCTTCATAATCCTCTGTTTTTTCCATATTCTTTCTGTAGTGAAAGTTATTCAAGTAGTAAACTGGACTGTCAGATGCCTCAATAAGAGTGTGGTCTTCAAGTTGAACCTTTGATTAGCAGATTTTGGGTAGCCCGCTCTCAAATGGTAGGGGTGTGGACTTTGAACAAGTTCCCTCCTAATTGGCAAGCGCAGTTGCCATTGAAACATTGATTGACGATGTTTGGCTCCAACATGGCGGCATCCATATTGTCAAAAAATGGCGACTAAATTGACTTAATTTTGCTGGAGCGGAAGAAAAACCTTTTTTTCTGGGTGAATGGTTAATGGACACTTGAGTGTTTTGAGATTATAATTCATATTCCTGTTTTTTTCTGAGTCAGAGTCAAGAAGCTTCAATGCATCAGTCACAATGGTCCTAGGGTGAATGCAGGGCTCAGCCTGCACTTGTCAAGGATGTAAATGATGTGAGATGTTTAACCCTTTTTCGTCAGAACTTTAGGTCTAGTGTTGACGTTCTTTCAACCGCCTTAACTCTTCAGCTGTTTATGTAAATACCAAGTCCAGCTGAATTTTGCATTGTTAATTGATCAGTAATCCATTTTGGTGATGCCGGTGACATCTCTAGTGTTGAAGAGGTTAAGTTTCTTTTTATTTTCCAAAAGGCTGGGTTTGATGAACATCATTCCAGTGGAGATACAGCCAGTGGCTCACAAAACAAACCACAACACTTTGTCCATCTCTTCCAAATAATTTAGTAGAAGTGGCATGCTTCAGCAACATTGAATCTTTTGAGGAGCTTAAAAACCTTAGTCATCTTAAATATGTGGTAATTTCACTTTTATGGATTACGTTTAAGCATTTATAAGTACAACATGATATACAATATTTTTATAACCCTTAAAGGCTTACAGCTGTTATAGAAGGATGTCAGTTTTAGTGCAAAAAATGGTTGCTGTTGAGCCAGCTTGAACTTACATTCATGGAGCAGAATGCTTCTAGCAAAATGCAATACCCCTTGTGCTATCCTAGGCACTTTAACATTGGGAGAGGGGTCATCTAGACCCACAAGACAGTGCGCTGAACTTTTTTCTTCAATGATTTGTGATTTTCACTGGTTTCCATAGATTACATGAAATCCTCTCCACCTTTATCCATCTTTGTCATGGTAGGGATAACACACCAATGGTCATCTTGACCCCATAGGATAGCACAAGGGTTACACGAGCTGGAGACTCTAAGCAGAACCCAAACTGTTGATCAAAATATGCAGTTATACCTGGTTCTGTTGGTATACATGTTGATGTGCCCTGTAATTTCCTTGATTAGTTCTTGTCTGGTTGGGTTTATGACATAAACACTTTCTATAGGCCATTACAGAACTAGTTTATATGTGTAATGTGAATGAACACATTTAGCACATTTTAGTGTAAATTGGTTCAATGTTAAAAAATACGTAAGATATAAATATTCAATGTAATGAAGAATCATTAAACCAGAAAAATAGTCAACAAGTGATCAGTCCGTTTGATACGACTCAGCGTCGTTTCCCTCCAAAAGCTGGAGTCTCAGCAGAGTACAACCCCATGATAATGAGCTAATTATAGGTACAACATTCCTACCGCCATATCTGAACGCTTGCCTCTAATAAGAAACATTTCGAATAATCACGAGGCACAGAAAGAGAGACAGATAATTGATGCAAGCAATTACTAGTTCAGTGTCAGAGCAAATTGGCCAGCATATCTGGACATGTAGCAGAACTGTGACCTCATTTACATCCCAGTGTCAGGAAATAATTGGAGAAAGTACTGAGGTAGTGGGATGGACTTGATGTAATGTAGGCCAGTTTCTGTTCATATTACATAAGCTTGGACTGTGAGATCCAGATCAGACAAGAAGCTCATGCCAATGACCTCACTCCCAGGTCAAGCTTGAAACATTTTGCAACAACCGTGTTCGTGCCAGCAGATCCAATCATAATAGTGCTATTCACAAAATCAAGTAAACTTTATGACACTAATCAGTTTCCAAAAGCTGCAATTTAAGCATTGAAAATGGTTTTACCGCATGCACATTGAATTCCACAGAGGTTTTCATCAAAGGAGCAATAATAATGGGGCTCAGTTTTACTATGCTTTAGAAAGAATTTAGCTGTAACCACTTCAAAAGCTCTGGAAAATTGTACGGTATATGCTTGACTTTTAACAAGATCTCTTCCAGATGTTTTTCCATGAAAAAACACCACAGGGAAAAAAAAAAACAAATTTTATTCTAAGTGGATCCAATACACAACAATACATGGTCGGAATGATTCCAATGAACCCAATGCATTCACAAAACTTTGATCAGTCTGAGGAAACAACTGGTGCTGTCTCCAACACATTATGCTCTCATTACACTGTGCATAAACAGACAAGCATCATTGTTTTTACACCAGTATCACTTCCTAAACTGAACAAAGGTTGTCAAAGCTGGGCTTCAGCATGTTGGACAGAATCCTCACCAAACCGCAGATAAAGCAGGACACAACAGGAAGCTTTGTCTGACCATTAAAATAGTCACTGATATATAGGGGTGAACTCATTACAGTCTGCTTCTTGTGTCTCTCATCAGGTTGGCTAACAGTCACTAGCGGGCTCAAACCCAGTACTGTGGAGCTCCTCTATATTGCACCCGCCACTAATCAAGAGCCTTGGCTGGAAAAAAAAAAGGAGTAACATGCTGTTTACTCGCAATCCCAGGCCCGTAATTGCCAATTTATTTGATAGGCAGCCGGATAATGATGGCATTTCACCCCTTGCCGCAGAGACTAAACGGGAGTGATTCAACCCGAGCTCCATGCCCTCCCCTGATCCAGCAGACTCCCCCTGCTCGGGACTGCTGTCTGCTTGAACGCCTGCCACTGCGACGATGGGGGGAGGGTGGGTGGCTGCCATGTCGGCTTCAAATAAACCCAAAAGGGAACCCTGAGCTTTCAGCAAATGCTGCTAAGCCTGCCAATTTAGCCGGGGTCTGGGGTTGAAGCAAACACAGCCGAGCTGATGTGCCATTTGTAGGCCTTAATGAGCTGGCAGGATGGAGTGAGGAGGGAAAGCAAACTGGAGAGACAAGGCTTCCAGGCTTGACCTCCCCTGGCC
Source organism: Oryzias curvinotus (assembly GCA_023969325.1). Classification (NCBI taxonomy): domain Eukaryota; kingdom Metazoa; phylum Chordata; class Actinopteri; order Beloniformes; family Adrianichthyidae; genus Oryzias; species Oryzias curvinotus. Next base: position 8,322,905 of record CM043719.1, read on the forward strand.
TCCATTTCCCTGCCAGTCATTCCCAGGTCGGCAAACTCACTTCATCTGCTTCATTGGAGTGTAGTTCGTCCACGAGAGTAGGAGAACACTGGAGTAAATACCATTAGTGAACTGTTGGTCTAATAAGCAGTGGGTTACTGCAGTGTTTTTTGGGTTTTTGGTGATGGGCAGCTGACCTCGCCCCTTAACAGTCTGACATGGTAAGAATCTTCAGCTGAACAAGAATGCTTAGAAGAATGTAACAAGTAAAGCAAGCAGAGGATGGAAACCAATACATTTCAAACATTTCTGAATCGTCTACGTCTTCCTTTTTGCTTTTAGTAAAAAAAAAAGTAATGTAAAGCTTGAATGTTCGAGCTGGCACCTCCCACTATGTGAAAAGTGGGTTTTACGGCATGGCTGCAGTGGACTTGATCAGTGAACCTATGGCGACAGGAACTGAAGCTCTACACAATGCGACCATCATACGTGACACTAAGGTCGGAAAGTCTGTCTGCTCTCCGGCAGCTTTCAGCAGCTATTTCTAAGACATGCTCGGCCTCCTGTGGGGTGTCCTGACCGAAAGAAAAAGGGGAGAATCTGGTCTGCTGGGTCTTTAATGGTCCTGAGTGCAGACAGTGGCAAATTTGCCAGCGTAGGTGGAAGGAATTATTGTGTGACAGATGTCAGAAAGACGCATGGATTCTGGTGCAGGAGAACAGAAGGCAGACAAAAGTGAAGTAGGCAGATGGTGAGGTGACTTCACTGATAGGACTAAAAGATCCTACAGCAAAGTTGTACAGTGTTTCTTTGCTATACCTTATATACTTTGCTTACCTTTTGCGGACTAATTCGAAGATTTTTTCTGTATAATTTGATATCCTTTTTTTAAAAGGATTTGATTCTAGAATCAAGTTCAAGATCCTCCTGTTAACCTATAAGGCCTTACATGGAATGGCCCCGTCCTATATTAAGGACCTCATAGTCCCTTATCATCCAATAAGCACACTTCAATCGCAAGATGCATGACTGCTTGTGGTTCCTAGAATTAGTAAAAGTACGGTTGGAGGTAGAGCGTTTAGCCACCAAGCCCCTGTTTTATGGAATAAGCTCCCAGCTCATGTAAGAGAGGCCAACTCAGTTTCTACATTCAAAGTTAGACTGAAAACATTCCTCTTTGGACAGGCTTATTGTCAGACTAGTTAGTATTCAGAGATTATTTAACTTAATGTTAATTTGTTTAAATTAAACTTAATAACAATAGCTATTTGTTTTAAAAGGCTGCTAGAAGTTGAAGCTGGGGTAACTATGGTGCTCCGGGGTTCTGTCCTCTTTTCTCTTCTACTTCTACCCTTCCTCTCTTCTCTATTTTTGTTCATCATTTGTCATTTAGTTCTCCATGCCTCTGTTTGGTACAGTGCGATTCATGTACTGTCCCTCTTTTCCTCTCCCTTCCTGGGGAGTGGGAGTGCTTCCAGACTCCAGTTGGCTCATTCGTGCTCCAGTTCCTGACCGTCTACCTCACCTTTGCTCCCGCTCCTACACCTGGCTGTGGTTCCTGCCTCTGGCCCATCTCTGGCTCGTCTCTGCTCTGTACCTGACCGTGTACCTCGTCTCTGCTCCTGCTCCTACACCTGGCTGTGGTTCCTGTCTGCGGCTCAACTCACGCCTTTGACTGTCCCCCCAACCACGGCTGGATGAAGCTCGTCTGCTGGACTTTATATATGTAGTTGTAGAGTTAGGTAAGTAAATTCTTCTCTAAGAGTTCTGGTAAATCGCCTGTCCGTCCTGGGGGAGGATCCCTCCTTCATGTGGGCACCACTGAGGTTTCTTAGTTTTTTCCAGAATCAGTTTTTTTTGGGAGCTTTTCCTTACCGCGAAGGGGGGTCTAAGGGCAGGGATGCCAGTATATCTTAGTCAGTTTGTTAGTTCATTTTAGTATTTTCCTATTGAACTCTTTGTATTCGTGATCCTTTTGAGTTCATGTTTTACTTCAAAGCCCATCGAGACGACTGTTGTTGTGATTTTGGGCTATACAAATAAAATTGAATTGAATTGAATTAAAATATTGCACTGTGTTCTTTGTTCTGATTGGCTGTTGACCTTGTCAATCAATCTTCACTTTGCTGTGCCTAATGTACAAAAAGGATTCATCCTGACAAATCTACAAAAATCTTTAATCGTGAGCAGATCTTTGTTTTCATTCTATAACCCTGGACTTTTTTTTCCTATGGTTTGAACTTTGAAAGTTTAAACAAAAAAGAAAAGTGTGAAAATGTTCTGAGAAAAGTGTTTAAAGTGTGTAGTGAGGAGTTTTACAACATCTGTAATTCCACTTTGTAGATTCTGTCTTTTGTAGGTAAATCCTGCAATATACCAGGAAAGACTGTACACACGCTAGAATAATTCTAAATAAAAAGATGGAGCTGTTTTTATAAGACAAAGCACATCAAAGGATTTTGGGAAGTCAAAAAAAAAGGGAAAAATATCAAACATTGAAATGAGTTTTGCATCCAGCAAACTCATACTTTAACTTGAAACACTAGTATCAGTGCAAATGAGAAGCCATGTGTGGTGTGCCAGACTTGACATGAAAAGGACGGAAATATCTCCTAAAGACTTGGAATTTTGTGGATTTGAGTGTGAAGAAATGTTGAGGAATGTTGTGTACTGTAGTATAAGGATGCTACAACAGATCATGACAGGAAAAGCATGAATATTTTAGTGCTTTACATGACAGTCATATGTGTTTAAAGCATTTGTTGTTTATGTAACAACTGTTGTATCCTGCCACATTGTCACAGCAGTGCAGTCTGACACAAATCAGCAAGTATCATTTCAATTCCTGTTGTCAACATCAAATTACTTATTTCATTTCATGCCCAGTCAAGCATTATAAAGCTACATGCAGAATCAGTTTTGCTTCACTTGTTCAGCCATGTCTTCCTCAAAGACTCGCTTGCTCTCCGACTGACAACTTTAATTATGGCCGGATATCTGATCGCTTCGCTGTAGATTCTCCACACAAATCAAAGAGCAGAGATGGGTGTCTGGCAGCAAGGTCCCTGGAGCTTTCTCGCTTTACATCTTCCAATATGTCAGAAGGTGAAAGGACATGCAGCCGCTCTTTCTTTTGTCAGTCAGTGCTTGCCTTCAGCATCTCCATAAAAGAATGTAAGACCCAAATGCTGCCTTTTGTATGAGTTGTGGAGTTGGCAGAGAGATACTGTGTGCGTGTGCTTGTATCTTTGCAGATTAAACTGGTGCTCTTTGACTGAAACATCTTAAGAATATGCTTGGAACATTCAAGCTTTACAACAAAGTTAGAAAGGCAGAGGGAAGAGTCTTTTCAGGAGCCTCCACAAAAATGGAAAGAAACTCGTTTTACGTATTGATTATTTATGGTAGCAAACAGATAAAGCTTAATGTTGATGTCATGTTTGTATTATTACCTTTCAATGGGCTTTTTAATAAAATGACAGAAGTTCAAGAATTCTGTTGATCAAAGAAAGTCTGATGAGCAAACATGCAAATATAATGTTGAGGGCCTTCATAGCTTTTGAAAGTTCTGAATTTTTCCTAATCAAAGCTGCAGTCTGCCCACTTATTTGTTTGTAAAGATTCTGAAAAGAACAATGCTTAATGGTTAGTAGTGTCCTCTTCTGTGAAAGCAGGCCATTGTTTGGGTTCAGGAGGCAAGCATTCTTTACTTTTAGTAAAGGCAAGATTGAGTAACAGGGAGGCAGTTCTTGAGTCAAAAGGCTAACATGACGATGAATTTTAAGGCATGCCCCGATACTTAAACAATCCTACAAATAATTCATTGAAACAAAACAGGTAACAGATATCTCTGTAATTGTTGTTGTTTTTACCGGCTGCTCGCAGCTGTTTCAAATCATCTCTGCAAATTAAACACATTCTGCTTCTCTAGATGCTAATGTTGTCAGATCCAAATTATAGCAATGAATTAAGGACCTCTTGCACTCTATCCAGACCTCGGCATGATGTTTTTTAGTGAGACATCTGTTTTTGATACAAACCATCATGATGGGTCATTAAATCAAAGACTCAAAGTGTGACATGAAGTGAAAAACACTAACTTAGTGTTATCTTTAAATGTGTAATACACAAACTCCATTTGCACCTTAGCGAGGTACCTGGTTTGGTTTATAGCCTTTTTGTCGAGATGTGCCTTTGGTAAAGAGCCATTAAATCTTTACACTGTCTGCTGCACTCACGTCTACTAGAGTCTTAAATGCATTCAATATACTGCGGACGGCCACAAGACAGAGAGAGCAGGTTTAATTCCTACCTTTCCCGTCCATGTGTTGAAGTGTCCTTGAGCAAGTCACTGAACCCTACATTGCTCCTAATGGTTGAGCTACCTGCCAGCGTAATACCGTGTTCGCAACAAATGCGATTTGCGCCGAGCATCAAATTCGCCGCTGGACGCTTGTCCAACATAGCGCCACACTCCCACTGAGTGTGGGAGGAGCTACCGTCAAAGGTTTTCAGCCTCACCACTACATGGAAGCATTGTCTGTATACTGTATCTGTACATCTCATTTGCACTGCATGGAAGACACAGATTAGAACTTTTATTATTGTGTCGATGCAAATAAGAAAAATAAATTATAATTCAGGAGGAGAGCGATCAGCTTCTCCTCCATGTTGGGTTTGAACTCTGCCCACTGACCACGTCATCCAGATGTCACGGGCCAAAGGTGAGTCCCTGATTGGTTGACACGACACATCTTCCTTGCCAAAGTACAGATTTCTGATCTCTGGAAGTGCTGCAACATCCAAAACGCACTGCTTGTCAGACCGTCACGACACACCTGACACCCAAAACGCTTGATGGTGTGACTGACCGCACACTGAAACTGGTCGTCCCTGTATGCAACTCGGGTCCAGTGCTGAGCATAGATTGAGGAGCCGTCATCAGTGTGATGTTTGTGTGCATGGGTGAATGGGGCAGTCACTGTAAAGGGCATTGGGCTTGAAAGCATGGTAGAAAAGAGCTTTGGGAGTATCAACCATTGACCCTTTTTTCACTGCAAATTTGGCTCAAAAAGTGTGTGTACCGATTACATGGTAGTAAGTCATCTTGGTTAATGTACTCACATCTGTCAGTCTCTCTCTGGAGCTGCATCGAACTGAAGGCTTGAACTCTCCACTGACACTCTCGCTGTCACTGTCCTTGCAGTTGTTCTGCCCAGGCTTCAGCTGTGAAACACAAAAGAATCATAGTTTAATACTGCAACAAGAAGCAAAACTGGTAGGACGGCAGTTAGGAGATATGCATTGATATTTTTGGCAAAGGAAGATGTCTCACAGAAGTCACTTTATGAATATGTGAGAAATGGCAAGGGCTGCAATGCTTTCCCTGTAAATCTGTCATGCTTCTGAGCCTGTTCAGCGGCCATCCTGCTGCTTGCCAATGACAGACGCCATCCGATCTCACAGCATGAGATTCATCTCAGCCCACGAAATAAATAAAAAAAAAACTAGGACAAAGACCTATCCAGAAGCTTCAATTGGAGCCACAATCCTTCCCAAGCAGACACCACATGCTGAGGCAGCAGGAGCTCAGCAAGTGTCATCCTCTAGACGCTCTGTTCGAGACGCAGCAAAATGACATGAATAAAGAGGAAGGCCTGCCAATCCGTGACCATCTGAGGCCCTTCAAAATCTGGAGAACAATACCAGACTCTTGGGAGAGCAGTAGAAAGAGGTGGTGTCTGTTTTCTCAGTCCAAGTCAGCAAATGATGTCCAAGCTGCTTCTTTGAGACCAGGAAACTGATTTTATGAGACATTGGAGCAAACGACTGTTCTGGCACACAATAAGAGAAGCAGAGACAGTCTGAGAAGAGAAGGGTTTGGACTGCAAAACAATAAAGCAGCCCTCTACTTTCACATCCCTGCCCTGCACAGAAGGGGAGAGGGCCATACCTCCAGCATGTTTTCTGTTTCTCCTGGTTCAGCACTCTCCGTTCAGGCATTGGCCATCATTTAATGTAATGGGAGAGGGCACAAAGCAAAGGGAATTCCAAAGGAACCCTTGAATGGGGCAGATAATTAAAATGAAAATGTTCGTGTTCCTGTAGCCATTAGAGGTGTGAAAGGAATCCTATTCCTTGAGAGAATTGCATGATGAGTGGAAGGCCGCCGGATTCGCCAGAGTGTGGAATGTGATAAGAGAGTCCCGGCAGTGGAAAACGCCTGTCAGGCATGAATGTGTGCCTGCACAGGCTGGGGGGGAAGTACATGAGAACCCACAGTGGCATGTGCACAGGCTAATAAATGCAGAACTGTGTCCTGTGATGTGATAGCGCTAATTACCTCCAACATATTTTATTCCCACAAAACCAGGGCACATATTCTGTCTTTTTCACATAAATGCCAGTTCGTCTGAGGGGAATTGACATATTTTTATAGAGAAAAAGAGGAACAGTATCTCATCCAGCCCAGTCTGTGAATTTATCCTTGAAAAAGGGATGTTGTTTATGCTCCAGTCTGAGGCTCCTTCATCAAAACATGTTGACCTATAATATTTATTAACCAACCAGTGTCCCTGTTGACAACACTGGGCAGTCCATGCTAGCAAACTCATGCATTTATGAATGCGCACACACAAAGAAACGCAGACTTTATTGAAAGCTGCTGCTGCCGCTTCCTCCATCTGATATTCGTAGCTCAATACCAAACTCATATATGGTGGAATATCACCGGGCAAATGTGGAGAGATATCGAGATTTGTCTTTTATTAATGAATATGGAATCAAACTGAATCTTTAATAGGAAAACCACATGATCACACCAGTGGTTTTACTGATTTATTGAATAGCTTTAATGTGTGAAATAAAAAAAATGGAAAGTGTTAAAGTGAGCGTAATGTTTCAAGAAGATTTCTAATATAGACGTTCCAATAAAAAGGAAAGCACAGTAGCGTGTTCATCATTTAGGGTTATTACATAGCTCAAGACCTGATTACACAGCTCCTTGAAAACATATCCCTCAGCTTGTTCCCTTTAATTTCCCCGTGAGCTCCTTTAAATTACTTCAGAGAATTGCGTTTTTTTAAACCCAATATTGCCTTTTTTTATTTCTTCAAATTAAGTGATTAATGGATTTATTAAGCTATTTGAGGGAAAGGCCTTGGTCAATGTCATCAATCTAACAATCTGCTGCCTGGTGATAAAACCAAATGAGAGAGCGTTCGTGTGAAGCGGTGTACATGACGGGCATGTGACGCGCATTCAAGAATGCACGCATTCATGGTGTTCACACTGGAATAGCAGGGAGGGGCTTCTTCTTGTTATTATGATTGGTCAAAGTTCAACCTGGTTTAACTTTCAATGCACGTTTAAAGGCTGCATATTTTGCACGTAGAGCCTGATAACTGCTTGAAGGCGCATTGCTGCTCAAGGTTGCAAGGTCCATCATTGGGAGCAAATCTGAGGTTGTTTGTTCACTCCCATTTGTAAAATTGTCCAACTTAATTTCTATGCTTTTTATTTTCCTTTAAATTTGGGTACATTTTAAAATCTTTGATAATGAATGCCAGGGTTTGAACAGATATGCACGTGTGTTCACATGAAATTAGCCGACCTAGGGATGCGTTCATCCCCTCAGGCCGTAGAACATATGCAGATTGGTTTTGTGTTCCACAAGCTAAATTCATAAAAACTCCAGATGGTAAGATGTTACCAACTATTGCAACATCTCAACTTCGATTGAGTTTCTGCCAGTCATAAAACAACAGTTTGAAATCACCAACAAAAACATGTGGTGCTCAAAAAGGAGACAGCAACATTCATCTCAAATTATGAGAATTTCTGCATAATTTTTTTACACATAATTTTGTTTCCTTTTTTAAACTGTTTAAAACTGTCTGAGTCTTGGCCGGGTTATTTTGCATACCCTCCCTGGGGCTGTATATCAGCTACTCTAACTTCCTCCCACAGTCCAAATGCATTCATATCATTGAATTCTAAGTTGTTCATGGACGTCAGGGTGAGAGTTCATGTTTATGTTGGTAAAGGCCTGGTAGCCCGTCTGGGGTTTCTGCTCCCTCCTATCTGATGACAACTGGGAAATATTTCCATTTAAAGAAATCACAATGAGGGTCACACTGCAACCAAAACTGGATACATGGAAAGACACTAAAGGGGAAAGACAAAAAGATTACTGATAGAGAAAAATCTTTTTTTTTAATACGAAAACAAAGTAAGAAACATTTGTTACGCAATACGAAACATCCTGTCTTTGAGAGCAAAGGGTAATCAAGCCAGTTCACATAAAAGGACATTTCAAGAAACAGATCTAAACCAAGGTAATAATAGGCCTTCTTTTTTTAAAATCGGATGTAGAAAAACTACTTCAATGTAGTACTCAACACGTGAAGTCCATTAATTCCTCACCAAGTGAAAAGCGCTCACCATTGCCATAGCGGAATTTTCCAGGGTATTGATCTATTCTCAAGAGCCGCACTACAGCCCCATTGTAATCAGGCACAAAAGCAGACCGGCAGCGGCCTTTTTGAACAGTCATACACAAACAATCCTGTACAACAACTCCAACCCGACACCCCCACCTATCCTAAAAAAGGGGGGAGAGGGGGGGGACTCCATTTTTTACTCGCCTCTGTGGAATTCTACGGCCATCGGCTTCTAGTTTCCCTTAGTTACGCGCAGCTGCGCAGCTCTGCGGTAATAAAACCTGGAACAATTTAACGGCTTTATTGTTCTTCTGCGGCTCTCACAACAGCTAACCTGTGCTCACAGGATCTGGCAGAAAGAATCCCACTAGGGCAGCAATGAAAGAGGATCTCATTTACCTAAAAGCGCTTATAAATTTTTAATTTGCTCTAACAAGTAAATTAACAAGTCCCTCATTTGGGAAGTTTTATGGCTGCTTGCCACAGAGGGAGAACCATGAAAGTTTTATAGATAATCCACTGCCTGGCCTCTGTTTCTGATAATAAATCGTCTGTTTCCAGCAGCAATGGCAGATCCCCTCAGTTTCCACTCACCACACGTTGAATATCTCCTTTATGCTGTCTTCAAAGGTCTGTTAACCAAGGCTATTAAAGTGATGGAGAGTTTGGAGGCTCAGCCATTAAAGTGAATTTAAAGAATTTCTTTTGACTTCATGCAGACATTTTCTTATAGCCGGAGGACACACCAATGTCAACCATCAGACAATAATAAGCAACACTAATTATGCCCCTAACAGCCTCACAGCGAGCCCATCTAGTAACACTACTGTGGGCTGCCAGACAACAGCAGTTGGAAACTGCTGGGACTGTTTACCTCACAGCTGGCTTTATCTGACAGGACTAATGGGAAACTGGAGCTGCTGGTTAGTCAGTGTCTGCACAGGGTTGACACCGGGACCTTTCTGACAGTGGCTGCGTGGGCGAGACTGAGAGCATGGCCTGCCACTGACCCTACACTTGGTCCTGGGGCCCAGCAGCTTTAACTTCCACAAGCAGAAGCCCCGCCTGGCCTTCTTGTCACCCATAACCTCTTCTGCCACCTTTGCTCACAGCTTGTCACTGAGCATCAGCGCTTCTCTCGCTGCAGAGTTGTTTACCGTTTGCTTTGTGTGGCAGAAAGGTCACAAGCATGCAGCATCACAACGACTCAATACATATATTTTTATAACTGTAACTAAAGCAGGGATGAAGCTATTTTTTTCTAAATACCAAACAAAAAGCGTTGGCGTGTTTATCCCAAACTTTCTGTTCGCAAATCCCATTTGCCTTCAGCCTTTACTGGACTTTGCCATAGTAAAGCTACGTTCACACCGGGCTCACAAACGTGCATTCAGGCAACCACTACCAAGAAAAAGTCTATGTTAACGCTTGTATATGTGCCTTTTGGGCATTCATGTGTTGCCATGCAAGATTTTAAATCTATTTTTGGGCTCTACATAAAAAATGTGTGGCCATTGAAGGCGCATTCAAAGTTGAAGCAGTTGATCTTTGGCCAATCAGGGACTTGGATTTGGTGGTGATCTATGGTAGCATCCTTTTCAGAACACAGAAGTTCCAACCGTTTGAAAATTGATCTTGAAGGAGAAATTAATAATTGTGGTTTGTGTCTGGACGGAATTCTCTAATACCAAGTCTTTAGTATATCGGAATAGAGCTGTGAAAGAAAAAGTCGGGAGCAGGATTCACCAGATTTGCACTGCTTTGATATTCTGCACCAAGCCTCTTCCAACTGTGAGTCCATGCTCATCTATCAGGTAGGGACAGTCCAGTGTGAACATTGTATGATAAAAGCGTGTTCAAGATGGCCTGTTTAGAACTCACGTTTTTGAACTCACATCACATGCCTTGTGTTGTACGTGGTACGTGGATTTGACAAACGCACTCACTTCCAACCTATTTTAAGTCAAGCCTTTTATGACAGCTGTGCTTGAATCTGATGCTGAAATAAAGACATGCAGAGGAATAGTCGCAAGAGCTGCAGAATGAAAGCATCCTGGGAGGCAGATGAGATGGGAAATGGAGGCTTACATGGGTGGGCAGTAATAGGGGGGGTAAAAGTGGTAGAAAGCGTTATCTTGATCTCATCAGTCATACTAAGGACTCCATTTCCTTCACCGCAGGCTGGCAGCCACTAAAGCTTGCATCAGCATTTATATATTGCCATAAATCTCTGATCTATGACGATGTTACAGACAAATCAATATGCTTTTAACATCCATTCTCCACCCTGCGACGCAATCACCCTTCTTACAAATGATCATATAATGCAGTAGTCTCACAGATTGAGTTATGGGGACAATTCCCCGATTTAATAATGAACTGAGCAGGTGGAGAAAAAGAGTGTGGTGGTGGTGGTGGGGCGGGGATGCAGAATATAAGAGCTGTGGGAGACTTCTACTCTCTCGGATCATATCTGAACATCATGTTATAGTAGCCCAGTGTGGCGGTTAAATAACCTTCCTGTCCACTTTACGTTCTCCAATTCCCTGAGCTTCAACGGCCCCCAATGCAGAGCAGACAAAGCAGCCCGACAACGTTGTTATTAGAGGCCTTCCCAGAAGGAATGTGAAAACCGAAAAGAATCAGATTTCCGCCAGTCCCGTTATCTGCACATATCTGCTCATCAAAGAAATCTGCATGCAATTAATTAAACAACTCCCCTGCTCTCCAGTATGTGCCAGGGTGTCGTTCTTTCAATATTGGCTTTCAAACGTCCATCTGACTTCTGCGGCAGTCGGCGTGCCAAATCAGAGCTGAGCGGCCTCAATAAAAAGCGGCATGGAAAAAAGACAGCAGAGGAAAAAAAACCCTCCTATTGGTTCGGAGGGGCTATCATTTCTCTCTTTTATTGCCATTTATTTTCCTCCAGGAATTCGCTGCCAGTATATTGGCAGGCCTTCCAGGAGATGGAGGGAATGAAATTTAGCACAGACACTTAACACTGGGTCAAGCCTTGTGTGAGGCTCATGTGGTAATATGATCGACAAGTGCTTCTAGTTTAGGGAAAGAGGGCTCTATTTGTGTAACAGGAATAGAAGCAAAGTGCTCACCCTGATACACCTCTCTGCTTTAACATATAAGAAGAGGCTTTTAGAAGAAAAGACATTAACATGTTCTAAAAAGCTGAGATTTGACCAAAGAAAAAGGACAAAAAAGGTCTTTGAAATATTGAAATAAATATATTACTCTTCTTCTTTGTGGAGAATAAATCTTTATTGGCTACCACAAAATAATATATATTAAAAATATAGTAAGGAGCTCTAAACATGTTTCTCTGCATCACTACATCTGTCTTCCTTAGGGAGGGCGCTAACCACATAAAAATACTTTATTTTAACAAAACGAAAAAGAGAAAGGGGAGTTTTGAATATGATTTGAGAACAAATATTTCAACATGAAGCATTCAATGAAGTGTCTCTTACACACAAATAGCTGAAGTAAAAGGGCAGAAAAGATCAACCACAACGTTGTGATTTATGACAGAAAAATATTTGAGTACATTTTTACCTTGTAAAGAACATTTGCATGAAACACTGAAATATTTTTCTGTGAAAATGTTTTTAGACAACATGAAATGAAAGACATAAACCAAACAGATGTAACAACACATTTGTGTGTTTTACAACCCCACTCTGTAAGATGATTACTGTATTTTTCAGAGTATAAATTGAGGTTTTTGCATCGTATTGCCAGACTATGTAATTTAAAAAAATAAATAAATATTGAATTGACTTTATTAATCCCATGATGGGGAAATTGGGCGCTGGTACAACTCGAAGAAGATCAGGCATAAAGCAGAAATACACACATACAGTTCCAAGTTGTCTGAGGTTGCTGACGTGACGCCAGCGCACCTTATATAGGCTCATATGTTCATTACTTACCCACTATCGGTCTGATCAGCAGGTGGAGTCCAAAACAAACAAGGAAAAGAATTTGATTGTTCTCTTCCTGAACTTTATGATATTTTTCTTATTTTCTTCAAGACATTATCATTCCTATTTTTACATTTTCCTCCTTGGACTAATGTTGAACAGGAACAGAGAACAGAGACAGAAGTAGCGCTGAAAGCGTCCGTCATTCAGAAGCAGCTCCTGCAGTGGACGGTGAAGCTCATCGGACTGAGAGTCTCTGAATGACCTTATGAACCCAGACATGGAGACGTGTTTACTAATGCTTTTGTAGAGTAAAATAAATAAACCCGATGCTTCCACGTCGCGATGAGGCTCAAAACATGGCAGCTTCTTGGCTCCACTCCGCTTCTCTGGAGTGTCAAGTTTATGAACACATTTTTGGACAAGCATTGAGCATCAAATTTAACATGCGTTATGCATTTTTTGGCTGCAGCAACTTACACTCCAGAGCGACCTATAGTCCGAAAAATACATTAATTGGACATCAGTGAATAGGCTAAAAATCTAAAAGAATTTGAGACGTGATGTAAATTTAAGGGCTGAGAAACCTTTATAGGGAGGAGAATTGGGAAGCCCCTAACCCTCCAAACAGTCAAAGGGCCAAGGTATAAAGCTGGGATTCACTCATATAACCTGTGCTGGGGGAGTCTACAGAGTCTTATGTTAAACCCGTTTGGAAATAATAAGAAAACAAAACCTAAACTAAGATGCACTAATGCAAGTAAATAAATATGATTTATACATATATACGCTGTCCAATATAATATGAAAACGTATGTAAAAACATTAGGATCAGGTTTTATGTAAATGTGGAACAGGGACTCAATAAATGTTGAAGCCAGAACTTCAAGGTCAGCAGTGTGGAAAAAAGGTGCAGCAATCAGGGAATGTTCCTGTGATAGAGTTTGCATTTGGTGTCAGTCAGACCAAGCACAAGTTGCTAAAAAGAATTCTCATCATTCTGTTGACTAATACATTTGAAAGAAAGAATTCAGAGATAAACAGAGTCACAGTTCAAACTATAAACCAGAATGGAAAACCACCTATTACAGAATTATAATGGCTTCTCTGGAATCAGCTCAGCTGAAATGATGCATTTTAAGCAGCATTCTGGAGCATAAAATAGAATAAAATGTAGAAGTTGACGTTTTTTCCACAAATGTGTACCCCCTTAGTGTCTCTAGGTACAAAGGCTCTGGTAAAGTACTGTCAATAAATTCCAATTAAACTGCATTCTTCTGAGAAATACTACAGTCTAACTAGCAACTGAAAAGACATGACATTTAGTTAATTTTTTGCAATCCATTTGATGTTACACATTGCCATATTTGCAGTGGTCCTTTCAAGGGCACTGCCTCATTAAAAGCATGTTTGCTCCTCCACTGCACCACGACACAGTCATTATTTCCAAGTTCTGGCCGTAATGCCAACAATCTCACAACTGATGGCTCGCTGGTGGAGAATGAGTTGGAGGATTTTCTCCCCATCTGCAAATAAAAACGAAATATATTAAAGTGCAGAGCTGGCCAGACATAATATTGGCAGTAAAATCCGTAATCAGCGCTGGCAAAGACAACAAAAAACCCAAGTGTCTGTTACAGTCCAGTATAAGTTTTCTTGAGGATTAAGTAGTAAACAGACTTCCAAAGGGTCTTAGTGTGCTGATTCTGCATTGCTGGGAATAGATTTGTAAATTGCTATTCACCAGTTTACAGCTTGTTCCATAATTCCTCCATGGTCTCTAAAACCGGACAGCCCGTCTTACTGAAGGAAGACAACTGCAAAGAGCTCTGAGGCTCATCTGCTGCCCTAAACAATATTTTTCCTCCTAAGCCAGTTTCTCTCCATGAGCGACTCAGGACTGACTGCAAACAAGGCTTTTTCTTGGTCTGGTACGAAATCACTGAGCGATTCATTTCATTTTGCTGCTTTGTTTAGTTTTAGTTTTCAGCTTTATTTTAGGAAATGGGATTCTTTTGGTAGGTCTATAAAAGCACTGTCATCTAAATGTGATGGGTTTTTTTTCTTCAAATTCTGTGTTACAACCATTGACTGTATATGAGAACTGGACTGAGTGACCCCTCCTTCTCTGGCGTTCCAAATAAAAAGTATCTGCTGGTTTCACAGAGCAAAAATCTCATAGTCGTCTATAGAGAAATAGAGCTGTTAGTCAGTTATTCCATAGCTCACACTAACCGTTCTTACTCTGCTACATTTCTTTAACTTTTTCTTGCTTTTTTATATTTTTTCTGTAGTATTTCAAGTTTTAACCTCTGAAGACCTGACGAAGATCCACATGTTTAGGCATCACATTTTGGGTTCTATTACCACTGGTGCCGAAATTAAGCCAGTTTGGTCCAGTACTGGTACCGGTATGAGATCTGGCGTAGGTACACTGTACCGGCTGGAAGGTCAGCTGCGCTTTACTACTAAAAACTGTGAACCAGGCAACACTTTATTTCATCGTTTTAGTGTCTCAATTTTTAGCATCTTATCATCACTACAAATGTGATCTACGTCCCTCTCTCCCCTTAATTCTCTCACTTCCCTAAACAAACACATTGAGCATGCCCAATTCAATTCATTTACAGTCAGGGAGGCATATTTATGTCAAACTTGGAAGTTAGTTAGTTTCCAACGAGAAAAGAAAAACAATAAATGATTCCTACAGTTTTCTGAACACTATTGTGTTTAATAGCTCAAGACAATATCCAATGCAATGGTAGAAGTTAAAAATGCAGCAAAGAAAATAATTTATATTTGAAAAAGTCACTGAAGAAAGAAATAATGCAGAGAAGATTGTTCAGGAGGAAGATTACAAGTGAAGATCAAGATGTACAAGTTAAAAAAAGTAAAGAAGGAGAAAATGAGAAAACAGGAGGTTCATTTTCTGCATCTACAAAGTTCTTTAGTACAATACTCAATTTAAATATTTTTTCTCCACAAAGCCCCCGTTTACATTTTATTTACAGTCAAGATTTATTTTCAACTGCATTTATCTGCATTAGGGGTGTAACAATTCATTTAAACAACGATTCGATTCATATCACAATTTCTGGTCACTAATCCAATTCAGTCAATATTTCTTTATTTTGAAAGATCTGATTCATTTTAAACGATTTTTTAACACTTTTATGCTTTTACTGACTTTTATTTTTGTTTCTATTGCTCTTATATTTTATTCTTTTATTCTGTTTTTAGTGAGTATGTTTTTTAGGATTTTATGACTATTTATTACTCAACTACTTTTAAATTTCTATTGAATGTTTGTGTATTTGAGTAGCAATGGATGGAAATGCAAGTTCCTTCGGGATTAATAAAGTACTCTATCTATCTATCTATCTATCTATCTATCTATTTGATTCACTGACCTAAAATGGATCCAGGACATCTTCATCCAAAACTTCAACCAGTGACTCGGCATGAGATACCTGCTACTGAACAGTGCAGGTGAAATTTTCCAGATTCCTTGGATTTTTTTCAAGATAATCAAGTGTAAATTAAATATGTGTCCAAATAAACAAATAAACAAGAATGAGTGTCAAATCCGTTCACATTTTAGTTTCCTAAAGTTCAGCCCACTGTTGATTTTCCACATAAAATAGTCAAAAGGGAACATTCTTAGAACATTCTAGCACACTGTATGGTCACATGACTTTCTGAATTCAAAGTCTTTCCACTCATTGGACTGGAATGATGGATGATCAGTTTTTGGTGACATCACATGTGTCATCAGCTGTGTTGCACTTGTTTTTTTTTATGTTATACTAAAATAAACCCACCATGTCTCAATCCAAATGGTGTTTTCAAATATTGATTATAATCAAATTATTTCCTTTTGAAATTACTTTATAATGGTATAGTTTGATTTGTCTCAATTAACAACTTGAATCTGACATATGGATCTGGTTGGATAAATCAATTCATTGATTAATTGTTACATCCCTTAATATGCATTTACGCTCAACATTCAAAAAGTTTGATGGACAGATTCTCCAGAGCTCGCTATTAAATGGTAGGGGCGTGGCCGTCTAACAAGCTCACACCCGATTGGTGAGAGTGGTTGCCATAGAAACTGTGAGTCAGACTAAATCCGACCCATCACAGCTAACTGACATTGTCTGACTCCAACATGGCAGCTTCTGTATCCTGAAAAAATAGCGACCAAAGTGTCTTCACTTGGTCGGAGCTGGAAATAAAGCATTTTCTGGGCACTGGTACTCAGTCCAGTTCTCATATACAGTCAATGGATACAGACTGACCTTAAAAAGAAGCAAAAGCTCTTTTTTTTCTGCAACCTGTTGCCAAAACCCTGCAGCATCCAGCAGGACCATTGCTTGTAGAAGCACTGGAGGGGTCCCTCATGTGTGAGGTACATTACAACACACGGGGGAGTCGTTACATTTCAGCCCAGTTCCACATCACTCGGCTTAAGGAGAAACATTTAGGTGCTTTAATGCTCTTATCTCTGTAGAGAATTACAGTGAGATTAAAATAACATGAACAGTCTTTTTCCTTTTTTTTTTTTTTAAACAAAGCCTGTTTACAGCAGCAGAGTGATCTTGGCAGAGGAAAATAATTTCGCCATGACCCCCTTTGTAAGACACGGCCTTACTTTGTTTGTGTTGTAGTCTGGGTTTCCTCTAGCGAGTAATGGACTTCCTTCAGCTCATAAATCATATTGTAGACTTCTTTTGATTTCTTTTCTCCTCCCCCTGGTTTCTGCTCTTCGGCGTGCTTTGGTTGGCATACCACATCTTTGTTCATGCAAATCTGTTTTCTGCAACAAAAAAGCAGCTGAACAATGCTGTCCTTCATTCGGCTGCGCTTGGAGAGGCACTTTTACTGCAGCTAAGGGCCACAAATGTCAACCACAGGAAGGCTATTATGAGAGTAAAATTACTTCCTGACTGTTATCAATCCACTCCGTGGGCCCACGGAATGGTTAAAAGCCACCATGAAATAGGGCACAGTTACAGTTTTCTCCTGGGTCACAGTCAGGGTTGCTAACCTTGCTATTAAAGGCCCCGGCGAGTTTTGTCAATGCAATCTGCTGAATGCCTTGAGTGACACAAGATCGATATTCTCCACTCTCCTGGGTCATCCCCAGTGACAGAAGCCCAAGTAATAATACAGCCCTCGCTGCCTCTCTGACTTAAATGCTTCCACCGCCACAATATCTTTTTTGTCTTGCGGCGTGAGAGCTAAATTTTCTACACTGATCAAAAGAGGAGGATGTGAAAGTGCGAGGTGGGGGTGGGGGGGGGGCATGCTAGGCTGTGATGTGATGAGGCATTACTGTGTGGCTCTGGTGAGGGTAGTGAGTGTGGGAGGCTGAGGTGGAGGGAGGGAGTGGGGGAGGGGGGGGGGGGCTCTGATAAATCGAAAATGACTGGCTGCCGAGTTGTAATCTGCCAGCGTCGAGCCCCCTGTAGCAACAAGCCAAATGAAAAAGCATGCTGACAGGCCGGAGAGATGGAGGGCCTGCGGTAGATTGCGGTGGCGCAAAAGGGGAGAAGGAGGGGGGGAGGGGAGGGGTTGAGGGAGGGAAAACAGGCAGGAAACCGAGGAATTACAGGCAGACGTTTGTTCCACTGCATATGATGTCAAGGAGCTGATGTGTGGGCAAAGTGCATCACAAGCTAAAAACATAAGAGCCCATTATAATTTCAAATAAGCTCAAAGGTAAACACACCCCCCCATCACGAGCTGTCAATTAGCTCTGCACTGAAAATGGGTTTTAAAGCCTTCTGATGACCCAGCTAGTGGAGACGCGTCGTTTTTCTTGCATTACCTTTGCAGTCGGACAGAAGTGTGCACGGCCACGCGCGCCCACAGCTTACTGCTGTTGTGTCCTTCACCAGCAGGTGAATCCAGCTCTGACAGCTAAACCCAACACAAGAGCTCCACCTACTGCACGTGCCTCCTCTGTGCCCTGTCCGCCGCTGCAGCTCTGGGTACGCACCTCATTTCTACCCGTTCCATTAACGTCCAGAGCAACCTTTTTCACAAGGCATTATCGTCAGACTAAAGAAAAGCCAAGCCAGACAGGCCTAATAACGCTGCAGCAGTTTGGCCTTGTCTCTCCGCCTGCTGCACCATCAACGGCAATAAGAGCTAAAAGCTAAGCCTCCCCCTCGCCTCTCAGGCATTACATGTTTAAGCTTCATGCTTTCTAAGCAGAGGCTTGCAGAAGCAGAGAAAGCAGACCTGCTGGCCTGAATACACAACAGCACTCCTCTGCAGAAACGCAAGGTCAATGCAGCTGCAGCGATGAGCCCAGACAAGAGGACCCGCAACATAATTGAGAACTCAATAAAGCTCATGTGGGAAGTAATGTAAGATGCTGTGAACAAATCCCACCTACCCCAAGCACAGAAGGCCCAGGGCAAACAATCTGTCTGCACAGCCATTCTTCTCCAGCAAAGAGTTTACTCATCTACATCAGATGAGCCGCATATATTTAGAAATCACTGGTGGCCCAGCGTGGGGCCTGATGAATTCACAAACAGCAGGAAAAGCCTTGGCGGAATTATCCGCAGCTTCTTCTTGCCTGTTTTTTTTTTCTTTTCCCCCTCCGCCTCACCACAGGCAGACATGCCCAGCAAGCCAGCGTGGGCCTCCACTCAGTTTGAGCTGCATCTCCGCCTAGCCTTCATTTTCATGGCTAACAGTCGGACCATCACGTAGAAAAGCCATCTCCCTCGCAGTATGGCTGCTGTTTCAGGCCAGCGTCGATTGGCTCTGCAAACCTCAAAAACCTTCACTCCTGCTGGGCTATTCAGGAAATCCTAGCTGATACGGAGCTGTTTGTCTCCCTTTTGTGCTTCCTGCTGCGTCATGCTGCGTCAAAAAGGAATTAAAAAACATCAAGAATAAAGACTTTTTTTTTTGTCTCCCCCTAAGGAAACACTGGAAATTATTTTTATAACCCTCAGTGTGAAAAAGGGGGTGAATGGCACACCAAAAAATGAAATCAAACTATCTAAAAGGCTGGCTCGGCAGGAGTGGGAGTCTGCCCCAGGCTTTGTGAATTTCTCTGAAAACCCAGTTCTCAGTCGGAGGTTCGTGACAGAAAACGTGAAGCATTTACTGGAACAAGACTCCTGTAATCACTTCAATCAGAGCAGCTCGGTATGACTGTTTTACTGGCTTCCTACTGCCGAAGCTTTAGCTTTCGTCTGCTTTGGACGGGGCTCGCTGTAAATGCACAAACAGAGAGGAAAGCTTCATTTCTGAAGAAGGCTGCCAGTGTCTGCAGCAGCACACACCTTTCAGAGCTGTGGTTCATATAGGAAGGCCAATAAAAGAAAAACACTGCAAACTATTTGATACTTGTAAAGAGTTAAAACCTTGTTTTTTGACATTTAAGATATCTTAGCAGGTTAGAGGTTGTTTAAACATACCTCTGCTCTACACCTTTCCTAGTTTCTCTCTAAATTAGCAGTCAAGATTTCGTGTTTTTAAGATGTTTTAACATTTTTCTGCTGATAGAGGACTTATAGAAAAAACAATTTAGCCCAAAATTGCATTTTTTAATATTTCCTTATTCAAATTGTTGTAAATCGGGAGCAGATGGAAAAAGGCTGTTGAAAAACCCCATTCGGGGTTCCGGGGCTGCTGGAGCCTATCCCGGCCACTTGTGGGCGAAGGCAGGGGACGCCCTGGACAGGTCGCCAGTCTGTCGCAGGGTAGAATGTCCACAATCACACAGCCATTCACTCTCACACTCACACCTATGGACAATTTAGAATTGCCAATTAACCTATGAAGCATGTTTTTGGACGGTGGGAGGAAAGCCAGATATCCCGGAGAGAACCCACGCATACACGGGGGAGAACATGCAAACTCCACACAGAAAGGTCCCCCATTGATGTTGTGTTTTTCATGTCCCCCAGCTGGGGCTTGAACCAGGCGGCCTTCTTGCTGTGAGGCAAGAGCGCTAACCACTGTGAAGACTTGTTATCTATGAAGACTTATTCTTTATTTAACAGATCTGTGTGCACCAAGAGTAATGGCCACAATTCAGGGATGAATTTGTAATGAACTCCTGCCGCTCTGCAGAAACTACGTCTTAGAAAACAACACATTTTTTTTAATCTGAGCTAAAAACTATATAATCATAATTAAAAGACAACTGGGAAGACTTTTACATTAGACCAAATGATGATCAGAGTGGGACTTTAAGACTCAAATGACCTCAAATTGCACTGTAATCTTTGCTTCAGTTTTCAGGTTTTGCTAAATAGTTTTGTTATTTTAAAGCTCAATAAATGCACAAAACTTAGACCGGAGTTCCGTGTCAATATTTTCGAAGCCAAAATTGTGATTTATGTTCTAAAAACTATGAGGATTTTTTAAAGATGCATCAAGATCTCTTTCTCCTTTTGATCACATTTTGATCTAAAATGAGTCATTTCTCTCTTGTTACACTAGTCTTTGTCACTGTTATTTAAATGGACTACAATTAGGTACATCAAAACTGAATAAACAAAAACATACTTAGTTTTGGGCTGTTTGACATTCAATTTAAGGTCATTCTAACAGTTATTTTTTTCAGCTTATTTTTCTTTCTTGAATGCTTTGAAACCTTTGTTTGCAGAAAAAGGGATCATCTGTGTAACAGGTTTTATAAAATGTGAAAGTTGCTGCTTTTGGAGTGTTTCAGTGTTTCAGTTTTTATGGGTCCACTGATGATCCGTTCCACGTGTAGTAAGCTGGCCAGCCTCAGTGATCACAGTATTGTAGGCTTGATCCACATTTCTTGAGATAAACGTACCAAACTCAGAGAAGGACCGGAAGCAAAACATAATGAAATCTGGGAGGATGAGAACACCAGAAAGTTCTCTTCCCATCAACAGGAGTGATGTGTTTCTTCTGATCAAACAAAAGATGCGTCTTTAGGGCCTTTTTCAGTGTTTACTCTTTTCTCTTCAATTATGCAACACTTTATTTCAGAGCAATGTTGGTGTGAAACTACAGAAAAAACATCAAATTCAAACAAGTCTGCCAGGAGCAGATGTAACATTAAAATAGCAAAGCATGAAAGTATGTGTAACATAAACGATAGAAAAGCTTTGCAAATGCAAATACAAGCTCAGCAAAATTTCTTTACTTAAGAAATAAAGAGGAGCAGAAAACACTGGAGGTTCTGGGAAAGAAATTAATTCCTCCCAGTCTCACCAGAGAGCACAACATGAGCCAAAGAACAAGGTTGAAGCAGGTATTGGCTGCTTCTTGAAAACGCTCTTCAAAGAATGCCGTTTCCTCCACGACTTTGTTTCTCAGTTGTTTCCTCACTAGACGTCATTTACGAGCTGCAGCTCATGAAGGGATGCAGAGATTTAGTACGATGAAATCACTGGAGCGCGGTCTCCACACAGCTAATGTTAGAACTCCCCTGAGCTTTCTTCAAACACACGCGTAAATATTTCAGCAGAGCCTGAATGTGGGAGAGCACGCCGCCTCCTCAGGTGTCCTCTGCACTTTCTGTCCAAACCCCACAGGAAAGAACAATGGCAGGCTCCAGACTGAGCTGCTTCATTTACTGGCTGATAACATTGCAAGACATAAGTCTCTCTGGCTTCAACCATAGCCTTCATTACAGTGCACCCTGTCAGCCCCCCTGTTGACCTGTGGGTGGTGCTACATGACAAGACATCAGAAGGAGGCAAAGTGGAAGGAGGCTGACGCCACAGATGATGGCAGAGGAGCCCCCCCCTTCTTTTGCCATCTCTTTTTAGAGGTTAGCAAATAGCAAAAGGAGTGGATGTAGATTATCTTTTTTTTTAAAAAAAAGGATTCCCCAGTGACTGATTGAAAAAACTGCTAAAGAGCCACCATCATCACTTTTATTATAACATAAAACAGGCAGGATGCTAACGTTTTCACCACGCTTCTATACGGTTTCCAAGCAGAAGTTCCTCTTATACCAAACAAAACCAACAAATCAATCCTCTTATTCTTCTTACCTGAACTCTGAGGATTAAAAACATCTGTTATAGAAGAGTTCAACCGTTTCAGACGCCAATCATCAATAATAAAGCAGAGGAAACACAAGAAGCCCATTATGTTTCTGTCTGAATAAAAGTGGATTTTTTTTTGGGGGGGGGGTATGGAACAACAAATGAAAACTGAATTAGTTCACCTGATTAAGCCCAAGCTGGTGCACACGCTACTTTAGGCTGTGGCTCAGTTTTACATGAAAGCTAAACACCTGTTCTCTTCTTCTCCAAAACCTTTGTAGTCCTGGGCCTTTGAGAGATGTTTTTTGTTCTTTATAATTTGCTATGTTACTCATCTTTAATCATTTATTGAGGCAAAGCTTCATATCCGTTTTTTGGGTCCAACTCTAGCTTCTTATCATTTCACTCAATAATTCCATGATGAACCTGAAACTGTCTAGAAAACTCCATTCCGAGGAGAACATTTTGTTTGCCAAAACCAGCCAGGCTGATTTCTTTTCACTTCAAAAATTACAAAAATTAAGATCAAAAATGTTTTACTAGAAAGATCAAACATGTAGAGACAAAATAAAAATGGATAAATCCCAAAACAAAGCAAAGACAAGGTCAAAAGAATGTGAAAAGTCTAAAAACGATATACAAAGTTCCAAGGATCTATTCCCACACAGCTGTGTGTCATGATTGTTATGTTTGTATTAAAACAACTATTTCAAAGTCTCGATGTTATAATTAGAATGCAAATCATACTAATGGGGGGGTGCAGTCATATTTCTTTGTCATATGTTATTGGGAAACAGACCAGTGAGACTATTGAGGGTTAAGATAAAAACGATGCGCTGCTTTTTACAGTAGATTTGAACAGCAGTTACTTACATCTCACAAATGTAGTCTGCATGACGAATACACGCTTGCAGAAAAAGTAAAAAAAATGTGGAGAATAATTCTTTTTAATCTTTCATATTAATCAGATTATTCCAGATTAGCATCACATCCTTCCATGAAAAAAACTTCAAAGTAGCTCAATCAAAAGCAATTACACCAGTGACAATCTGTGAAAGTCTGTAATGATAAAACATAGTTTTCATTAACCATTGTGCTATCTTATGGGGTCCAGATGACCCCACCCTTACATTGACGTGTTCTCCCTACCATGACAAAGATAGATAAAGGTAAAGAGGATTTCATGTAATCCATGAGCACTGTCTAGTGGGTCTCGATGACCCCACTCCCAATGTTAACCTGCCTCCAAGGTCCAGATGACCCCACAAGATAGCACAAGGGCTAAATATATTGCCTACTTGGTTGAGTTGATAACTGACTACATTGGTTTTTGAATCTATGTTTAAACTTATGTGACTGTCTGGATGCTATTTTTGGGGGTAATGTATGTCACCACCGGAAAAAAACGGCTGCATGCTCAGAAATCTCTGAGCCATATTTCATGTTTAACAGTGCCGTGTCAGCGTTTTGTTGTGACCTCTGCCACATTTTGCCCCCTAGCAAAGACTCAGCTCTCTTGAGGACGTGACTGACGCACTCTGTCACCAGCACAGATCAAATTTGGCTGCAGAGCCCCTAAAGAGGAATGGAAGTTCCAAAAAAAAAAAAAAAAAAAAAAAGAAGTACTGTTTTTTTTACTATCATCAGAAGCAATCTGGAACATAAAGTAGGTAATGCACACAAGAAATATTTTTACTATTATTTATTATTAGAGCTTGTGATGAATATTTCATAATGTTCCCATTAATGCAAAAGATAATAAAATAATACTGACTGAGTATGTTTGACAATCTCTACTAATAAAATCTAAATGACCTGTTTTCCAGACTTTGACTTTAAAGAAAGTATCATATCTTCAAACTTATGTCAATGTTACACCTTTTATGATGTTTTCAAGTGGATTACTCAAAAACGATAATGACTTGAAGTACTAAATAGTAGGGATGTGTATTGTATGTAGAGTCTCGTGATACGATACGTATCCCGATATGCGTCCCAAGATACGATTTGGGATATTTTACCGGAACACTTTTTTTTTTAAAGAGTATGACTTAGAAAAAACTCTACCTGAATATTAATATGTCTTTCATTGTAATAAAATGGTCAAATTTGGTTTATTTAACCCTTGTGCTATCCTAGGCACTTTACCGTTGGGAGTTGGGTCATCTAGACCCACTAGACAGTGCTCTGAACCTTTTTTTTCGATGATTTGTGATCTTCACTGGTTCAATGGATTACATGAAATTTTCCCACCTTTATCCACCTTTGTCATGGTAGGGAGAACATGTCAAAGTAAGGGTGGGGTCATTTAAGATAGCACAAGGGTTAATAATCACAATGTTAAGCACTGCAACTGTATCTCATATATAAGTTGCTTTTACCCAAACAAATTCATAGTGCTTTTATTTTGGTAACTTCAAATATATAAAGGGAAAAAGTCAACATTGTCTGATTTCCACAACAAAATATTTTTTAGTATAAGAAAAAGGATTGACTGAATGTGCCTTAACCAATAATGTGCTCTGCTGCCAACTAGAGGTTGGAGGTTTAAATGGAAAACAAGAGTCAGACCCTGAAGGATGCTCAGAAATAAAACAAAATGCAATTTACCAATTTAATAAGTGTGGTATTTTAAAGATTTTCAAAAATGCTCATTTCTTAAAGCTCCACAGAGTTCCAGCTCTAGCTGAGCAGCTGTATTTTTTGTATTTTCAGGTAACTGATCAACAGCTCTTTCTATTAAATGTTTTGCGGATTCAAAGAAACAGAAACAGGTCTTGCTGAATCTTCCAGGTGGAAGATTCCCCGACTTGGAGCTGACAGTCGCTCTCTTCCCTCTTTGCATCTTCTGCTCTCCATCTGCTTGTAGCTGCAGGCTAATTGCAGCTATTTCAGATGATTGTTATTAAAACCAGGCAAACGGTGGAGCTGTGCAGGCTGTACTCCTGGAGGAGAAGTTCTGTCACACCGGGAGCGCTTGTGCATTCTAATGACTGCAATCAGGGCTTGTGAGAGCAAGCAGTGCTTTGTTTTCTTTGAAAGAGGCAAAGACATGCGAATAAACAACAACACTCCAACGCTGAATAAACGTGGAGAATACAACAACAGCAGCAGTGGTGGCTCTCTTTGTTGCCACTTCTGACTGCAGGAAACACAACAGAGCAGTTCTGCAGGAGAGCCACTCAGCAATTTGCACCAAACACAAAAACATTCATTTAAATCAGACATCATACCTGAATGCCAGGAGGCTTTATCAAACACTAAATAACACCTTTAAAATCCGACATGCAAATGGTAGTAATGAAAAAACGATAAAGCGGAAAACCCAGAGGCCAGACTGGAACATGCTGATAATAAAAATCTGCAGCAGAAACAAATAGGAGTGTCTTTCACGTGTGCGCTGCTTTCTGGTGGATACTGAGGCGTGCTGCAAGATTGGAATGACACAAATGATGGATTTTCTGAATATTCAGGGGGAAAAGATCCTCAGGGATGAGACTCTGTTACAACCAAATTCAAACAAAAGCATATGTTACACTTTCTGCCTAACTGAGGACACCACTGGATTTCGAGTTTAGCTTTTACACAGAACAACGGCAGCAAGCACAGCTGGAATGGAGGAAAAGGTGGATCCACTGGAGAATCCAGGCTAAAGAACCACTGGAAAAACAGGTTTGGGGTCAAACGAGGATCATCAAGTGAAAGAAAACTTTCAATTTACCAAAACGTACCTAACTTTGCCAAACTTTAGGAGAACATTATCACTGCTGTACACCACATCAGAGCAGGGATGACACAGATGATGCTCTGGAGCTGAAATGATGCCATGATATCCTCTGTCTTCCTCTGTCAATCATTTCCCGGTTATCCATGGGCTCAAAGCATTGAATCAGCAGCAGAAAATGTTGAAATTGCCATCTCTGGAATGTGCTTTAGTTTTCAGGTGTTTGTGGATTATTTACACCTTAAAGTTGGGTGACTGCCTATTTATTAAGCCAAATTGTAATAGTCTCTATTCATGTTGCGGTTTTTATATTTTCGAAAAGATAAATAGCGGAAAACGCGATATAAACAATGAGACGGCGCCGGCTTCACGCATTCGCGACTTCGCGCCGCCACTGTTGGACGTAACGAAGGCAGACAACATGCTGATTGAGCACAGTTATACTCTGCGATGATGCGATTTATCTCATATTAACAGATGAAGGAATGCGGAGATATCAGATGATGAGTCACTTTTGCAACCGTATCAATTCGAACCCTTTTGCGAAAGTGAGGAGGATATAGCAGAAAGTAGTAGGTCTAGTGATGCCGATGACGATAGCCAGCATGAAGATTCGGCTAGACTCCAGTAAGTCTAAAAAATGTATAAAATTAAATTACTCCACTTACCCTAAAATATACTCAAAATGTCCCCTTTTGGCCTAATCTAAACAAAGGTAAACACGGGTTTTCAACCCAATTTACAAAATAAATGTCACAAAATAAAAGTTTCCCAGATATTACTACTCTTTAGTTAACAAAGTCACTGTATACCATGAACAACTGTGGAACATTAACAGTTTTACCTGTTTGAACCAGTTTGAAACCTTTTCTCGTGCGAGCGCGCGCTCACACACACACACACACACACACACAGTTCAGTTTACTCACGGTACCGGCACCTCAAAAGCAAAAGAAAAAAAAAACTTGCAGGCCTGTTGCTTCTCTTGCAAAACATTGAGTGCGTTGAAATACTCCAGTTGGATCCAAGGACAACGGAAAACACGACTACTTCGCCTCAATGTGATCCATCGTGATGCACACTAGCTTAGCAGCCTCCGCTCCCGACTCCAGCGCCGTCCTCTCCGACCCAGAAAACGGCTCGCTCGCTTCCAGCTCACCCGCCTTTCCTCGACTCAGAAGCCAAGATCCTCCTCCCAACTCTCCGTTCAAAATTCTTCGTTTGTGTCCCGGTTTTTGTCCCTTCGAAAACGCAGACTTCTCTCCTGCAGATCTGGAGGGAAAAATCCTTCGCCGTCCACCTTCTTGAACTTTCCCCTTTTCAGCAGCGTTTCTTGTTTTGGGAATTTATACACAGATCCACTTTCACTAGATGTATTGCTACATCCAGCTGCCACACAACGACTTGGCATGTTGATGATTAACAGATTTAAACACGAGAGAAACGAAGACTACCTGTTTTGTTTACATGCTGTCCTACGCGGAACTACGGAAGTCAATGCCTTTCGTGACGTCACAGGTCATATCGGGGTCACTTCCAGCCATATTTTTGCAGCTCAATTTTCCTACCCAGAAGTAAGACGACTCGATCTCTGAGGCTCCGCCTTTCGCTTCTAGTGGGTGCCGCCCATTTCATGACATCATCCTAGATTTGCCTTCGCAGCATTTCTGTGTTTTGCCCACAAAAAGCAAACATCTGAACTTTTACAAAGATGGATGTGCTGATTGTGGAGCCTCACATTCTTGACCCAATTGATCACCGCTAGCACCCCAGAAAAACCCTAAAATGCCGCTTTTGGGTTGTTTATAGTGACAAATAAACATTATAATACACTTAAAAGCTCCAAAAAGTTGATTTTGCATGATATAGGCTCAGCTGAATTTAGGAAAATAATTAAAAAAAAAACACAAGCATGGGAGCCAAAGTGAACCTGCACATTCTAATATCCTAATTTAAGCCCAGGGTACAAAAGACGATTATGGCGTGATGGCGGATTCCCTCCACCTTTAAAGTCTCACATGATACAAATTAGAAATAACTTATGTTATTATCATTGTTTGCTCCCAATAGACTTAAAAACCACCATTCCACACACTAAAAAGACTTATTAAACAAACATGGTGAACAATGACGCCGCCTGCTGTTATTTGAGAAAGTAAATAAAACAAAAGGTTTGGTTCAAATTCATTAAGTCCGACTGTAGACTTTGTATATTTGCTGTTGTTTTCCCATTGGGTGTTATTTTATTCAACGTCACAACAGCACGGCTTTGTCATGTGAAGGCCGTTACAGCTGGGTATTGCTCAACTGTGCATTAATGAGGCTCAAATATAAAAAAAATATTTCTTGTTTCCTCAAACTTTAATCATTCAAGCCACTGAAAGGCACACAGAGAGTCATTTGGTGCTGGCAGAGCAGATTTGGTTTATTTGACACAGGTAAAGCTCACATTTAGCTCTGCTGATCAGTGTTTTTCTTCACAAATGTGCCATAATTTAAAACTATGAGAAAAAAAAGATTAAAAAAAGAAATAATCCCCCCCTCCCTTTGTTCTATATCTTTTACACCTTAAGATATCTTTGAGCGCAAACAAAAATGACTGCATTTGACCTTAAAGGTGTAGAGAAATGTTCAGAGTGACGGTCTGGTGCAATCCATTCAGCCTATAAACCATAATGACGTAAGCATATGGCTTGATGTACTATGACTCCTGTCTTGACACAATTAACCATTTCATAATTTCTATCATATTCAGCCTTGAGACAACCCAGACGATGAATTAACACTTTATCAATAAACTGAGTTAAATATGGCCACTAGGAACATCAGTAACACCTCAGGTATCCCCAAGTATGCAGAATGTCTCCAGACTCCAGAGGAATTAATGATTGCACCTCTGCCATAATCAAAGCTGGATTGTCACCAGCTTTCTCCAGCTAAACTGTTTTATCTGCCATGAAAAAAGAGCGGGACGATGGATAAATGAATAATGTTATTCATAACTTTGTTCCCCGTCAGAACATGAAAGTAATGCCTCCTATCGCTGCGGAGCTTTTGTGATTTCACATCTAAGCGATTTGGTTAAAAAGAGCGTTGCGCTGTTTGGCCCATTAGTGAGCTTCAGAGATGCAGTCAGGAGACACGCTGCCAGCACGTCTGCCCGCCCAACGCTGCTTGTTTCTCTGAAATACAGCTATTTTAATCATTCATGCTTGATGAGGCGGCTGATAGAACGTCTTCCTTCTTCTGATGTGTGAAATTCCTGAATGTCTACCCTGAAGAGTAGAGTTTGCCAAACCAAACATTGTGGTTTAAACTGACAGTCCCATTTGCAGAAACCAACAGGTCCTCCTGCTTTTTACAATTGCATTATATTTTTCTTTTACATTTCCATGAATATTTCGGCTCAGGGGCCTAGTAGTAGAGTGTCTGCCCTAAAACTGGAATGTCATGAGTTCAAATAAATGGCTGAGTCATACCAAAGTCTGAAAATGGGACCCAGTGCCTGACACTCAATGCTTCACACTCAGCATTAAGGGCTTGGATTTATTAACGGAGAACATAATTCACAAACCTATAGGTATGTGACAACTAATGGGACTTTTAATTAATTTATTTTTTTTCTGCCTGAATAACTGCATAAACACAGAGGCGTCCAGCCTCTTCTGTAAGTAGCAGAGATTTAACGGGGCGGTTATTAACCTGTGACTGAATCAATTCTAATGATCCAACCGGGATTGTTTTGAGGCACACCGCAGGCAGCGCGATGACCGCCAGCGTCGGCAGTTATCTGAGATAATGATACACAGTGATCAGCAAACACAGGGATTCAAATCGAAAGCAGAATAACCAGACACTCTTAGCTGAAACAGGCAGGTGATTGAAACCAACATCAGGGATATCTGCTGAGTTAAAACTTAAAATATTAGACAGGAAATAAACAGATTAAGAAAGGAAGATAAGAGCTCCATTCCAAAAAAACCCCAAAAAACTGTTTTATGATTTGCAGGAAATACAGGCAGAAGGGATGACGGGAGCTCAGTGGTCAATCGATGGTGAAGATGAATTTGTCACTGGGAACTGTGCTTTGACATGATCAATCAGCTCGCATGCTGGCAACTGAATGAGAAAATGTTTGTTTGCTGAAAGTCAGACAGCTTTTCTCAGCCTTCTGTAATCCTCTCCCACACGTCTGTTCGAGTTTGGGATCTTTCTCCATCCTCCATCAGTAGTCCATCAGTTCTGCTTATACCCTCTCCCTAACAGCGAGTCCTGTCAGCCTCTGTCTGACAACCAGACCCCCGGCAGCTCGTGTGGAGCCTTTTGTTTGCTGTCTGATGCTCCATTGGCTTTCTGCAGTTGCACAGGGGCCTGGCAGCAAGTGGGCTTTACGCTGTGGCTGAATGCAAATCAGCTCACACACGGAGAAAGCACAGGTCCTGTGGGCAGAGAGGTCCTCCATAACACTCGAGCTGAACATGTATAATGCATGAGGACATGTAAATACGTTATACCATGCATGCGTTAATGATCACGGAGAAACTTGCGATCTGAGCACCAGAGCAATTAATAAAAGATGGCACACATAAAGGCTGGTGCATCCCCCGTCTGCCTCTGCCGCCAGATCCACGAGACAGATTTCAGGCCAATTCTCAGCCTTGTTTTATTTCTCCAGATAGAGGCGTGGGGGGAGTCTGTGTGCTTTGGCTAGTGCTGAATATTAAACGGAAAAAATCAGAGTGCCAGACCAAAGTCTGTCCTCCAGAAGATCCAGCGAGGACGCACACATGTTCACGCACAAAAGGCCGGATCTGCTGCGCCTACCGCATGAGGCGAGAGTTTAACCGGTCTCTGGGGGGAGGGGGAGGGGGGGGGGACCTCAGACCTCAGAGCCTGCATGGAGATGTGCATGAAACCCCAAATCTAAGGGTTTCAGCTGCTTTATCTACCAAGAGGAATGTTTTGAGGGGCTGGAGCTTTTTAAGCTTCAATGAGTTTTAGCAAACATAGAAATCTGTGAAGCAAAAACAATTCAAGCCCCTGGATGAGTGAATGACAAAAACACTGGAAAAAAAGAACAATCTAATTCATTCAGGTCAGTTTTTACACAACCTTTAGAAGTTAAATGGGACAGAAACCCTCTACAATTAATAAGTGGTTTAAAATAATGTCATCATAGTTGTAAAAGATTGTGTAATGATATTTTAACCAGTGACAAATCTACTGCAACATAAATTGTATTCACACTGAACAAAAAACTATTCAAACTTGTTAGAGTGAAAAACAGGGCAGTTGTACATCATCTGATCAGGAAAAAAATCTTTTTTTGGTGCAACTATATGTGTACATAATTTGATTTAAAGGATTTTAAGTTTTTTTTTTTCAATTCAGTTCACTTATAAACAAAACCAATGTCATCTGAAATGATTTATTCAGGTCACAGGTTTAGGACAGAATGACAGACAAACATTATGAGGGAATGTCTTCAAGCCTGACGAACATGTTCTCTGATTCATAGTTCAAGCACAAGTACTGACTTGTTTCAAGTACCTCCGATCATCTTCGATCTGTTGTAAAAGGGTTCCAAGTGGCCTTTTATTTATGAT
This sequence comes from Oryzias curvinotus, assembly GCA_023969325.1. NCBI lineage: Eukaryota > Metazoa > Chordata > Actinopteri > Beloniformes > Adrianichthyidae > Oryzias > Oryzias curvinotus. The sequence goes on from CM043719.1 coordinate 8,354,594, forward strand.
TATGCTGTTTTTAGCCCAAATTTAAAAAAAAAAAAATGTTGCTCTATAGGACATAGTTTCTGCAGAGCAGCTGTAGTTCATTAGCAACCTTGTCCTCATTTCCCAAGATCCCTTTTGTGTACACTCTCTCCCATTAGCTCACAACCCCTCACAGCGCTAACATTAGCGCTGCAAACTAAAATGCCAAGCAGTATTAGAGCTTTCCAGCTGTGCAGTTTACATCCAGATTCCAGCTCAGACGAGGAAAACATTCATGGATCTATTTGTCTAAAAGTGGATGATCAGAACGGAGTGGAGCCCGCCCAATGTATATTTTCTACATCACAAATAAGATCTTCATCAAACAACTAAATTGAATAAAGAACCATTCAAAAATGCAATTTTAGGCTAAATTTCATTATATATGTCCTCCATCGAAAAAAATGCAACAAGAACTTGTGAAAAACGTGATTTTCATCAGTTAATAAAGAAAGAAGGTTCTATAGGTCCAGTTTGACACTTCTACTACAGAACTGCACGTATCTAAAAATCATTGGTGTCAATCTTCTGCTGTATACAAATATAGATTTTCTTTTTAATTGGACATTTTTAACAATTAATAATGATTAAAAATTATTGACAATTATTTGTTTGTTGTCATCGTTAGGTTTTGAAATTTAAAAAGTTTTTCAAAAGAAACATATTGCTTATTATTTTATGTACACACATTTATTTCCCCATTTTTCTTTTCTTTTTAATGTCGGAACAGGTCCGTGTTGAGCGAATGAATAAGCAAATGCCAACAAAAAGAACCCTTCAGATATTGATGAGATAACATGAGCAGAAAGTCTGGCTGAGTGGTGCCTGAGACTTTAGCTTCAGCTCATTTCAGCTCATCATCCTCTTCACCATGACTCTTAATCTCTGCCGTCTGGGCTGCACAAATGCATCAGATGTTGCAGTGAGGATGCAGAGCTGACATTTGCACTGGCAGACACAGTCTGTAACAAGCCCCTGTTTGTATTTTAAATGTGAAATCAAAGCCACGGCGCTGAAAAGAAGCAGGAAGAGGCAGATGGCTGGGGAAACTTTGCAGTGTGAGCGTTTGTGCTCCTCGGGGTGGGATGCGTCCATGTTGGCAGCTTGTCAATCTAATGAGCTGTGGGGACCAAAAGTGAAGACGGCAGCTTTTTCTCTCACTTTGACCCCCTTTTATAACGTCTCTGTCTTTCATACCATCATTTGCGTGGAACCCTCCATTTCCACCTCCACCCCCAGCCAGCTTTCCCTGTCAGTCACCCACAGAAAAGAGAATCATTGACTTATCTTCCTCTTTTTCCCTCTTCATCCATGCACTGATTTCAAGCAGCAGTAATAGGCTCTATGACATTAGATTTGTTGCAAAAGTATCATCCATCAATAATAATGTTTTGTGCCTGTAATAAGAGATTTGTGCGTCTGTAAAACCGTTTTGTAACTACAAAAAATGATCTGTCCGGGTCTGAAACGTCACGCATATTGATCTACAGTGACAAAACACAAGTTAAAGGTAATTTCTTTTTGCTTTAAAACAAATCAACCAATCTTTAACTTCACTAGTGTGGATTTGGTTTGTTAGGTTCAGTATCTCAAACTTTCAACACCTTAACTACGCATTTTCTGACCAAACTCTGCAGTCCTACTGTCGTTTTCCTGTTTGTTTTAGAAAGTTAGACACCAGCGTAGCTCCATCCCTGAGGTTGCCTTCATTTACACAAAAGCAGTCTCCCTTACTTTTGCAAAGCAGGAGAAACTCTCATCCGGCCTCATCCTGACAAACGGCCAGCTGCTTTACATGATACTTAGAGGTGAGACAGCACTGCAGAAAGGAACCATCATCCCTTTTCCTTCATGTTAGAAGATTATTGCTTCACTGTCACCCTGCCATCAGTGCGCTGCTTGGACGAGCCAATCAGATGGATGACGAAGGAAACGAGACAAAATGGCGGACGACAGAATTTCCTAAAACAAACAATTTTGGGTGTCTTTCACCATTTGTCGTCTCCTTTGTGAGAATGAAGAAACGTTTTTCTCTTTTTTTCCCGTGCATCGATTTCATGCATCTGATCAATTGGGTGACAGTGAAAGGCTTCTGATTGGTTGCTTTCCTGAGAAGCAAAAGAACTTGGCTTGTAACTTGGGTTTTGTCATCGTAGGTCCCCCAAACTATGGCCCGCGGGCCAAACACGGCCCCCCACCCATTTGATCCGGCCCCCTGAACAATACCACAGAGAAACCCTTTTTTCTTTTTTGCATTTTTTTTTTTTTAGCCTGGCCACGTGATCGAGACTCATGAAAGCATAGAATCCCTGGTATTGTTTACGCACATCAATGAAGCTTATTTGAATTGAAATGTGAGCTAAACTAAAAATGTTGCTACTGCCTTCACTTTGCCCCAGTCATAGAACATGAACGTGACCCCCCCATCAAAACAGAAAAATATCAAAAAGGTTGGGTAAGAAAAACATTGATCCAGAATGCAGGGTATTTAACCTAGGAAGTTGATCAGCGAGAACAAACAAAACAAAAATCTAAAATACTGTTACTAAATTTCCTGACTTTTTATGTAAAGAACCCAGAGATGGTTATTTGTTTTTTACTGATTTCATAGAGAGTGTTATTTTATATTTGCTGATTATTATAACTTTTTTTTGGTGAAGAACCAATAGAGAATTATTTGATATTAGGTTGGGTAATTAATATTTGGTTATGTGTGGCTTTCAGTTTACATTTTGGCACCCCTGCGACTGTCCCACTTTCTCTGTTTCAAACTGACCCCGGCCCCCGATCAGAGAATGGAAACGTCAAGTGGCCCTCGCTGGAAAAAGTTTAGGGACCCCTGTCGTAGGTCAATGCGTGTGCTCATATGTGCACGTGACGTTTCACACACACAAGCCTTTTAACGGACAAACTTTTTTTATTTCTTCAGTTTTGCAGATGCACAGATTTATTATTACACATTCAAAACTTTTTCAAAAACTGACCTTTTTTTTTTCTACAGATACAAAAACTTTTACAGATGGACAGTTGTTTTTCTTGGTGCAGATTCAATATATTTGTACAGACACACAAATCTGCCAATACAAGTACAAAACCTTTTTACGGACAGACAATCATTTTGCAACAACTCTAACTTCATAAAGCTGAGTCTGCCCTTGATATGTCCAGAAGCAATGCCCACATATTAAAGTGATTACAGAATTAAGGCCATTACTGTGTTCTACTGGTCAATGTCACACATCACACAAGGCTGAGAAAGAGAGAGAGAGCAGTCACAAGCATTCTCGCTCTTCCTTCATTACAGGCATTTCAGCGGCTCTAAGCTGGCAGAAAATGGGCTTAATGATTTAAGCTAGTGTGCACCAGCGCTCCATTTAGAAACACACTGTTTTTTTTTCTTTCAAATTAACAATGCTGGGGGATAAAAGCACAAAGGGGAATAAGCTGTGCTAAGTAGGGAGAGACGAAGACCTGATGTAACGAGGCTTACACTGCTACACTAATTAACACAAGGCCCTGTGCTCATTTCCTTAACATTTATTTAACACAATCCACATTCTCATTTATGTGAGCAAATGAGCAGAGATGTGTATCTACTTGTGCTCCAGCAGGTCAATTACTAATGCTAAATAATTAACCAAATCTAATATTTAGGTCTAAAAAACCCATTTCCATGTAAAAAACAGAAATGAGTAAATGCTGTCATAATTGGCACATTGTGCATTAATTATTGTTTAACTATCGCAGGAGGAACTGTTAACCTTGTTTTACTTCATGCACAAGGAATGTCTGCTTTTGGTGGCAGAACTGGAAATGAAAAAAATGCAGTGGAGGATCTCCAGGGTGATGGCGAAGAGGAGACAGAAGAGCAGAGGATGGAGGAGGCAGGACGATCAGAGAGGAGCTGGCATCTGGAGACAGGCTGACATCACAGCAGTCTTACGGTCAACTTCTTCTCAAGCAGGAAGGCTAGAAAAGGAGGGAGTCTGGTTCCTGTCATCTTTCATCTCGTCTGTCTTTGTTCAGACATCTTGCTTCTCCTCCAGCAGCTGTTTGCTGCCTGCACTGACAGATGGCTGCTTCTCTTTGATATGCACTTTGGTCCGAACCCCTCCTCCTCCTCATCCCTCCCCTTCACTGGGCAAAAGTTTCGATTTGAGGGGAGGTGAGCAGGTCCACTTGTGTCGCCTTCTCTGGACTTTGGTGAAACACAAATTTAGCTGTTCGAAAGCACAGATGAAGCAAATGTCTTGAAGTTTTGAGTTTGAAGGAGAAAAAGAGTCTGCATGTGATCTTAGATTTTGAGGATTTGAACAGAGCTGAAGCCTTAGTCACAACTGGCCTCACGGGTGGTGGATACAGGCTGTCTGCAGGGGAGAATGGGCAAACCTGTATTGGACACCAAGCTGATACGCACAAGACATGACAGACTGCTCAGTCCATAGAGCAAAAATGTATATGTACATTTTTATCTGTGGGCATGCTATGGGTGACAGGCCGTGGTGAACACTAACACTTAAGGGTAAGTGAGAGAGAAGTAGTGTAGTGTAGTGTAGTGTCGTACAGATTTTTCATTTTTTTCACAGAGCAAAGAGCCTGTTAGTGCTTTTACCGAGAAAAGAGTGTGCTCATTGTGTGCAGCCTGACTGTTAGAAAAGAGGAAAGACAATCAGAGCGAAGTCTGTGTAGACAACCTACAGCAGGGGTGTCAAACTCCATCCTCGAGGGCCGACATTCTGCTGGTTTTTCAGAAATCCTGTATCATCTGCTGCTAATTACCTGGATCAGGTGTGTTTAGCCATTAAGGAGCCTTAATGGCAGGTTGGTTAAAAAACATGCAGGACACCGGCCCTCCAGGCCTGGAGTTCGACACCTGTGACCTACAGGGACGTGCGCGTGGTAAGTCAGGAGCCAGAACTCGCACCTTACTAACGACTACAATATTGGCAAAGGGCACCGTACGTCATACGTACATCCATTACTCATGTGAATACACTTACCTCACGTTTGGCAATGGTGCGTTCCATTTCTATGACGCCCCTTAAGGAACTGCAAGACACACTTATGCTCCTTTTAGGATGCAGCCCTCCTCTTTATGACCCTTCACGGGTCTAGACGACCCAAAGGCCTTAGAGGTCAACCCATGGGTGCATGTGACTAAGGCATAAAACTCAGGGAGGGAAGATGCTTAAATGCCAACACAAGGACACAGCCTGGCACTGCATGAGTTTCAAGCCTTTACATTTAAGAAGCTACGTCGCTCTGCAGAAGTGTGTTGCATCTTTCAGGATAGCAGTGACATTCCCATAGCTCACATTGCCGGGCTGTCTTTCTTTATGGCAGGGTGAAATGACCCAGCTCTGCACGTGAGAGCCTGCAAAAAACATAATCATCCAGGGGGCTGAAACAAAAACTGGTCAAGGAGCAGCACCAGGAGGCAACCAGGACTGAGAACCCCAAAGAGGAATCAACTGGAACTCCTGAGATCTCCAAGAAAACGAGACCCAGGCTCTCTGCAGACCAACACGAGTAAAGAATAAAAGGTGACAAGCACAAAAGAAAGCTGCATGGGTGAAAAAGTTCTTTCCAGTTGAGTAAACGCTCAGTGGTTTATTCCATCTCTCCATCAGAGATGTCCCTGGTGACACAGCTGAAGACTCATCCCAACTCCCGCTGTCTCCCTGAGCTAGGAGTGTTCACCGATCCAGACAATGCTCACGCATTTCCTCCACCCAGACCAGAAGGGTATATGTGGAAGCTGCCGTGTTACAGCCATGTTCACATCCTGCAAATTAATGCTTACATGGGAGGGGATCGTGATCTTAACCCCTCTTAACTCACATAAGCCATAAGCATAAGCTGCCTGTGGCCATTTTTAGAGTGTAAATTAATAAAGACCTTAAGGATTCCTTAAATGTAGATTTTTTTTGTCTCTCTGTTAATTTGAGAGAAGCCTCAGCTTTTGAGATACCTAAAGCTTATAGTCCTTCTAAAAGCACAGTCCTGCCCACAGAGCCTCCTCATCCATTTGAAGCATCAAATACTGCAGTTGGGGAGAATACTTGTCGACTTTGAGGCTTAGCATGAGCCGACACACAAGATGCGCAGCAAAACCACTTAGCTCAACATGAACAAACAGACCCAACAGAGTGCAAAATCTGACTAGTCGAGCTACTTTCTTCTCTTTAAGCTTCTGTCCTGTCCTCGGTGGTGGGGGCTTTTGTCTGACAGATGTTTACAGCGATTGGGTGATGTCTCCTTGCTGTGTGCTACTTGGGAAAACATCTGGAGCTCGTAGGGATTTACCAGTAATCCCCTCAGCAAGCTGTGGGGGGTTTTCTCTGAATGTGTCTGGAAAGTAAGAATGCTTTTGGGGAAAAAAAAAAAAAAACAACAACAAGGTTCAGGCATTCTTTACTGTAGTAGCTAGTGAATGTGAATTATTTTAATCGGTTCAACTTAAATAGTTCGTTTAAATGAGCCCTTTAAGGGTGGATGGATGGGCAGAGGGATGAAACATTTATGCAAATAATTAATTGACTGTCCATGAGAACTAGACTGGCATTATTAAACAGGAAGTACCCGCTCAAAAATAGACTTTTATAGAGAAATTAAACATATAACCAAATACTATTTTTCACACTATAATTCATTCTGAAGCGCAAGACGCAGACGCCGAAAAAGACATACCAGTAATAAAGAAGAAGACATTATGTATATAAGTCGCACTTATTGGAAAAAATCAATTTAACAAAATAAGGGAACTAGAACAGACACTTCTTCCTAAAATACAAATCATAACAGAATTGAAAATAATAATCAACTGAAAGTCTGCATGTTTCACTATCATAACACTGATGCTTATTTAGCTTCATGAAACATAGAATGGAATCTCGTATATTAGAGTGACATACGAAAAATCATTCAGATAACCATAGTCAAAAGAATACGCCAACAAGTCAACTAAAGTCTTAATATCACTTCAAATCCCTACACCCGTTGAATTCTTTATTCTTTGTGTCGCTTGGAATGACTCGGATAAGCCCAGCATTAGACTGAGCGGCGCTTCGTCTTCTTCTGCTTCGGCTGTCAGTAACAAATACTGTTACACATACAGTGTCCTCTAGTGATTAATGCTAATTATTTCTAAAATCTCTTTACTCTCATATCTCTTTTTATGTTCCAACTAAGGATAAGTTGCACCTCTGGCCAAACTATGCCAAAAAATGAAAACTTATACTCTGAAAAATACAATACTCGTTCTATTTTCAGAATAACTATCCTTGATCTGCTACGTTTTTTCAACATTTTCTTGCCACTCCTAACTTTTTTCATGATATTTATTCAAGTTATAAACTGACCAATCAGATGTGTCAATAAAAGTATGCGCTCTCATGTTTAACGTTTCAAATGTTTGATTGACAGATTCTCCCGAGCCCACTATCAAATGGTAGGGATGTGGACTTCCAACAAGCTCTCTTCTGAGTGGTGGTTGCCATAGCAATCATAACTCAAACTGACTCGGACCAAACAAGGATGATTTCTGGTTCCAACATGGCGACGTCCACATCGCAAAAAAGTGGTGACTGAATTGACTTCATGTGGTAAGTCCTTTTTTTATGGGTCATTTCCAGTTCCCATATACAGTCAATGATATAACCTCATACAAAGTTTGTTAGCTTTGAATATTGTAAAAACGTAAGAAGTTGCTAAACAGTTTAATGCTAATACCGTCTAAAGGCACGCCACCAAACAACAAAAACCTACAGGACTTACTAAGAGGGTTCGCTGGAACGAAAAACACTGGCTTGAAAATCTACAGTTTATGTCTGAAACAAGGGATACCACCCACGATGGGTTTGCACACTGTACTTCCACTGTATCATCATGTGCCATGGTATTTCCAGAAGCTGTAATAAGCATCCTTTAATAACAGCCCCCCCCCCTACTCTGTTTTCTATCATTATAGTCATTAGACCCCCCCCCCCTTGCTTTTCAACAGACCAGGTTTACACAAAAGATGGAAAGACACAATCAGGACACAAAAGGCTCACACAATAGAAATTCTAGATGGTAAAGCCTGAAGAATGATAAAACATATCATTTCTAAGTGAAATAATGTAAAAACATAAGATGTAAAAAAACCTGATAACAGCTTTGTTTCAAAAGCTATTTTGTATCAATACACAACAAGATTTAGTATGTAACATAAGACAAATTAGAATTCAAAACACACCATAGGAGAAAATTGTCACTAATTTATACATAATTCTAGCAATTTTAGTGTATCAAAAACAGTTATAAAAGTTTACATTCCAGAAAATAAAAATCATGAACTAGAGGAGGAAGACACACAGCTATAAACAGATAGCTGAGTTAAACACAAACCATTCAGTCATTTAATTTTTACAAGCTTCAGTTCATTTGGGGTCAAAGAGCTTATTACAGCATTAATGGGAAAGAGGAACCTGGGCCAGTCAATGAAAATACTAAACATTTATTTGACTCCAATTTGAAATATTTCAAGATAACAATCATCCGTAAGGTATTCTATAGAAAACTGGATAATCTGAATTAGTTGATGCTTTCTTGCCGTTAATATAGAACACATTTATGCTACAAATCCATTTAACTTCAATAACATACAATGTGGCTGATTGTGATTATTGCCAATTTGGTCAATATAATTAATAAATAAATTAGTATATTTTTTTTTCTGTTAATGCATAATGTGCGAAACACACGCGTCTATTTACATACATACATGTGTATGGGCGTGCATTAGACTTAAAATTTATATTAATATTTAATCAAAACATGACTCATCATCTTAAATTACATAATTATACTTAAAGATGTATATTTTTTTGTCTTCTATATTTTGTTTTGATTGCTTGAAATAAATCAACTCCAATTCCACATCCAAGATGAGTCATAGACTGACGTTCAATAAAAACAAAATATCAATTTACTTATTTGCTTGAAAGCCAAAATTGGCACATAAACTAGTTAGCTTCACAGTTGCGTGAATTACCTGGATGCTCTTCTTTTTTACATGGACAAAACAAACAGTTGTTTTGTTGTAAAGCAGCTCAAAGAAAGCACAGATGAAAAAGAATCACATGAAATGATGCTAACTTGTTAACTGACATCTAATATTGATTGTCTTGTTCTGTAAGTGAGTACAAACAAGACAGTCAGAATAAATGACTGAGTTGGACCTGAAGTTTATTTTCTGTATGTCTATTTAGCGCAAGAATATTGCAAGAAAGGTAGAGATAATCGTTTAAATGCAGCCACCTTTCTAAACTGCTGACTGTTTTAAATTTAGATTTAAGGCTCTGTGTTTCCTGCCTTTGCTCTGGATCTTTCTATTATTTTTATCTGTTCAGTCATTATTAGAGAAAAACGCGCTAGAAAAATAAATCTGATAAGTATAACAACTATGTTGCTTTTAGTATTAAGTATACATTTAAACATTTTGCTGTTACTGTCAAGAATGCTGCAGTGCAAAGCTGTCTGCTGCAGATGAACTAACTGGCCACAAGAGAGCTAACACAGCGATCACAGGGCGCTCAGTCTGAATTAAATGGAATTAGTGTGGTGTGAGACAGGTTGCTGTTTGTCCTCTGGCAGGCAGCAGCCTGAGTTGGCCCATTGAGGCACTGGCTAAGCAGACTAATATCTGTGAGCAGACACAGGCAGGAGCCCACAGTTGTGTTTTCTCTCCGTTCACGAGAAATATGAGCCCCCTCCAGCCCCTGCCTCCCTCGCTCTCCCTCACATGAGGACATAAGCCCACACACGGGGTAGCATTTACTCCGCAGATGCATGACCCGGTGTTCTTGACCCACAGGCTGCTTCGCTTCGTGCCCTTCCCACCCGCTCTCTGCGGAGAGCTGGGGAGATGAGGGGGCAGGGGACAGTCAAAAATGGCAGAGCTTGTTTAAGGTCACTTCCTATTCACACGCTGCTGAGAGCACGCCTGTCAATCACATGTAATCGCACGGAGGCTGGCTGCTCCCCAGGTAGGGCAGCCGGAAGGAAAAAAAAGCAGAGGACTGCAGGAGCTCTTCTCCAGCAGCACACACTCCCACCACTCATGTGAACACGGCCTTTGAAAGAGAAAATAGCAATACCCTGCAAAAGGCCATCCAGAAGCTACAGCAGATTAACAGAATATTCTATATTTTCACAGTATGGAAAGCCCCCACAGTACGTTCTAAAGTGTAAATTTGGTTTTATTCCTGCAGCTGCTCAGCTATTGTTTAAAACGTCTTCACACCCCAGTTTAGTGAGGATACAGAAACAAGATCAACCAGCCCAGTTTTTTTCTCAGGCTCTCTATTATCCTCCCACTCTTTTCTTTCAAAAACGAAGCAGAATTTTACTCTCACCAAAAGCTGACAAAAGCTGTGGGATGTGCAGTGAAAGGAACAGTATGGACCCCTCAGTCTAATTTTCAGCCAGCAGCAGCAGAGCTGTTGTTAATGGTCGTTTTTCCTTATCACATCAGCATGTTTTTCTTAAATGACAGCTCAGCTTGATCCCTTTTTCCTCAATGGTTTAGAGTCATGTTTCACTGCTTGTAAAAGTCTGTTAAAAATTAAAACCTATTCTGCCTTAAAGGACCTATGTCATGCAAAATCTACGGTATTTTCTTTTTGAGCTTTTAAGTGTATTGTAATGTTCATTCCTCACAATAAATAGCCCCAAACCAGTATCTTGATCCGTTCACATATTTCTGAGTATTCCTCTAAAAACCTGCTCTCGGAGCATAAGCCCCTCCCAATCCACAAAAAAAGTGTGTTCTCACCATGTGATGTCACAAAGTGAGGAACCGCCCCTTCCAAGAGTCTGCGCTGTGAAAGTCACAAATATTTACTATAACAATGTGTGCTTTTGTGTGCCAAAGGTAATATATATATAAAAAATGCCCCTCTCACCCTCCGTGGGTGGTTTCTCCTCCAAGCTCGGGTCCTCTACCAGAGGCCTGGGAGCTTGAGGGTCCTGCGCAGTATCTTAGCTGTTCCTAGCACTGCGCTTTTCTGGACTGAGAGGTCTGAGGTCTTTCCAGGTATCTGTTGTAGCCACTCCTCCAGCTTGGGGGTTACTGCCCCGAGTGCTCCAATTACCACAGGCATATATATATATATATATATATATATATATAGTTTACTTGAACAAAGGCTTACGTAAAGAATGATTAAGACCCTTTAAATCTTAAACTCTGTCATGTACAGCCTTACTTGGAGGTAAATAGGAAGTGAAAATATGCATATATTATGAAAGAAAGTGTTGTTCCTAATGATAATACTTATTAACACTTAGAAACAACCAATAAATAGTTAACACCAATGTAAGACATAGATTTGTCGTCAGTAAAAACACAATTTTTAGCATAGTCTTTCAGATATTCTTAGTTTATCAACTTCTGGCCAACAGTAAGCAGTTGTTTGGATGATTTCTATTTGAAGTTTGATGATGACTGATGACTACAGTACCCATAATCCTCCAACAATCCATCAGGAGATGCAGCTTTCTAGTTGTACAAAAAGGTTTTAACAAATTTTTAAATGCTGTGTAACACAGCAAATTGGTTTCAGGTTAGTAAACAATCAGAATTCCCAGAATGCCCACACAAACTACACTCAGATTGTCTTCCTGATTTCTGACAGTCAGGCATTAAGGGTGTAACGATGGGGGGGGGGTACGGTACTTCTGTTTAAGAAATCTGCCTGATATGAACTAATATTTTATGAATAATTATTTTAATGTTATTTATTGTGTGTGTTTTGCTGCCGGACACCTGAATTTCTCCCTTGGGAGATTAATAAAGTTTTTTTTTTTTATCTATCTATTTTCTGTATTTTCTGGTACAAAAAACTAAGGCAGAAAAAAATTACTTACAAAATGCATTTATTGGTTATACATAACAATAAATAAAATTGACCTGTGTAGGTGATCTGACTAATAAAATAAGAAAAACTATTAGCTGCCAGGAACCAAAATCTTTGGACACTTAACACTGGCCTGAAAAACAAACATTCTAACTTGCACATTTTTTTTTCTTGTAGACTTGATTGTTACAGTCGGACGATGCCGTTATAAGTTCATTAACAAATTAGATGTCATCAGTCCAGAGCCTACGATAATGCACTAATTACATGCACATTTTTCTATTACAAAACAAATCTTTAATCACATCCCTAACATCTCTCTTTATTGAAATGTTTGTAGTTCTGTAAGATACAAACAACGCTTCAATTGTTTTTATCCCTTGTGCTGTCTTGTGGGGTCCAGATGACCCCACTTCCAACGTTAAGGTGCCTCCACCGTCATCTGGACGCCACTAGACAGTGCACTGAACCTTTTTTCTTCAATGATTTGTAATCTTCACTGGTGTCCATGGATTACATGAAATCCCCTTCACCTTAATCCACCTTTGTCATGGTAGGGATAACACGCCAATGTAAGGGTGGGGTCATCTGGACCCCAAAAGATAGCACAAGGGTTAAACAGGATGCATGTCAATGTTCTCTATGTAAAGTAACACTTAACAGCAGAATGAGCAGCTCAAGACAACAGCAGCTTTTAAATGATCTTAATCTATGCACCTTTCCTTATTACAGGTACTGCTATAAGATTCAGGACAGGTGTTGCTTTTATATTAGGACAACCAAATTCACACGTAATTCATTTTTACAAAAATCGATGTTTCATTAATCAACAGTATATATCCTCCAGTATTATAGTTTGTGCCTCAGGTTCCCAAACAAACATTGTTTGATCTTAATTTTTGTTGTGAGGAAGCCTTGTAGTCATGCTGTTAAATCAGAGCTGGTTGTAGAAACTAAAAACCAGCCATCTTTTGCACCTCGAGAACACTCAAGTACAAATTTGTAGAGCAGATGGGAACAGAACCCCCCCCCCGGCACACACAGATGCTCCCATGTGGCCTCTTGAAACACTTCTGCGTTGTAATGTGCAGGATGGCAGCAACGACAGCCACAGAAGTGTGCTGTTTTAACATGCAGTGTTTTTACAGAACAAACAAGGACGACTGCTGGACAGGTATAACCCTAGTGCTATCCAAGGCACGTTCACATTGGGAGAGGGGTCACCTGGACCCCACAAGACAGAGCGCTGAACCTTTTATCTCCAATGATTTGTGATCTTCACTGGTGTCCATGGATTACATGAAATCCTCTTCACCTTTATCCACCTTTGTCATGGTAGGGATAACACGTGGTGGGGTCATCTGGACCCCATAAGATTCCACAAGAGGTAAAGAAATGGATTCATTAATGACTTACAAAACAGACACCTAACAATAATCGGAGAGCTGCGTCAACAAATTAGAATTAAATCTACAACTTGAAGCGACAAGAGTTGGACCCTGAAAGGAGGAGGGTTGACTGACTCCATGGTGGCTGCTTTACTGGATCAATGACATAAGATAACTGTAACTGTAGCTCCATTCACAAGGAAAGCTTTAAAAGTGCTTGGGGCAGTATTGGTCGCTGGCACAACACATGGTAATGTCATCTCCTGGTGGTTGACTAACTGCATGCGCACTAATACCATTATCTGGGTTAGAGGATCTGAAGCTCAGGCGCCGACATCATTAAGTGCATTAAAACTTCATGACTGAGCTTTATCACAAGGTCAGAAATCCAAGTCAGAGAGTTTGACAGCAAACACTGTATCAAAGATGTATGCAGTCAAGGCTTCCTTTACCTCAACTCTATCAGGTACGAAGAATAATACTATTGATAAAGCCTCCATGAGGACAAGAGCACCACACTTTGTTTAGCCTCTTAATCAAGCGTCCATTTGCAAGGAAATGCAGTTCAGTCAGCAGTAATTATGAAGCATTTCGGCAGCTTCTCTCTTAAGCAGTCAAGTGCCAAGCATTAGACTCCATTTCAGTGAAAAACTGCATTTACTAGAAGAGCGTCGTCAGCAACCACCAGTCAATATTCCCATCAGGCAAAATTGCAGAGAGCTTAAGTATTTAGCCCTCACTTTTCCACTGGGCTTCAAGACATAAATTCTACAATGAATTTAGAACAGACACAGAAGGAGAGCATGTATACACAAACAAATGATTTAACAATATGGCTCCAATCCGGGTTTATACAATGACAGCAGCATGGAAGTTTGTACAGTCGAGTAGTTGGCTTTCCAAAAACAAAAATCTGCACAAGACTTACCTTCTCGTTGTATTTGAACTTCACATAAAACCAGCTGGACTTGATCATCCTTCACTCCTCAGTTCTTGACTCCTTTAGGTAGCAAGGGAATGACTGAGGCTCCTTCACAGCCCGATGCTGAATGTGCAGTGCACTGACACGGTAATTTTTCAGCTACTTTATTCTGCAGCTCTTTGCACTGAATCTCTCTGTTTCCTGTGTGTGTGCGGCAGGCTTGGAAAGCTGACAGAAGACCTCCTCAGATGGGCTTCAGCTGTGTTCAGTGGTGGCAGATGCCAGCAGAGGAGCAGCAGAGGGATGTTTTTCTGCAGGGCGGGCTAAGACCCGAGCACCAACCGTCTCTCCCTCTGCTCCTTTTAAAAAACTTTTCCTTTTTTTCTTCCCTGCCCGACATGTTTGTTTTTTTATGTCATTTTCAAAGATTAGTTTTTTCAAATGCATCTTTTGAAAGTCTCTCAAAGCTCCTTTTTCTTCTTTATTGCAGCAGTGAGCTCTCTCATTCTGACCTCACTTAACCTCTTTCTGTATCTGTTTCAGTCTTGTGTTTCTCCGTCCTGAGTGAAGCTATAATTTGTTCATAAAAGACCCACTCTGATGTAAATGGAGTTTTTGGTGTTTTTAACATGTTCTTGGGGCATTTTCTGATCATGGAGGACATTTATAAAGACATTTTTGAAAGACTTCGTATTTAAATATGCTGGGCGGGCCACAAGCGTCCTGCTTCGCTCCATTCTGATGCTTCCACTTACAGACAAATAGATCAGTGAACGTCTGCATTTCGTGATATTTTTTGCACCGGTAATGTTAGGTTGGGGGTATGAGGGGCTGTAAGCTAGTGGGGGTGCATGTACACAGATGAATGACGGGAAGTGAGGCGGGCTTGATTCACACCAACGGTCCCGCCTACTACTCAATGAACAAATTCGGTGCTCTGTAGAATCTATGTTCTTGAAAACGGCACAGTTGTTTGGTTTTGTTTTTTTGGCTAATAATGGCATAAACATAATTTAAAAAACCACTGAGAACGCATTAAATATATAAAAGATGATTGGGCAGTGCACTTGCCTCACTGCAAGAAGTCCCACCAAGTCCCAGCTGGGGGACCTGAACCTGAACACCAATTGGGGACCTTTCTGTGTGGGGTTTGCATGTTCTCCCCGTGCATGCGTGGGTTTTCTTCCTCCCACTGTCCAAAAACATGCTTCATAGGTGAATTGAATTGGTTTCTCTAAAGTTGTCCCTAGGTGTGAATGTGAGTGTGCATGGGTGTGTGATTGTGGCCCTGCGACGGACTGGCGACCTGTCCAGGATGTCCCTTGTCTTCGCACATGAGTAGCCGAGATAGGCTCCAGCATCCCCGTGACCCCGAAAGGGACAAAACGGCTTAGAAGATGAATGAATGAATGTGAGTGGAACTTCAACATTTTAGTTTGAGGCTGGAAAAACGTGTTGAGTATGTGTTTTTTCTTACTTTAGCTGGTCTTTTAAGTTGTTGTCTTTTGTGCTGAAATCATTTACTCTGTGTAAAGTTGCTGAGCAAGCCAGCAAAGAGAAAAAAAGCACCTCGGTTAAGCTAAAGAAACGCACTGAAAAGGGATTCCAAGAACAACTCTCCAAGACTCTCAGAAAGTTTGAAGAACTACAACTTTACATAACTGTGAAAGATTTTTTAAAAAGTCTGTCTCCAAAGAAATGGATGCGATGTTTACACGACCTCTGGTGCGCAGCCCCTTCATTCCTCCCACACAGCTCTACTGTGTATTTTCATCATGTCACCTTTGACAATAGTTTGAGGTATCTGCCAACCACAATAAGCTCCTGTCCCTCAGTGTTTACTCACTGATGAGACGTTTCAACTACTCTAAATAAATAGAAAATATGACTCACAAATGCAGCCGTGTTAGCATCCTTATTGGGTCGTCTGTATTTTTGCAGAAAGGCTATGGCGGTACTTCTACACAAACTGGAAGAAGAGGACTCATGTATGATAGGCTGTGAAAAGCAGAAAAACTGATTGGTACACTGACAGTAACCACAGGTAATATGGTGGTGAAGGTTCTCCTTTATCCAGGTGACATTCTATTGAAGTTGAGTCATGGCAGCAGGACTTAAAGTCTTTCTTTTATTTATCCAAGTAGTTCCATAAGTCACTATTTTTATTTTTTATTTTTTCAAATCCTGACATAAAATATAAGGTTGACATATTTAATATTATTTGAACCCATTGCAGACTACTACTGCTTCAAGCTACTTCTGGTCTGAGTACAGACAAGGTTGTGCATTCAGACCACTAACTCCACTGATGAGGATGCATTTAAGCAGCATTTAAAGACTGTAATGACAGAACAGAAAGACATTCCAGGACTTGGCTTACCTGGATACCGTTAAGATTGCTGACTGGACAAACTGACATCCTGACATAGGAATTTATTTGAAATGTAAACATTTATTGGAATCTTCAATGTTTAGATTTTTTGCAGGGAAATTCCCCTTAGACTTCAGTAGTCAGACTTCTCCTTTCTAAAATGTTTCTAAATCACTAAATCCTTTGTCAGTGATGGGAGTGAAGGTCAACAAAGCACGGATGATTTATAATGTATGTATAATGGATTTATTGAAGAAAATAAATAAATATGAAAACATTGAAAGATAAAAGTAGAGTTAATCTGATGTATTTTCATCCTGACAGCTATTAAATGATGATTCACCTTCTGTCATTATTGGTTTGGACATGAACCCACCAGTTGTTGTTTTGATTTTTTTTTTTATCAAAAAGTTTAAATGATCTATGTATTTGGTGCTTAATGCACGTTTAAATATTCTATATGAAGAGCACATTTTCTGGGATTGCTTACATCAGTGGTTCTCAAACTGTGGGGTGCGCCTCCCTTAGGGGGCGCGAAGGCATCTCAAGGTGGTTGCGAGTCACCCGGTGTGAGAAGGCTAAGAGGGGAGGAGGGGGGAATAATGTTTGGACGTGAGAATTCCTTTCCCGGTGGAACATATACAAACCGCGCTTCGGGACCGCATATCTGCTGGTATTACGTCACTTACATTAACCTAATCCTAACCGTGACGTTCGAAGACGTTATTATTGTTGTTAACGGCAGTTTTAACGTTAGCAACAATAATTATGTCTTCAGACGGTAAAGCTGCCCGGACGTTGACGCTTTTCGCACATGCGACCGGTACAGATTGGATACCCACACCTGCCTTTCTCTGCAGCTGTGATCAGATTTGTTGAAAAATGAAAAAATGCATGTGTTGTGGGATAAGTGTGTGTGTGTGCTAAAAAACAGTGCTCCGCTATAATATCGCGATACGTATTGTATTGCCAGACTCTTGCTGATCTACACCAGATCTAGTCAGGTGGGCTTATCCTCAGTTGATGCTCAACCCAAAACAAAGTAAAACAAACAGCAGGTGTCCTATACTTGCTCTTGCTAGGGGCTGAGGGTGTGTGTTAGCGTGTAGACTGTTGTATTTGGCCTGTTCCAATGTTTTCACCTCTGTCTTCTACTTTCTCTCTGGTCTCATCCCTCTCCACTCTCCTCATGTCCCCCACAGGGAGCCTGTGGCGCTTTAATGCTAAGTGACAGTCTGCCTGCCTGCTCACTTCCCACACACAAGCTCACAGTTGGCCACGTCCCCGATGGCCGTTGCTGTGGCCAGCCCACTTTCTAAAGTCTACAGGGACGAAATCCAAAACAAAACAAAAGAAGTAATTCAGGGTATCAACCCACGGCCTTGACTGTGTTTTTCTCTACACAGAAATGTAAGCACTGCCTAAAAGACAAAGGTATGACCCTGCATTTGGTAACAATGCATAACTGCTAAAAGTCAGTATAGCACAGAAAGGACATTCTTAGATCTCTTTTGAATCAGGGTGCCATGATTGCTATCTTATTTCTGTTGGGAGCAGTGAGTTTTTACCCCACGGGCATCTCACAGTCTTGACAACAAACAGCTTTCTAGCAGTTGGACGAAAATGGGGCAAAGCTTGTAAATCAGGAGGACTTAGCACTTTAACAATGCAAATTACTTGAGAAAACACTGCAATGACCAAATCAGTCATTGACTGTGGGAATCCAAACGTGTACCCTGCTGCAGATGAACTCAACATCTCAGGCTACAACTGAGACAGTCAAACCCCCTGTAAGCTACATACACACCGGGCATGTGACGTGCATTCATCCCTTATGACAAGCATGTTTTAAATTCATATACTACAAATGATTAATAGCATATTCATGCTGCAACTTTCTAAAACAAAACAGTAAAGCTACCTTCACGCCGCCCTCTCCAATGCGCGCTCAGCTGCCCCTTCCAATAAAAAGTTTATGTAAACACGTGCAAATGTGCGTGAACTCATAAACACACTTTTTGGGCTTCTCGCGTTTACGTGTAGCTGCGCAAGTCTCTATGACCATTTGCGGTCTCTATGTACAACACACGTGACCATTGAACTCGCGTTGCAAGTTAAACCAGGTTGATATTTGACCAATCAGGGACTCTGATTTGGGAGTAACGCATGGATGGTGTCCCTTTTAATTCACAGAAGTACTAACCATTTGAAAATTGATCATGGAGGAGAACAGATGATTGCTTTTTGTGCCCGCTGGAATTATATGATGCAAAGTCAGTCAAATCCGCAGTGTTTATGTAGCTTTAGAGCTCTGTGCCATACAGATGGTTTGACGGTATGTCTCAGTTGTAGCCTGAGATGCCTGGAGCATCTCTGCTGCACAGATGCTGCACACCTCCATGTGCTGCCTCCCTGCAGAGTTAAAACGGACCTTAGATGAAATGCAGACATGCGGACATGCCCCGGCTTGTAAATTTGATGGTGGTGGGTGTGAAGGCTCACTGAAGTGTGTCCAAAAGCATGACAGATAAAGACATGGGAAACATAAACGTCTGCTTGTGTGTTGGTTTGTCTCTATGCTAGATTACTTCCTTCAGGCTACTAAAGCTCATATGCTCAACCATCTAGAAGCTTCAGCCTTGTGACAGCTTGGAAAAGGAGAGAATATAAAAAGAAAAGTAATAGAATACCCCAATCCTCCTGTTTTTGATCACTCTGAAAAGTAGCTTTGCAATTCTACATCCAGTATGTGCTCCAAAATCCAAAACAGAAACCAGAGACGATAAAATAAATAGTCATAAAAAACATGAAAAAGTAAATAAGAAAAAAACACTTATTTAGCCTTTTTGTCTTGCTTTATTTTTTTTAAAAAGGTCAATTTTATGGGTAAACAGTAGCTACTACTCTTAAGCTCTCCTCTGCATTGTTATACTTTGTCATCCACCAAGGCAGTACAGGCTGTACAGGTCAACGGCAACAGCATAGGGGCTGCTTTCCCCACACCAATGGCCTGTTAAGACAGACCTGAGTAGCATCATGGACTTTTTCTAGTATTCCAGTCCTGACCAACAATTTCACTCAGGTGTTCGTGAAATTGGGTGTATTCTGCACAGCTACCAAATGCTTCAACCACAACTGCCCTTTCATGTGGGTATGGGCTGCCTGCAATTGTAAATTGAGCAAAATATTAAGGTTGTACAGCGCTTGGTGAGCCCGTAGACTGTAAATGTTCACACAATTTTTTTTCTATGAGCATGCTACGGGCAACAGGTCATAGAGAATAGAGGGTGAAGTAGCTGAGACATGGGTCTGTTGTACAGATTTTTCTATTTCTTGCCTCTACCACATCCTGTGGACTACGCAAGGAGCCCCTAAGAGCTCTTAAAGTGACAAGTTTATGCATGCAGCCTGTCAGAAGTGTGGAAGTTAAACAATGTGGTGTAAGGGTACCGTACAACAGCATCCCTAATATCATAGGTAATTCCATACAAGTACTTTGCAATACATTTACCACATGCGCAACATTGGTACGTTCTATTTTCATGACGTCTCTTAAGGCGGTTGTACAAGTTTCAAGGCAACTGCAAGGCACACCTGCAATCTAATTTCGATGCTCCTGCTCCTGTCTATGACCCTTCACGAGCCTGAACAACCGAAAAACCTGCACCACCCATACAGTGTAGTGTCATTTGTGATCTTCACTGGTGGAATACATGAAATCCTCTCCACCTTTATCCACCTTTGTCATGGTAGGGATACCATGTCAATGCAAGGTTGGTGTCATATGGACCCCACAAGATAGCACAAGGGTTAAAAGGGGTTTGGTTACAGTTGTTATGCATCAGCCTTACATATTGAATAAAAAAGTTCACAGATCTTGGAGGAGTGGACAGACATTCATGTCCCAGATTATTGCTAAAGGTTCTACTGACTGATCTTGAACCATTAACATTTCACTGTATTGTAATTTTTTCTAAGTTTAGTTAGTTTTTGTGTAACCATGAGACACCTGCAGGGGGTTAACAGTGTGTAAAAAACACACAGCAAAGTTATGTTAAGACACCAAACCAATCTAATCAAATCAAACTTTATCTTACAAAAGTGCTTCAAAAAAAGGGAAAAAAGAACTACGCAAAAAAAAAAAAAAAATACCCATAAAACTCAAACAAGCATGCAGGTCATCTGAGGCTGGAGCCAGGATTTCATTTGGAACTTACTTTCAAACACAAATCAAGAGGCCATTTTGACAGGGCGCTGGGGGGAAATGATCTCCGGAGAGAGAAGGGAGGAGAATAAGCTGGAAAAATGCTCAGTCTTTAAATGACTTTCAGATGCAGGGGCCAGAGCCGGCATCCTGATGATTCAAACCACCCTCTTCACTCATTAAAGTCTTTGCACGCATTCACCCTCTATTGCATTGTACAGGGAGAGCAGCCTACAAAACCTCGCTGTCTTCACTCAGCTTGGTGGATGGATCAAATGAAAGCAGGAAGCTGAGGTAAACATAGACTAATTGCTCGCAGACATGAAAAACTAGGGATAGATTAGCTGCGTGTGAGGAGCTTGTGGTTTAGATGTTCAGAAGCAGGTTGGCTGGACGCAGATTCAGATACTTCTCGCTTCCTAGCGGGCAGATGTTAAACAAAGCCTCGAAACCCCTCCATTGTGCTCCTGAGGCTAACAATGCATCTGAATGAGGAACCAAAGAAAAAAGGGCTAATGCGTGAAACAAAACAACAACAGAAAACTTAGATTTTAAGAAGAGATAAGAATTTGCAATTATAGTTTGCTATGACCAGAAAATAGCACAGGGTGACAAGACAGCGCCTTCTGCTAGTTTATCAAGTACACAGTCACGTACTGTGTGGTACGAGCTCCAATTGATACACCGATTCAATAATAGATAACAACTGTTCATTAGATTTTAAAAAACACTGTACAAGTCATTTCTACTCTACTCCTAGGCCTGGGCGATAAATCGATCAAATGAATTAATTCGAATTTTTTGTTACGGACGATTTCAAAAATAACTAAATCGAGTTTTTATGTGGCGCATTTTTGGCTCCCCAGAGCTTCCGTAACTTTATTATCACACGGCGACACGCGACAATCGACACACGAAGCAGCTAGCGACAGCATGGCTACCGGTGACAGTGGGCAGTTTGTTCCCAAGAAAGGACTAAAATCATCTGTTGTTTGGAACTGTTATGGGTTTGCTGCCCCAGACGTGGAGGAAGAGAGAGACCCCACGCTGCCTAAAGCCCATCGAAGTCAAAGGCTCTCACGCGCGCTCGCGTGGCACGCGCCCAGTCCTCTTACACATGCACGCGCCCTGACACACACACATATACTCATTCTACAACGCCTGTATTGTTAGTTCATTAGTTAGTTAGTTAGTTGTTACTGTTATTTGTTAATAAAGAATACTGCGTTGTAATTATTACCTGTGTATTCATTTGCGACGCGGCTGCCGTAGGATTTTGTTTTTGTAGGAGGCGGCCGCGGGGGGGGGGGGGGGGGGGGGGGGGCGTTGACCATGACTCCTGATGCTTCATCATCTTCTCCGTGGAGAAGACGGGGTTTATTAATTGAATTAAAACCTTAGACCCCAGATATGAGCTGTATTGTTAACTTTTTAGAAAATGCTGCTACTCTAAGGTGAATGTTTGTCTCATTTTATTCTAGACTACAAAGTGTGACTGAAAACACAGCTGGAACTTTAAGGAAGTAACCTTTTTATTTTGGACAAGTGAAAACAAGTGTAGAATAACAAAATAAGACAAAAACAATACAAAAATTATATACAACAAGACAAAATTATATAAACACGAGTCCAAAAAGGAGTGAGAAGAAGAAAAATCATATACTTAACTTTGATTCCAAGAGTGTGTTCATTTATTTATAATTCATCCAGAAATGGGGGTTAGATTTGTCTTGTGTTTGATTAAATAAAAGCAACATTTGCTTTAAGTTGTCTGCCGTTTGTACTTATTGCTTTCTCTAAGTAGGGGGAAAAATAAAATCGGGAAAAAATCGTAAATCGAATTAAAAAAAATAAAATCGGAGATTTTATTTTTAGGCCATATCGCCCAGCCCTATCTACTCCTAAAATAGCCAGGACAATAGACCCACAGCAAGCACAGAGTCCCAACTCATAATGGAGGTGGTATAGTTTTCAAACTATTAAATGTTCCCACGTGTGGTAACATAGTTGTAAACTACAACAATAACTCAATATGCTCATACAATAAATAAGTTAAATCCATTGTACTGGTGCTAAGTGATGATAGATATAAACATGACCCTATAGTAAACCTGACTTCTGCATGCGTTTATATGACCAACCGAGCCATGTTTGAACATAAAGACTTTACAGTGAGCATTCAGAGAAACCTTGTTTTGGTTCAAAGGTGTCTGATGGTATGAAATCAAGTCTGGAATGTCAAAGGCAAGAATTGAGACCTTGCTCACGGTCAACCCTTTGCTGAGTCTCAACCTGCTGAAACAAAGTCACAAAACAATTATCGATAGCAAACAAAGCTGATGGCATAGACTAGATTAGGCAGTAGTGTACATGCCGCTAAAACGACTACTGATGTGATGTTATGTAACAAGGCTTTGAGACGTGTGCAGAGCAGTGGAGGTGGTGTTTCCATGATGTGCCTTACTTCATTTAGCGGATGAGCTGAAAATGGTAATGTCCAAAGCTTCACTGCCTGGTTGTACCACATGACTGATTAAGGAAGTAGTTTGGATTTTGCCATGAGTTTTGACAGCATCAAAAACCCTTTAGGCTCCATTCAAAATGTGGGTTTTTGATGGAGAATTGTGGTCAGGGAGAGTTTGGAGACAGTTTGGATAGAGGTTGAGATAACTTCGAAATAGTTTGGAGATCCCTACGACAGGCAGATGACCTGACCAGGATAAGCTCAACCCATGGCCCCGAAAGGGATAAAGTAGGTTAAGTAAATGAATGAATGGAGTTTGGAGATTTAGGAAAAACAGTTGTTTATTAATAAAACCCCAAAATGTATCACCTAAGCAATAATCACTGGCCACATGTTTTACATACTTTGCAAAATACCACCCACTTCAAATTCAACCAAGTAATATTTACCCATCCGGCAGATGTCCTACTAGAACAAATTAAGCTTCAAGAAGCTTTGCGCTGAAGTGAACCCATTGATGAATGGCTTTACTGCTTCATGAAGCTTCATGTGCCCAACACTAAAAATGACAACTTAAGGATTTCCTGCAGTTATTTGCAACATACTGACTAAAAGTGACATAACAACAACCCTCATTAAGTGACAATGCTTATAATCTCTACAAACCAATAACATTCCTTTCCTTGACGGTGATTTCGTTAAATCTTTAAAGGTTTTCATAAGGAACACAAGGTTGTTGTTTCACATGGTTGGCACCACCTGGTGAGCAGCTGGTAACACTTATGACTTGAGCTGCATACAGTATCCACAAGCAAAACAACTGTTGGAGAAGGAAATGTGAAAACCCTCTCAGATCCGGTGTCTGAACAGAACCCTTTCTTGGAAAAATGTAAACGCTTTAGAACAGGGTGCCCTAATCCAGGCCTCGAGGGCCGGTGTCCGACATGTTTTTCCAGCAAACCTGTCATTGAAGCTCCTTTTTGGCTAAACACACCTGATCCAGGTAATCAGCAGCAGATAAGGCAGGATTTCTGGAAAACCAGCTGGAGGCCGACCCTCCAGGCCTGGATTGGGACACCCCTGGAATAAAGGCTAGAAACTGTATGACCTTGGTCCCTTCTGAAACCTACAGGACAAGTAATATCCACACCAGCACATCACAGACGTTGGGTGACCGTGGTCCCCGCTCAGGCAATAACGTCAGCTCTGCAGAGTGAAGAGTTACGATAAAATGGGATGAATGCTTGTTTTCTGTTGAATGGACACCATCACTGGATAAAACAAAGTGATTTTTTGCTCAGGATTAAAAGCTCCACAAAGACAAGAGAGCTCAGCAGTTAGTGGAACCCCACATGGCAGTTTACTATTCAGAGCCATCAGATCAGAATTGAGAGCTCCTGCCAGAATCCACTTTATTTATCACCTGCTGCTTTTCACCAACAGTGAAGATTAAATGATGCCCAGTGTGCACGAGGAATTTATGAGTTCATCTCTCAGCTTGTTTCAATAGCTTAGTTCAAAACACAAACACTTTCATTACTCTGAATCTCTTTGCTTTTCTGTGACTTGAAAACATTGTAGTAAATATTTCACACAGGAAGAAGGTGTACCAAAAGCTTCATGTAGCACCAATCCTCTGTTCAAACATCTGATCTCCACCATGAGGAGTTGGGTCAGCTTTATTCAGAGTCACTGTTGCAGACAAATCGGCACAGGACGATGAATCCTTTCCACTCTTTTCAGGTCTTATACCAGCAAAAGTCCAGTTTTAGACATATGCAACGCACAAGATGTGCATCTCCACAGGCAAAATGATACCACAATGACCTTTAGAAAATCAGGATGAGGAGCTAGAACATGACAACCTTGAGTGAAATTCCCACACGGTCCTAATGTCTTCCACTTGCGTGTGTGGGTGTGCACTCATAACGAGCCAAACAGAAATATTGAGAGGATTAGGCGCAAGCTGTTGAACAAATCTACTGGAACACAGAACAGAGAATAAAATGCAGAATCGTAATTAGAAGCTTATGTGGGCGGGATGAGTAATGAACTTGCAAACAATCCCAGAGAGATTTCTCTGTGCTCACCATGACCTTCTGCACTGTGGAGATGTGCACAGCAAGAGCTCCTTAATCCTACAATTACTTAATTTATTAATAACGCCGATGTTAAATGCGGTGAAACAGATTTATGTACACATACTGCCATTCCGGCTCAGTGACTGGACCAACCACACTTCTGGAGTTCACAATTTATGGTGAGCCAAGAGAAATTAATGGCCGGCTGCTAAAAACGTGCTTTTTAGACCAACCAGGAGAAGAGTGCTCTTTATTTAAA
Organism: Oryzias curvinotus; assembly: GCA_023969325.1. NCBI lineage: Eukaryota > Metazoa > Chordata > Actinopteri > Beloniformes > Adrianichthyidae > Oryzias > Oryzias curvinotus. Next base: position 8,380,201 of record CM043719.1, read on the forward strand.
CCTCTTATCTCCTAATGAAAATGCTTAGTGGTAAATGAAAGCAGTGAGTAAAGCCCAAGACAAAATGAAATGGAGAGAAAGTAAAGTTTTACATTTTACTGTACAGTGCAACAAAGTCCTAAATAGGCAAGGATAAACTAAAGTATTGCATTAAATTGAGAAAAAATGAAAACCTTGAGATTTATGAAAGTATCATGCAGGGTATTTTACAACCAAGGCAAATTATACACAGTGGTGGGTGTTTTCAAGTGATGTGATAGTGTATGATGGTTTGGTTGTGAAGGTATCCAGCAACAAGTTTCACCAAAACAACTGGTGGGGGGAAAAAAAAGTCCTTCTCACTGCAGCTGCAGGAAGCTCCCAAATGTCTTCCTCTTGATTACATGCAAAGCCTTGTCGTGTTTGTTTTCCCTGCTTCCCATTGTTCCAAGAATTTGAGCTACTAGTTGCCAGAAAAGATCCTTTAATTTTCCAAACCCGCTGAATCCCTTTGAGTGGGTTTAGAAAACAGAAGCATCACAGGGCTGCGGGAGGCTATCCCAGCTACTGGGTACACCCTGAACAGGTCAGCTGTCTCTTGCTGAGCCAGAAGACGGGAGAATAAAGTGAAAATGATTTAAATATTTCTATAATAATCTGTCTGATAGCTATTAAGAAGAATCCCCGTCAAAGTCTATGGGGTCACTTCTGCTTACCTGTTTGATCTCTTCATTTCCAGAAGAGGGCCGGTTTATTCTTATTATATTCAGTCGTGCTTTTGTTTGCTGCAGGTTTGCTATTTTTGCATTTTCTTCTCTGTTGAGCAATTCTCTTTGGTTTTGTTAAAAAAAAAGACAAATTGTTACTACATTCTTTTCCGTTCTGCTCTTTTTTTTAATAAACTGCAGTTAGATATTATTCTTAAAATGCAGTTTTATTAAAGGCAGATCAACTCTCATTCCCCTTAATGTCTACCACTATGTCTTTTAATACATGCAGTAATTCAAATAATAGGTGATACTCAGTCATTTTACAGACCGATTACAGACAAATACATTTAATAGAATTTTTTTTTTAAATGATGTACTATCGTATATAAGTATAAACATTTGAAGTATAAATATTTTGTTGGGTCCAATTTGGCATGAATTGCTGCAGTATCATGGTTTGGCATTGATTCGATTCCTCTACCTCTGCTGAAACCTAGATAGTTCTGAAAAAAGCCTTTGGCCCTTCAGCATTGTTGGCTCTGGTGTTTCTCATCTTTACATTCACATTAATTCAATTCAGTTTTATTTATATAGGACAATATTACAACAATAGTCGTCTCAATGGGCTTCATACCGGTAAATGTATAGGTAATGGCTAAACTAACTAAAAAGACTAAATTAAACTGGCATCCCTGCTCTTAGACACTCCTTCATGGGGAGGAAAAACTCCTAAAAAAACGGGGTGTCCACATGAAGGACGGATCCTTCCCCAGGATGGACAGGCGATGTACCAGAACTCTTGAAGAAGACTTAGCTTATCTAACTCTACAACTACATGTTTGAATAGTCCAGCAGATGGGTTCCGTCCAGGTGGAAGTGGGGGGACGGCTGGGGGTGCAAGATGAGCCCAAAGATCCTCTACAATCCAGTCAAGAGCTACTCATTAACCCACAGATGGGTTCTGGCGTTCCTTTCTTTGATTTAATTTATAATAAGCGGAAGCTGACTTATTGTTTGCAAAATGTGACGCACTGATGGAAGCAGCAGCTTAAAGGAAACTGGTATCTTGTGGGTTTGGGAGTTTAAACCTGGCATTTCCGGTTCCGGAGAGGTTCCCTCTAGAAAATGGCAATGTCCCACAAATCCATGTTTCTGGAACGCATTACACAACATTTCTTCAATCTGTTTTTTGACTACATGTTTGTATGTCAAAAATAAAAAATATGTAAGCATTGCTGATCAAACCAGCTTCACTGAAGGAAAAATACAATGAAAAAGAACCATCTAACAATCCCAATCATGGTGTCATGGGGCTGATTCTATGTCCTGCTGGTTCAAGCAGCATCTATAGTTAAATCCATGAGAAGCATGAAGTGATTTAAGCCTCCAGTTAGATCTTAAACCTCCTGCTAATCTTGGACTAAATGAATTTGGTTTGGATTCTTCTAGTCTGTTTCTTCAGACCTCAGGACCTTGACTATTTACTCATCCTGGTATCTGATGTTGTCTCTAGTTCAAGACTGGTTTGACAAAGGGAATGCACCAGTTGAAGATGATGTCCTAAATGTGCTTTTTTTTACAGCCAACTCCAGCCCCACTCTTCCCCAGAAATGTTTCATTTCAAAATGCCTGCGGTTATCTCTGTTGCACAAAAAGCTCAACTTTACATGACGGTGCTTGAATGCAGCACTGGGACCATCCAGCTTCTCCAGGTTATTTAGATAGTGAAATATTTGAGCAGCTGAATGTTGCATAAACATGGTGGTTGAGTCTCTAAGCCAAACTAAAGACAAAACTGTCTTCCTCCTTTTGGTGCAGAATTCAAAATGGCTGTCAACAACTGCAACCGTGATGCCACACAACATCTTAGTGCTTTCATCACTGGAACAACATCTGTGTTTTTTTATTGTTCACCCATCTTTTCTGAGTTGCTATGCAGCTGTTGTTCTGATCTTCTCCTGCCTTTTATCTGCATGTAGGAGAACAGAAGTCAGGTACCAGAAGTCCAAACCAAAGCATCTATGATTTATACATTCATGCACCAACAGGACATCTATTGTTGTTGTTTTTTTGTCCATCACTTCGATTCATGAAAATAATCCATCTCTTTCCCCCAAACTGCTCAGTAACAGCTCTATCTGTGGCTTGCAGGAGTTTTGTGCGCATCTCTGTGAGAGCGGCGGAGAGCACAAATTATTGATTGTAACCTCTGAACTACATGTGTAGCGTTGAAGGGGGAAATGCATCAGGGGAGTTGGAGGAGGGGGCTGTGCAGCACCAGGAAGATAGAGCTGTGATTTACATGGCCTTTTACTCTGACAGTCTTTGCACTGCTCACTTGAAGAGCACAGCGTCTACACACACATGCACACACACACACACACACACACACGCAGGTTTCCTCGTACCCCCCCCTCTTTTGCCTCCTTCCTTCTTTCAACCACAGGGCTGCGGCGTTCTCGCTTGGAAAAGGGCTGAAGAGCTGTAGGCGAGTCAGCGAAGCAGCGTGGGCAGGGTGAAGGCATCAAAGCAGCCATTTCCAATCTGGCTTTTAATGGAGGTCAAAGAGACAGGAGTGCAGCAGAAACACTTGAATCAAGGTTAACCTTTGCCTGGGGGGTAATCTAAAGCACAGTTAAAAGGTCCAAAGCTACATGCCATTAGCAGTGTTGTTTGGTCGATCTAAAGCTCACCTTCTGTGCAAAGATAATACTAATCGACACATAAACAGGCAGAACCGTCTTCTATTATCCAACCTAGGAGCTCATGCATCAATTTAAACACATAAAAGCACAACAACAAACAAATCACTCTGATTCACACTTCAGGATTAATAAATAAAACAATTATTCACAATCATTTTATAAACATTCTTCCTTTAAACAATATAACAAACCTCTTTTTTCGATATCACTTTGTGTGTGAAAGCTAAAGAAAAGCTAATAAAACATCTTCATAAATTCTTTGTACATATATATATATATATATACATTCATACATACATACATGTAAATCTAACTTCTGTTGAGCACGCAGTGGATAGCAGAGGGTGACAGTCATCTTCTCATGCCACCTTTTGCAGGTTAAAATGATCTTGTTTTTTTTTGTATACGGTTGCTGTTTGCTGCTGGATGCACCATCATGCATCAGCTAGAGAGCACAGACTCTGGGGATTCTGAAGAGTCTGAAATTTTACATCTGAGACTTGTGAGGCTATGGAAACCCCTAAGTAAGAATAAATCAGTTTGAGCATCATATATTACAAACTACAGGGTGGGTAAAAAAAACAGCAGAACACATAAAAATTCCTACATGTCAACGAGAGGTGGTGAAGGTCGCACTCAAAAAATAACCCCTAAAAAACGATTCCCAAAAAGTACCTTGCAGAGTCCCACATGATGCTTTTTTCACATCCTAATGAAGGATTCATTTAAAACGCAGTCTCAAAAAAAGCAGCCATACCCGTGCCTCATCATCACAACACGTATGAGCAAAGGCGTGTAAGGAGGGTAGGAATGGTGGTTGAGTGTTCCCATTGACTGTACATGAGAACTGGACTGAGTGAGTGTGACGCCACCATAGAACATGGTTTACTTCCAGCTCCAACAAAACAAAGTCAATTCAGTAGAAATGTTTTTAGCGATATGGATGCCGCCAGACAAAGTCAACAAGCAGTGATTGGTAGTGTAGGTCATTGTGTAGGTCAGTGGTCCCCAACCTTTTTGTCACCGCGCACCGGTACAACGCAAGACACATTTACCGCGGACCGGTCGGGGGGGGGGGGGGGCGGTGTGTTGAGGTGCAGCGCTGCAGCGCAAGACACATTTACAGCGGACCGGTCGGGGGGGGGGGGGGGGGGGGGGGGGGGCGTGTGTTTAGGTGCAGCGCTGCAGCGCAAGACACATTTACCGCGGACCGGGGGTGGTATTTTCTCTTTAGTAATAATAATAATAATAATTTTACCCTTGTCACGGCAACTTTCTAAAGGAGTTTGTTTTTTGCTCATTTTGGTTGTTTGGGTTTCATTTTAGTGGGGTTTATCACCTGATGACTTTGACGTGCGTTAAGTGTGACAGATGTAACAGAGAGAATCCGGTCACTTTTCAAAATAAAACGTTTTTGTCGGAAAAAAAAAACAATAAAATGGAAATTATTTTTTCTTTCTTTGCGTCCCGGTGCCAAAATTTCCCGCGGCCCGGTGCCAAGTGTCCCGCGGCCCGGTACCGGTCCGCGGCCCGGTGGTTGGGGACCACTGGTGTAGGTCATTGTGACAATAGCACCAACTCTCACCAATGGGGAGTCAGCTTGTTGGGACTCCACACCCCATCACAAAAAAATGGCAAATGTTGTACGTTGGGAGGGGGTTGGCAGGCACCACATACTTTTATTGAAGGATCTGATTGGTGAGCTCATCAACAGCTGTTTATTTCTCCATAGAAGTCTTTGGGATTTTGGCTTCCAGCAGGTACTTCCTGTTTGGAACAGTTGTTTCCACTTAATCCGAGTGTTCAAACCAAACTCCCAAATTTAGGCTAATTTTTGATGAACTTCTGTAGAAGCGACATCCTAGAAAACGACACAGGTGTTTAGTTTTGCCTAAAAACGGCATAATCATAACTAAAAGACCACTGGGAGCACTTTGTAAATAGATCAAACATTAGTGGGAGTGGGACTTTAGGAAGGGTCAGCACATCCACACAACTGATGAGAGCCTCATGTCCCGGCTCCATCTACGCCCTTTAAATATCACAGAAGTGACTCCGAGGAATCCTCAGTATGAAAGGAACTGGCAAGAACACATATGAGTCTCTTTATGAGCGGTGAGCGATGGTGAGATTTGATGAATAAACTGACAGCAGGTGGAGAGGATAACCTCTGATGTAAGATCAAAGCTGGTATTGGCTCACTCCTCGCCTCTTTCTGGTCTTGAATTTGTTGCTGTCTTTTTCTTTTAGATTTCTTGTAGATTTTCTGCTGGGCAGCAAAACTCAGACTATCAGTTTATAAGGAGCTGATAATTCAGTTGCCTTCGGCGTAGCCTAAAAAAGCAGGGAGAGTGGCTTCTAGTATTTTCCTACGTGACCTTTTGTTTGGCTTCCTCCTGTAAACCAAACACTTCCCTGGTGCAAACCTCACTGTTGTGCTTCTTCCCTGCCTGGAGCTAGAGCAAACTTGACCTGTGTGCATACAGTTTATTATTTAAAGATGCTGAAGTACCAGAGGATATGAAAGATGGTAAAAAAAAAAAAAAAAAAAAAAGAGGGCTGAAAAAAGACAATTCTTTGAGATTTTTCCATGGAGGCGATGCATTCTCCATAGCCAGCAGCAGAGGGCGCCAGCAGCTCAAAAACCCTGCCTCCACACAGAACTGGATCAAATTCCAGCTTTGTTATCTTTAAAACCGGGGTAAGGATAGCCCCCAAAGCCTACCTACACCTATTATATAAGGCTATTATTTAGGTTTTTTTAAAAAAAAACTTAATCTATCCGTCCCAACAGACAGGAAAAGGCATGAGATCAACTGCCATCTATGTGCTAAATCCAGGTTTTTCAGGGTCAATTTAAATACACATTAACATAATTGAACATATATTGGCTGTTAGGTTGAACCACCATGTGTTTAAATTGAACAAAGTCGTTCTTTGACCTAATTTGTATTAAGTCTTTAGAATGTTTTTTCTGGATTAAATCAATAGTCAACTTCATACTAAGAACGTTTACATTTAAAGCATTTTTCAATTATTTTTATACGAACCCATTACAATCTGTCAAACCATTTTTATTTTTAGAGCAGTTTACGTTTTAAACACACACAAAAATTATGTTAAAAGGAAACAGACAAAAAGAAATATATTGTACAAGTGAATATGTAAGTATGTCATAGCAGCTGCATGTGAATTGCTGTGTTCTGTGGAGATACATGAATGCTTTAATTAAGATTTTCTGCTTCTCCTTCTTCACTCTGCTCAGAGTCGGAGGAAATCACAGATGGCTCCTTCTCTATTCCTGTCCAGGGTGACAGGAAAACCAGGATGAGACTGCCACCTCATCCGCCTGCGGTGGCAACAAGCTGGCACTGTCAGGAGGACAGGCAGCAAAGATGGGAGGGGGGGGTGACTGTCTCCCCTGTGGGTTTCTATGAGAAACTCTCCATCTGCTTATCCGGGGCATATCTGACAGTGAACAGGCCTCACTACTTCCTCTAACACTTTCTTGTACATGAATTGGATTTTGTTCTGAACTAAACTTTTGTAAACCAAACATTTTCCTCCACACAACACTTCACCGCTTTTTTGGTGACCTGAGTGTCACTCATGGATCGGCTGTGGTGTTTGTGTGCTTCCTTTTTCCGGAGAATGCCTACATTTTCTGACAGTATAGCTTTACAAGCGGCTTTACATTTAGACGTTGTGTGAGGTTAACGGATCAATGTCGCCCTGAATCTCTGCACAGCTACGTGGTGGTGAGGGGCTTCCAGGCAGATTTGATTACCGCGCTTTTAGTGTGGTGAAAAGCAGTAGGGGCCATGGGTTAGGCTGCAGGTCAGGCTAAAATAACTCCCATCCTGCCTCCACTACAGATTTGTCAAGATTCAAGTGAGGGCACGGTTCACAGAGGAATTTGTGAAAACATAATAAACTGTGAAGAAAAAAAAAAATAAGACAGTAAGAATTTGCTGCAGGATGTTTACATTTAGAGTGAAACTTATACAATAAAGCAGACGGGATGAGATTTGATGCTATCTGGGAGATGTCAGGCTCTTGAGTCGAGCTCAACTCTGCTTTTAATAAGAGCCTTTCTTCCAGTGTGAGAGTGAATCTGTATCCCACGAAAAACAAAAGGCCACGTCTGTTACTTTCACTCTTTAGCAAGCAGCTGTTGCCATGGCGCCAGCCGTGGTCATTTCTCAAGATGGAAATGAGCCAACATGTCAGAATAATGCGCAGACTTCACACATTCCTGAGCAATTTTTAGCAAAATAGTAGCAAAAGTTTTTAAGGAGAATCAAATTTTTATTATAGAAAAAAGAATTTTTCAAATCAAATCAAAATCAAGATTTTGATGACTATCAAAACTCATAAGGTAATATCCATTTGAATTAGTTGTTCTCTTATTTTCTGTGCTCCTCCATACATAAACATTCAATAATATGGCAAAGTCACCACAATTGTATCTGTTACCTGCAACAGGGTTTGAATGCAACAAAACAAAAATAAATCTTCCCATTGTTCTGAGAAAAAGTGAACACATTTTTTTAATAACTTTCTTTCTCCAGCAACACTTTTCATTTAGGTTTGTAAGTTCTTAAAGACCCATTCTCATGAAAATTGCGTTTTTGGTGTTTTAAACATGTTCTGGGGCATTTTTTTAAGTAAATGATCCTAGTGATTGTGTTCCTGAGTATTCTTTTTTATTAAAATTGTTTTGGGAGAAGACGAATAAAATGTAGTTTGACAAATTTCGAAAATACGCTGAGCTGGAATCTGAATCTAAACTGTACTTCTAGATAGTTCCAGTATTGCTCACCATTTTTGATGCTGCGCCAATTTTAGGTTGGGGGTTTGGTGGGGCTGTAAGCTAGCGTGAGAGCGCCCACAACTCAGAGGTAAATTTGTAATGAAGTCCTGCCGCTCTGCACAAACTATCTCCAAGAAAACAACCCAGGTTCTTTGATTTTGGCTAACAACAGCATCATCATAATATAAAGACCACTGAGTTTGCTTTGAAAACAGATCAAAAGATGATGGGGGGGAGGGCCTTAATTGAATTCTATCCATGTTCTCCTTCACCTCATCAGCTGTTGTCCAATGTAATCGTTCAGCACAAAGACTGAATACAGGATGTGACTATCACTGTGACCGGCATTAGCAGTCTTTTTCCCTGACCCAGCTAGAGATCAACAGTTGATAGCTCAATTTAAAGTAGCAACTGTAGCCTCGGCAAAATGAAAAAAACAGACAACTGTCTTTCAGAGATGTTTGCTGTTTCTGCATCCATTTATTATTTATAAAGCGTGCGTGAATACCCGTACTGACCCCTTACTGCATGCATGGGATGCATGGGGTGTGCTGGTAAAACCCAAGTGCCCTTGTGATGACCACACAAACTCCCCTCTGATTTTCTAATTTTGGCATTTCTAACAGCCAGGCTACAAGCAAAGAATCATGCACCTATCACTAGAACAGCACTAACCGGCTCCGTTGCACAGTGCACAATAAAAACATTATCCTTATGTGTTGTATAAGTGTCCGCTACAACCTGTCGCCCACAGAAAACTGTTCGTTCACATTTTCGCGGTGCGACTTTGATATTCTGTTACTGACCGTCTGTGTGCCCATTGCTTACAGACAGTTTACAGAGCGAGTAGGCTCTGTAAACTGTGCAACAATTAGGAAAAAATATTGGGGGGCATTTACAATAGTAGTTCAAGTGATCAAGATTAAAAACAAAAACAAAAAAAAACTTTTGGACTATTTCCAGCAGCACAGCTCCATCATTAAAGACTCCATGCCTGGAGTTCACATATTTCACCTACAAAGATTCCTTGTTCCATCAGTAAAAATAAAAGTTGTTCTTGATTATTTATCAGACAAGAATGAGATCATGTTCCAATACCAAACTTCCACAAACTCTGAGACATCTTCAAACCATTTTCAAGAATGAAAGGGAAAAAAAGAGGGGGGGACCCATCACCACCTGTACCGATCAATATCAGACGTCCAATAGATATTAAACCTAACATGAGCTCAATTAGTGAACAAAGGTGTATAACTTCTCAGTTTAAACATCTTTTACATTATATTTTGCTTGAATTTATGTGAATTATGTCTTTTTTTGTAAAACAAAAACAAAAACTTAAATCAATTGAAGTTCAAGGTGGTTTATCACAGTAAGTCTGTTTCTCAACTGTAAAGAATGCAGTCACTCGATAGTGAAGAAGACCATAACAGCCTCTAGATCCTTAGCGCTCACAGCTTTCCTGCTTTGGTCCATAAAGTAGACATAAAGAAAATGTACAGGATCCAAACTTCTACTGCAGGAACTGTGGGCAAACTCTATTTAGATTTGATGCATATTTAAACAAGGCATTGAAGCCAGAATCACATGATATTAATACGTATGCATCATTTATAGAGCAGCTTCCTACTACACCAACGCACCAGGAGTGTAAAATTCCCAGGAACTGACAGTTAAGAGACGAGCAGCTCCAGAGCAAAAGGGAATATGCAGTTCAGGAAATTTAGCAATAACAGCTTTATGGTATATGTTATCAGTAATTTCCCAGCTGCTGACATTTAGACAGAAGGTTTTCAAAGACAAATGTTTTAAACCTCTATTATACCCAATACTGAGCAGTACCACTATAATGTGTGGCATTTCAAAGAAGCAGTCAGTTCCCTGTAGCTCTCTACATAATAGGTTATGATAAAAAAAAGACATAAGGCATAATTAGTTATGAGGTTATGTTTCAATTATACATTATGATGGGGCTCTTATCTGATGCTGCACAGCACCAGCCTGTCATCATGGTGACCCATTACTGCACTCAGTTCCACTGAGCTACGGTTCACGAAATCACCCATGGACTGAGTAAAAGTAAAAATTACACCGGAAAATTCACCAGAGATAAGGAAATTACTGTTACGATTAGGGACCAGGAACACAAACCCTCCAGTCTTGGTAGAAAACCGGGTTGACATGAGGACTTTCCAGTCCACTGCCATCCATCCATCCATTTATGCATCCATCCATTTATCCATCCATCCATCCATCCATTTATCCATTTATCCATCCATCCATCCATCCATCCATCCATCTTCTGTACCCCCTAAATCCTTTTTGGGGTCTACCAATGACTAATACAAGTAAATACAAGATTTTATTCCTCTGTCTTGCTTCGCCCATAATTAAACATTTCCTCTCAAGTGTGATGATACATTTCTTATGTGTTCATCATAAATAGATTTCTTCAAATTTATTGCAACCACCATAGGGCCAGATCAAGTATTTATCAGTGCTGATTCCAAAAATAGCTTTCAACATGAAACCAAAATCCATCGTGTGAATAATGGACAGAAATTCCACAAGGATTGGTCATGGCCCGGGGGGACAACGACCGTTACCAGTGCTGGTGACCTTCAACAACTGCTGGTGGAAGACGGAGAAGAGGAAGGTGTGTTCATAACCAAAGAGAAACGGAGAGGCAGGAGTGAAGGATGTAACAGACATGGGTGAAGGAAACAGAGGTTACCAGGAAGTGACAACCAACAAAGAGGGTAAGATGAAGACCAAATAGGAGCTTCATGAGGATGATAAAAGGCTGGTTGGTGTTGGTGAGGAGGGTCCAGAGAATGGGGTTAGCTGGAGGTGGACGATTAGCATTGGGGGGACCTTAGGGGAGCACCCACAAGGCAGAGAGGATTTGTTCATTTTTATAGGCACTTTACCATTGGGAGTTGGGTCATCTAGACCCCACTAGACAGTGCACTGAACCTTTTTTCTTCAATGATTTGTGATCTTCACTGGTTTCCGTGGATTACATGAAATCCTCTCCACCTTTATCCACCTTTGACATGGTAGGGAGAACACGTCAATGTAAGGATCGGGTCATCTGGACCCCATAGGATAGCACAAGGGTTAAATTAGAAATCAGAAAGTATTTCTTTTTAATCCAAAATATTACTTGTACAGACTGAAATATTGTTAAGCATTGCAGTATCGTACTTGTATTGTAATATTAGGTTAAAGCACATGAAACTCTGTATGTTCTAGACAATATGCAGCGAAAGGATGTATTACATCATTTTCTGGTGGAGAAGGATTCAAAAGGAGGAATATCAGGAGGGAGCAGTGGATGGATACGTTGAGGTGCACAACCTCCCTCACACACAAAAACCCCTCTACAATTTCAATAAGTTATTGTTCCACTCATTCATGCTGCACAGAAGGAATCTTTTGAACTTTCCAGGTAAGACGGGCTGCAGCTGGACTGGTGGGGCTTTCTTCACCAAGTCTGTGCGTTGTAAACAGCAGCAGACTGGATTAGATGTGGCTTTGCTGCTCTGCCAGCGATGAAGGCCAGACAGGCATGATAACAGCTCCTTCAAACACTTACCACCGACCGGCCCGCTCTGACTGACAGCTGAGACGGCTCAGGGCTTCAAGAGGCTGACACTTAAAGTATAGCCAATTCATTTTTCATGAACTGATTGTGAGGCCCGTCAAGAAGGAGATGTAAGCATCAGGCTGGATACTGACACGTGAGAGCAGATGTCTTTAAACAGCAGATCCGGGCTTTTACCACACGAGTGCAGTGTTCAGGACATGAGAGCAGCTTATCTACCCCCCCCCCTTACTATTGTCCTTTACTACAGCAACATTCCTAAAGAACAGGCGTCTTAAAGTCCCAATCTGATCTTCATTAGATGTGTTTTCAAAGGGTTCCCAGCAACTTTTAATTATGATTATGCATATTTTTGGCCAAAATTTAGATTTTAGACTTTAGATTACTCAGCTCGTGCTAATAATGTCATTCTTTATTAACTATTGTAGACCTTTTTATAACGTGTCTTCATTTTTCATATAAATGTATTATCTATGTTTGCCTTTCGTTTAGTTGCTGTTAGTAACCTATTTGACATAAAGACAGCAGGTAATGATGGCAGTAAGACAGCTGTGCTTTGTGAGATCATAATTAAACAATAGATCATTTGTTTATGAATGGATTTAAGTTTTTTAGAGGATTTTTACTGTTAGTGTTGCACAAAATTGGGGAAAAGGCCAAATATTTTGGGAGTAATCCAACTGATGAGTTTAATGATTTAGTTTTTAATTTTTTATGAGACCTAAAAATGATTTTTACAATAATGGGTTTTAAAAAAATATCAAATCCCTCTGATATGTTTCACGAAGACACAGACAGGATGTCACACAGCAAGCAGAAATGAACTTATTGCTAAAATAAGGAGTCCAGCTCTAACAAAATCACAAAAGAGCAAAGAAAACAGAATGATACGATTTGTTATTTCTAGTTAATAATATTTCCAGGCTATGTTTCTTTTCTTCTGCAGCATGTTCCTTTTTGTATAAATTTGACAGCAAAATACTATACATTATTAAAGGTGTAACTTGATTTATTCTGGATTAATATTCTCGTCTGTTTTTTATTCATATTTATGTTCAAAAAGTTCAGTTTTAAGGTTTGAAAGTTATGCTTTAGTGTGTTCGGTAAAAGATTATCTTGCTCAGTCCGCAACCTCAAGCATGTTTTGGGTTTAAGCCCCCTGTGCAACTGAGTTTGACCTCCCTGTAATATGAGTTTATAAAATTCATGCATTTTTTGTGTAAAATGGCCAGATAAAGATAGGGAACACAAAAGGATGTTGTCACATTTGTATGTATGTGTGTGTGTGGGGGGGGAGCGGGGTGTAAGTTAGTGTAGAACCGCCATTGTTCCCCTCTGAGTTGTGGGCAGGATTGTTGCCGCCACTATCTGTCACCCATCTATTTAACACTCACCTGCTGGCTTACAGCCCCTCACACCCCCAACCTAACATTACTGGCACAACAACAATGTTAATCAATATTGGAGGTATCCATCCATACAGTTTAAATCCAGATTCCAGCTCAGACAAGGAAAACAAAAGATGTACATGGATCTATTTGTCTGCAAGCGGATGCATCAGGATGGAGTGGAGCAGGAAGCTTGTGGCCTTCCTATTGTATTTTCTATGTCACAAATACAATCTTTTTTAAAACAGCATTTTTTTGTCTGTTCCTGATTCACACTGATGTGAGTAAATACTCAGAAATGTAATTTTAAGCTTAATTTTCTTTATATATGTCCACAATCATGGAAGAAAATGCTACAAGGACATGTTAAATGCACCAAAATCACTATTTTCCTCAGAGTTGCGCTTTAAGTCATCAGGCACTAATGCAAAAAAGAAAAAAAAACATTACTGTTGAGGAATGCAGAGGAAATGATTGCAAGCTTGTGGATCCTGAGGTATGAATGTGGCCTTGAGACTTTCATGAGTGGATGCAGGTGAATGTGAAAAGATTGAGAGAGAATCTGAAGTATGAGTGCTGCTGTGGGGATTGTCTGACTCAAGCACTTTATATTTATATTTTATCCATCAGCTAGCTTAAAACTCACCGTCAAAATGTGACTGGTATGTTGGATTTGATTCAGGATCAGAGAATGAAGCCCCACCGTGACAGTGACTGTTGTCCTCCATACATCGCCGGCCCCCACCAGGACTGCTTCAGCATCGTATCTGACCATCAGGACACTGGTTTTCTTTGAATCTCTTATGGGCTTAAAGGATAAGCTTATTTAAGGGCAACCCACAAACCTGAAAGTGCTGAATATTGCAGATTGACGAGCACCCCCCCCTTCCCTTTATAACACAAAAGAGACACACTGACATTCACACAAACCATTCAGAAGATGCACTATTACTGATTTCAGCTTGATCTCATTACTTTTGGCCACCAGCAGGGTGAATTAAGAGCTCAGTCCAGGTAAGAGGCTGATGCCAAATGATAACAGAAGCCTCTGGCGGGCCTGAGGCAAGGCTTCTCCATCAGGGCAGGTGAATGACTGTCCAACTGGGGAAACGATTCAGGGAGCTAGAGGTCAGATAGCACATCACAGCACTTGCCTTACTGCCCTGATTTAAACGTTTCAGGTAGACTTCAACGCCGCAGAGCTGGGCAACATTCAGGAGCTTCTGCAAGCAAATGATAGTGAGACAGTTATTGACAGCCATGCTGGACCGGATAGTTACACACCGAATCTAAAACAGCCCACATTGTTGTCCTTCAAGGGTGCAGAAAACTGCATGCGGCTAAGATCAGGGTACAAGGGTCACAACTGGGTTAACAAGCATCGCTTCATCCTGACGTGAAGCTGGCAACTGGAAAATGGAACATAGATGGAGACAGACAAGGACAGGGAGACGGAGTATGATTGACCAAGTTATTTCACATGGTTATGAGAGCATTTGCAGCATTGGGAACATCAGGAAGAAGGAACATGAGAAACTGGAGAAATACCAGGGAATCAGAGAAGAACTGGAGAAAGCCTGGAAAGTGAAGGTGACAGTGGTGCCTGTGGTAATTGGAGCACTGTTACTATTGTTTTTGAGAAATGATAGATTAATTTAGTTATTTTATTTTAAAAATGTATTTAAATCACTTTTCCTGCATGGAGCCTGCACTTTGAAGCAAACCCACTGCTGCGTCTCCGTTGGCAGCAGGAGAGCACAGTTAAAAAGAAACTAAAAGCCGACCTTCTTTCTGTGGAAATGCCTTTGTAGGTCATTGTTTGCGCTAAGACAAACCAGTAGAGACACTTACTGTCAGTTTTTGAGCCTGTGAATATTTTGCTAACTTTATCAAACTGTTGTGCACCGGCTGCAGTGTTCTGCTGCACTTTTAAATGTTGTGATCCGATCACCGTATGCAGACTTCTACTATGGCATTTATTTGAAATAACAATCTTGAAATATACAGAGCTCAAAATAATAATAAGAAAATTAATATCTGATCACTTATGGGGAGACAACATCCAACTCTGATCGCATCTGAAACTTCCTGATCGGGCCCTGATTTTTGATCACCTGATCAGATCAGGAAACAATAGTATCAAAAAGATAGCTCTTTTATTTATTTTTTAATCCATTAATACATACATATCTTGAAAACTATCTTTAAAATGATTGTGTTTTCCTTTGTTTTTATCGCTGAAATTGCCTGAAATCAATTAAACGTATAATTACACAAACACAAATATGTACTTATATATGTTATACATATAATATATGTATGTTTGAATTGACCACACTGCGTTTAAATGGCTCACACACGTCAGGACGGGCCGCGCAGCAGACAGACGGGCAGGTGGCTGAACTGAGACATGTTGGATCACAGGAGGGGAGTCTGACCTACGCCCTGCTTGCTCAAACCCCCCCTTCAGTCCCTGAGCTGGGGCAGCAGACGGGCTTCACAGCATGTGGTTCTGTTCACCAGAGCTGCTGTACAACACCGCAAAGCACAGAGTCCTCTGCAACATCAACAGAACAGAAAACATATTCTGCCACAACAGATCCAATAATCATTATGTCTGAATCTACATCACCCTCTAAAAAAAAACAACTAAACCCTTTTTTGCCTTTTGTTTGAAGCAGCAGCCATCATGTAGCTTTCACTCAGAAATGTCTGACATCTCAGTAATCATTTATAGTGAGAGGTTTGTGAGACTGGGATTTGTTTCTTTTTTTTTTTTTCAGAGGATGCCAAAACTGTTGAACTTCCAACCAAAAAGCACAGGAACGCTGCCATGAGATCCCTTCCAAGCACTGCGTTCTCAACAGTGCAAAGGGAAAGTCTCAAATGCCAAACAAACACACAATCAAAACCTGAACGGTGACCAAGAGGCAACACTTTGGTTATTTCAATTCTCGTTACTATTTCAAATGGATCATCTCCCATTCTTTATTAAAAAAAGTCTTCAAAGCAATTTCAGTAATTTCTTCATAAAAAAAACAATTGAAGAAAAAATCAGCAATTAAAAAAACGTATCTGAGACGGTAAAGGAAAAAGATTTATATCATTGGCGTCTTTTCCAGTGCGTCTCTGAAGAAACTTCTTTTATCAGGACTCTATTTACACGGAGAGATGATATGTCAAGGGTGCGTCTAAACATTGCTCTATTGTGTTTCCCCTTGAGCTTACAATATCTCATAGTTCAGTCCACAGGGTCAACACCAAAGACCAGAAACAATCTGTGAGCTCAGCCAGGAAAGGAGCAAAAAGAAGGGAAAACAGCTTTATTCAACGGCGCTTTTTATCTCCCTCGCTCCTTTAATTCTTCAGTCTGCTTGAAGTCTGAACTAAGAGGTGCTGATAACAGACTCTTTCTCTGCAGACTGCAGCAGTTCTAAAAGGAGAATTAAACCTTGAGACAAGCGCCTAACATATAAAATGTAACCTTCAATGAGGACGGCGCCTTCACATTTATCCAAAGCCAAGCCAAACCCTACAGAACTGTTGCGCTCTGTAAGTGTGCGTCACTTTAAAGAAGACAAGACGATGTGGTGTGAAGACGCTTTTAATTGTGAACGTAATTAAATTTGAGATTAATTATGTAGTGAACTTCATCTTTAATGGCTCAATTTGGAAAAAAAAAACCATTTTGTTTTAAAGGATACAAGCAGTTTGGATTTCAGCTGCCTCACTTCGTGTAATCAAACCCATCTGTCAGATGATAATTAAAATCACTCAGGGTATTTACCAGCATGAAGAGGCTGTTAGAGTGTAAGGAGCGCACGCTGCTTACAAAGGCAAAGGTTTGTGTTTGACTCATTAGCACTATTGCTGTTAGGACAGCCACCAATGAAGGGTGTCAGGAACAAACTTGATATTTGAAGATCAGCAGGGGTGTGAGTGAGTATAGAGGCATGCGTGCGAATGGAGGAGACGTGCTGCATGTGAACAATGCATTATGTAAGCGTTTGGTGTGAGCGTGTGCAGAGGATCAGTGTTTTCTGCCACGAGGACCGCCATGTGTCAAGGAGTTCAGCAAATGCTCAAACTCAGACTTTGGTAGCAACTGAAGCGTCTATATTTAAGGCATCTATTAAAGGACATTTGTTAAAGGAACAGACGAGCACCTGCTTTAATGCTTTATGCATGCGTCCACTCTTATGGCCAAATCACCTTGGAAAATAGGAGCAACCGTCCCCCCCACCAGCCCTGACCTAACCATGCGCCTTCTCCACACACAGGTTTAAACAGTTCTTTAAAGGGTAGCATTTACAAAACAGGAAAGTTACAAGCGATGTAAAAAACAAGGTAGCTGGACATCGAGTTGCCCTAAGTGATGTCAGAAGAATGTGGGCTCTAATGCCGTTATGGTGGGGTCACAAAGTGGCCAAGAAACCTTCTGTGACTTTAAGGGTTACCTGTTCCATTGTTGAGCTGGTGTAAGTCAGTGTGTGAGTGTGTGTGTGCATGGGTGAATGGGACTGTGACTGTAAAGAGCTATGGACGTATACAACATTTACAGTTTGTGAAGTAACCCTGCCAGGATACTGTCGCCAATCAACTGAAACAATGTCTTCGATTGTATGCAACACTGCAACACTGCAGATGTCACCAATGGCACCAAAGCTCTTTGACCATTGACCACTTACGCAATCAGCTTAAATCAGTTGATTCTGATGCAGAGAAAAGCAACTTTTTATATCGGCTTTGCATCGATAGGCAACATATGACTAATGTTAACTGTTGCATAATGGCGCTGAGCCATGACACAATCAGCAGAGCATCTGCCCTGAGACTGGAGGGTCGTGATTTCAAATCTACCATTGAGTCATAGCAAAGACTGGATCCCAATGCCCCCCCCTTGACAGTCAGCATTAAGGCTTGGATTGGAGGTGTGTGATAGCTAATGGGAATGTCGCTTTTTTACTGTGAAGTGTTGAGCCACGGTAGTCGAAAGAGTGTAAAGCTCTGGAGGTAAAGGGTTAAAACGCTTTGAACAATGATGCCACTGCAGCAGCTGTAAACAACCTCTATTTTTTTTTCTATTGCTTTAGGAAAAAACATTATGGGGGGTCATGATGATAGGCATCGCCAAAAAGAACTTAGAAGTTTATCCAGCGCTCGTCATGACAACTCCATGTTCATCCACTGCTTTAACGAAGGCGTGTAGGAATAAATATACATAGTAAAAACAGACATTGGGTGTTCAAACCGTGTTTTCCTTTGTAAAGCTCACCTGCAGTTGTCTCCAGCATGGAAATAAATCAACCAGGAAATCAGGCCAACACCTGTCAGTAATATTTCAACCAACAACTTTTTATACACATCATCACGCAGCAGCATCCGTCTTTGCAGCATCAGTCAAATATGACATCGTTCCATCTTATCCTTTCATGCAGCACACCCTTTTCCTTCGATTCTCCTCTAAATCTACCTCTGGAGGCAGATCAGAGCCTGAACAAAATATTATGAACAGGCTTTTCATAGAGCACAGCGAAGCATTAAAATGATGCCTCAGAGGCAGAGAGGGAAGACTCTATGAAGTGGGGTTGTGTCATCAACTCACCATTGTGTTTTTCTTGTTCTGGCGTTTCTTCTTCCTCTTTCCTCGTGTGCGTGCCAGGCGGGGGTTGTTCTCCTGGTCTGACGACTGATGCCGGACGCAAGGGTTCTTGCAGTGCTCCAAGCTTAGGCCATTGGGGACTCTGGCAGGCTTTTTCTTGTGTAGCGGTCCTGCCTGGTTGTCCTCTGCTTTCCTGGGGCTTTGATGTCATGCTCTTCTAAAGAGAAAGCAACACAGAAGAATCCTGTTATTCCCACACGTGTATTGCAAAACATGTTAGTCATGAAACTGGTTTTTAAGGTCTCTATAGAGCAGAGAACCATTAATGACAATTCTCCAGACTGTGACCAATTAGTGTCATTTTAAATTCTATTTTGCATTTTTAATGATATTGTAAAATGGCAAAGTAGAGCTTAGCATTTTATGGCACACTTGGACGCAAAATTAAGTTAAAAATATTTCTTGACCAAAACATGAGTTGCTGATAGACCCAACAGAAACCTGATGACACAAACTAAAGCCTTAGTCACATGCACCTTGTGGGTTTTTGGATTGTCTGGGCACATAGAGGGTCATAGAAAGGAGGTGTGTCTTGCCATTACGTCTAGGCTAATATGGCCATCCTAAGTGATGTCAGGAAAATGTAAAACACCATTGTCGAGTGTGTGGTAAGTGAATTGTGAAGTATTTGAGGGGCTAACTTGCATGCATCTATGACATGCGGGTGATGCTGTCATACGGTGCTCTTATGCTAGACTCTAGTCAACAATGAAGTGCGAGTATTGTGCCCTTACTGATCGTGTGGCAATGCTGCACACACAGGGTATGCATATGTAACCCCTGTGCTATCCTAGGCACTTTAACATTGGGAGTTAGGTCATCTAGTCCCCACAAGACGTTCGACCTCTTTTCTTCAATGATTTGTGATCTTCACTGGTGTCCATAGATTACATGAAATCCTCTTCACCTTTATCCACCTTTGTCATGGTAGGGAGAACACGTCAATGTAAGGGTGGGGTCATAGGATAGCACAAGGGTTAAGTAGGATGTCCACACAAACTACACTCTGCCTAATTGTCAAACTTTTAACAGTCACTCTGAACGCAAGGAGCACTCATTACGTGTACAGCACTAACCTCACACAGTACTCATGGTTTTTGGGGACTGAAAAATAGAAAAACATTTCTAAGACGAGCCTGTGTTCACCTTCTTCACCATTATTTGCCCTTGCATGTTTAGTGTTTGCTTACCTGTCGCTTGCAGCATGCCCACAGAAAACAAGCCTATTAACATTTTGGCTTTACTGGCTCACCTGGTGATCTACGACTTTTAGCCTCCAGATAGCCCATATCCACCCTTAAGGGCAGTTGTGACTAAAACCAAGTAGATATAAACTGTCAACAAATCAGCGTCGTAAGATTTGCAATAAATGCTTGGAAAATAGTCCATGACCTTCTGTAGATTAAACAGTCATGTAGTGGTAAAATAATGCAACTGTCTTTATTAGGGCTAATAAATCATCACAAAAAAGAGGCGCAGCTGATGTGTTAATAACAGCAATCCAGCTAAACGTTGGAAGAGAAAATGTTTGGGTTAGATATAACAGCTGTATATCCTGGTGGACACAGTCTGCAGAGTGGGCTCACAGTGCGGTCATCTTTTGCCATCATGACTGGCAACATCATGAACAACCAGTGACAGCCCCACTCTTCCACACACATTACTTTAGGTAACCCTGATACTGACTCAACAGAGGAGACAGCTCTCATGCATGTGCACAGTCTGCAACAGCGTGGATGCAGAAACAGTGATCTGTGTAGCCCAAACCAAATACAAGAGGCAGATGTGAGATGTGAGGGTTCGCTGCACACATGTAAGCACAGACACAAGAGAACATAAACACACACAGATGTGTGCAGGTGCGTCACAAATACGTACGCTCTGTTCATTGAAGGGTTACTGTGATTTGGTTCTTTCTGAGCCAAAGAACCATTGGTGCCACTGAGAAGCATTTATAATAGGGAAACACCTGTTGGTGTGTTAGCAGCCTCAACAGAAGAACAGAATTGGTGATTTAGTGGAATTCTTAAACCGAAGAGGGCGGATGTCTGGCACAAACAAACTCCCATAAAACAAACCAGAGGAGGAAGGGAGTTTTAAGGAGTCAGGAGACTTTAAGTCCCAATCTGATCATTGTTTGATCTATCCTAAAAGTGTTCCCAGTGATCTTAGTTACGATTAGGATGATATTGGCAAAATCCAGGAACCTGTGTCGTTTTCTAGGACATAGTTTCTGCAGAGCTGCAGGAGTTCATTAGAAATTCACTCCTGAGTTGTGGGCAGGACTGTTGGCGCCACTTTCCTGTCACCCTATCTGTTTGCACGCTCACCCGCTAGCTTACAGCCCACCACAACCCCCAACCTAATGACCAGGGCTAAAAAAATGGTGAGCAATGCTGGAACTATCCAGCCGTATAGTTCTGATCCAGAACACAAAGATGTACATGGATCTATTTATCAGAATGGAGCGGAGCAAAGAGCTTGTGACCCTCCCAGCTTTAAAATAAGCTCCTTTTTAAATGGTTTTTTTTTCTGCTCTTGATTAACAACAAATTGAATAGACACTTAGAAATGCAATTTTAAGCTAAATTATTCTAATATATGTCCTCTAATATCAGAAAAATGCCACCAAAACATGTTTAAAACACCAAAAACGCTTTTTATTTATTTTGATTATTTGGGAGTGGGTCTTTAAGAATAGGACTCTACAAGAATCCGATGATTTTTTTTTTGCCAAATCAAAACTCAGAATAAGAGAAACTAGTTAAAATTAAAATAAAAAGGTGTGATATTAAAATGAAGCTATTACCTATGAAAGTATTAACTTAAACAAATGCAGTGAAAAGTTCGAAGTTTAACCTGGACGGTCAAACTTCACTGTTGACAGAATGGAGGTTTGTTTACTCCGGCATCATCGTTGCACAAATTTACCAACGAACAAAAATGTGGACTAGAAGAAGCTGACAGGTAAACCTTGTGGCGCTGACTTATCAAATCCTTTCCAAAGGCTTGATTTCTTGAAAAAAATCAAGTGCAGGCGTCAACTAATCTCCTTTGCCTCATTTGCCCGTCTTCTCGGCAGCACAAGATGCGGCATGACATTCTTTGTCAGCGTAGAGGGGAAATGGCAGCGTTCTGATGAGGCTGAAGAGCTTCCCTTCTGCCCGTTGTCTGCGTGCCGCTAAGTTTCCCAGCCAGCTTATTTCCCCGGGAAGAAGTGATAAACAGTATGTCGCGCCTGCTCACTGAACAATAGCGAGACGTATTCCCATTTCCATATTATGATGACATTGAAGGAGGAAGTAATTGGTGAAATAATTGCAGCAGCTGCAGCAACTTTCATTCCAGTGATTGGCAGTGGAGAAAGTAATTATAACACCAGATGACAATGTATTCCTACAGGTATCTTCAGCGGGTTACAATGTGATGATTACTGTAAGCACAAAGACAGAATTTAACATTCTTTTAATTTGAATTATCAAGTCATCTAAGGGAGGGAAGGGTATTTATCAGCTGTTTTCCCCTTGTCTGCAGAGATACTACAGAACTTTTAAATTAAAAACAATTCCACTTAAGATGATCAATTAAAAACAAAAATTCAACTCAACTGAATGTGTTCATATCAGGATGATCATCAAAGTTTTGATGCATTTAGATGATGTAAATATATTTTTTGTTGATCATCTTTCTTCTGAGGCACTTGATAAAACCACACCAGAACAGCACACGCTCTAAGAATGAAAAGCCAATGTTTAAAAGGGACGTGGCTCAATTCAGATTTGAGTGTGTAGTGTGCATGCGCTTGTTTGTGAGTGTGTGGTGTCCATGCATGTGTAGGTGTGTGTTTGTGTTAGGTGTCCATGTATGACAGGGCCCTGGTCCTCAAGAGCCTCAACCCTGCCTGGTTTCCAGCTGCTCCTCGACTGCTTGATGCTGACTATCTAAACCATGTGTGTTCAGTCAGACAGGATGTTCAATTGCTAGAGTCAACTAATCAGCAGAAAGATGGTCAGGGAGAGCTGGAAACAAGCAGGGTTGTGGCTTTTGAGGACCTGGGTCGGCCAGCCCCGGTGTATGGCGTTTAATCTGGGTCATGTGTCTCTGCGACTGTGTATCAAACTCAACGGCAGATGTGCGCGGGCTTGTTTGTATATGCATGCGTGCATCTGTGTGTGGTGTGGTGTGCGTGCGTGTTTGTGTCTGTGTACATGCATGCATGTGTATGCGCATGTGTGTGTGTGTGTGTGTGTGTGTGTGTGTGTGTGGTCCCGGTTGCTGCCAAGATGTGGGTCTGTGCTATAAGGAACAGTGTCAGGGGGAACTAATTAACGCAGCAGTGGCGGTTCTCTAATTAGACTTCCCTTCTTTAAGGGTGGTAGCTGTGACCTCAACAGACCACAGCAGAGTTGTCAGCCTGTGGAGCGCTCGCCTTGTACTATATTAAAACCTATCTGTGCAAACAAGATTAAGGCCTCAGTGGTAGTTCTGACAGCTGCAGTCAACTGTGACAGCAGTCTGAATAGAGGACAGTCCTGCTAGAAACTTTCTGACTGGCCTCTGGTCAAACTGCAGAGTCACTGAATGACACAGCAAATTATCAAATGTGTTTGACAAAAAAATATTTCAGCATTGTACAATAAAGTGATTACAGACATTAATTTTGGTGAGTATTTTTTTTTCCTTTTCGGCATGTGTACAAAGCTGGGCCTGGAGTTGCTCCTTCTTCTCTGCAGCAGCTCTGTGACGTCATGGCAACTGCTTCCAGCACCGTCAGCTCAAACAACCCCCAGTCTCCCAGGATAAAGCGGGTACAGTTAATGGACGGATGGATGGATAGAGTGTTTAAGGTTGGTGACTGGAAGAGAAAATGTGCCGCTAGCTGGGCTGAACAGACTGCTGCACGCTGCATGATGCTGCTTTGGTGGTGCTTCATAAATCATCTTTGATTTACTGCTGGAATCTCTAGATACTTTCAGTAGGTATTGCTTATGGCATTGCTGCACTGCAAAAACACTCATATCAGTTTTTTTTTAGTGTGAAAACACCTATTTTCCTGTCCTTGTTAAGCCTGATTCTATTATCCTCACTAGGTACTGCTACTGTTACGGTGTTTAACCATACTTGAGACAATGCCTTATGGCACTTCTCTCCTTTGAATACTTCACCTCCACTGCAGTAAAGTATCCACTTCCTGTCTATCTGAAGAGGAGAGGCAAACAAGAAAAGAGCAGCTTTAAAAATGTAAAGACACAAATCAAATAAGCACTAAATAAATATATATCTGCATCACTGCAGTCTCTCTCGGCTCTCAGGGTCAAGTGCAGCACGATCATCTCAGCCACCTAGTTAAACTAGAGGAGGTGTCTTCCATTCTTAGGGGATTCATTGACCTAATTAACAGATATTCAGGAAGTGTGAAAACGCATTAAGTCATCTTCCAGTAGCAAATTAATGGATAAATGACTGCAGCAGTTAATTCCACGTTTGGTCAGAAGCTGTTGATATGCGATCTATCTTTTAATTGATCTGTCACCTCCATGGTTTCCTTGTTCTTTGGATAAAAAAATATCAAATCACACATTGATTTATTGGTATAAACACTGGCAGCAAGGCAGCTATGAAAGCAAAATTATGAATTATAATGTAAACATATAATCTATGATGTTATCCCCTAAAGACACACTCCAGTCGTCTTTTGATCTATTTTAAAAGTATTCCCAGTGGTCTTTTAGTTTAATTATGCCTTTTTTAGCCAAAGTGTAAAAAAAACACTTTAATTTTCTAGTATATAGTATTTGCAGAGCAAAAGAAACTCTTTAGAAATTCACCTTCGAGTTGTGAAGCAGAGTAAATCTGCCCCTACTTCCCGTCATCCATCTGTTTACGCTCTCTCCCGCTAGCTTACAGCCCCTCACACCCCTAATCGAACATTAGCGGTGCAAAAAAAAAGCCAAGTAATAATGGAGCTATCCAGTTGTCCAGTTCTGATCCAGATTCCATCTCTGACGAGGAAAACAAAGATGGATCTAAAATGGATCTATTTGAATGCATGTGGATGCATCAGAATGGAGCAGAGCGGGGAGCCTGTTACGATTGCTTTTCAAAGTCTGATTCACCACGATTTTAATACATAAATACCCAGAAATGCAAGTCTCATCTTATTTTTCTTTACAGGTGTACTACATCATTAGAAAAATGCCACAATAACATGTTGAAAACACCAAAAGCACAATTTCCCTCGAGTGGGTCTTTAAAACATTGACTTAGTCAATATGACATTTTATCAATAACCAATGCCTTCAAGTCATGGTATAAAACATCTGTCATGCACAGAGCTTGTCTGTATCAAACATGCATTAAAGCAGACCTTCTGCAGAGACGCCTGCAGAGCACGATGCCTCGTGGAAAACAAACACGTCGAGTGTAAGAACCCTCAACATTTACGCTGATGAAATAAACATGAGGAGCAGATCCAGCCTGTCAGTCTGGCTCATTTCATGTTAATCACTGAGTAAGCAGAGCAGGCAGTCTGCCACTTTTTTGGGGGGGCTGTGCATCTCCGTGTGACTAAATTTGACTAATTTTTAGTGTTCAAAACCTTGAAAATGTGTGTGCTCAAACTGACAAGTTAATTGAGTTTTGATGAGAACAGTTCCAGTTTAAAAAAAAAAAAGAAAAATTAAATGGAAATGTTGAACATTACCGAACGCAGACTGGGATAATCAAATGAGAGCAAACAAGCAGATAATGTGCTAAAACAACCTCAGGCCAAGTGGTATTGTGGGACAGATTCCACCCTTTGAGGCTGCCCCTGATGACTTCAGTAACTACACTTAATCGCTGACAGATGTAGCATCAAATGAGCTGATGGTTTGAACAGAGGAACTGCCAACAGTGAATAGATCACAGTCTTTATTGGATCCTGGCATCAAATACCACAAAGCTAAATTCACTACTGCAAAACGGCCAATTGGTTCAACTGTTCAACACAAAACTCATGCATTCAGTGAGTCATTTCCAACTATCAAGGATAGTGATGATATGCAGCACAAACTGCAATGTTTGAGATTCAATTTAGTTTATTTGAAAATACAGGTGCAGATAAGACATTGAGCAAATGTAAATGTATTGGCAGCAATTATCAAAGCCCATTCCAGAGATTCCAACTGTGACTGGTAAAGGTACAATCGTCAGCCATACAGGGGTTGTTGTGGGTTTTTGGGCAGTTCATATCCGCAGAGCTTCGTTGGGAGGAGCAGACAGTTCAAGATGCATCTTAAGGGGAGCGCGGGTGTGTCCCTCATAGCTTGTTGAAAATGGAACATTTGATTGTCGTGCGTGTGGTAAGCGTATCGCAAAGCCTTTGTAAAGATAAAGTGAGCTGCGGGTGAAGTGCGGGTGGTGCTGTCGTACAGTGCACATATTTAGTCGTTAGTTAGGCATTAGTCACAACTGCAGCTAGATATCGGCTATTTGCAGGAAATGGGTGAACCTGTACAGGTTAAGCACGTAGCATGCACTTATCACGTTAACACCACTGACGACTCCAAGCCCAGTACGCAGGATTTGTGGGGAAGGGGTCAAAAATAGAAAAATCTGTCCAACACACATATGTCTCACCTACTTTGCCCCTTCTTACCCTTGCATGTTGTATAAGTATTTGCTATGTCCTGTCGCTTGGTCCATGCCTGTAAAAAAAATTGCAGTCAGATTTTCGCTCTATGGGCTCTACAATCTTACTATTTCCTCCAGCCCCCTGCCCAGATGGCCCATACAGGTCTGCCTATTTTTCACCTGCAGACGGCCTGGCCTGTATCTAGCCATAAGACCAGTTGTAACAAAAGCCATAAGGAACTGTTGCTTTGATCAATATGGAAAGGGTGAGAGAACAGAGTTGCACCAATAACCAATCCAATTTTATATCAACAAGCGTTGAGAGTGAAAGACTCTCATTTAGCCCCCAGTGGTTTTGATGAAAAAACAAAGCTGAAATGTGAATCCCCCTAAAGACAAACCTGCTCTTAAGAATGAAATTACTGTTTTAGCTTTAAGATGAGGACAATTTTTGAAAAAAAATTGTAATGCAGACTGAATGCTTTTTCTAAGTTTTGCGTTCAGTATTCCCCCCATATACATGGTGGTTAGGGACCAGAGACACCAGTGAATACGAGAATACAGACAACCACCCTCCAACTCTGCAGCTGAAGAATGTCCGTCACCAATCCTTACTCCTCAAAAACCCTTCTGAAACATTTCTGATGTTTTGTAAAACATTTATTAAAGAATATTACATAATTAAAGCCGCAAGCGGCGTTGTATGGCCCGCAGACGCAACCCGCCTTCCACGCCCAACTCTACGCACCACCGCCACCCTCACCGCTCTCACCGCCCACCTTTGATGAGGGATAGAAAAAGCGGCATAAGCCAATAATGCTAACTATGCTAATCATGCTAGCTATGCTAATTTGGCTAAAAGTGCTAGCATAGCGATCAGCATCATCAACTCGTTCGGAAAAACACATTACCTAAAATGCTAATTATGCTAACTATGCTAGCTATGCTAATTTGGCTAAAAGTTCTAGCATAGCGATCAGCATCATCAACTCGCTCGGAAAAACACATTACCTAAAATGCTAATTATGCTAACTATGCTAGCTATGCTAATGTGGCTAAAAGTGCTAGCATAGCGATCAGCATCATCAACTCGCTCGGAAAAACACATTACCTAAAATGCTAATTATGCTAACTATGCTAGTTATGCTAATGTGGCTAAAAGTGCTAGCATAGCAATCAGCATCATCAACTCGCTCGGAAAAACACATTACCCAAAATGCTAAATATGCTAACTATGCTAGCTATGCTAATGTGGCTAAAATTGCTAGCATAGCGATCAGCATCATCAACTGACTCAGAAAAACACATTCTTTAAGATGCTAATTATGCTAACTATGCTAGCTATGCTAACGTGGCTAAAAGTGCTAGCATAGCGATCAGCATCATTAACTTACTCAGAAAAACACATTGCTCCATTGATGAAAGCTGTATGTCATGAGTTTATAAAAAAAACACTTTTTTTCAAAATGGCGGCTTTTCTGTTGATTTGATCTCCATAGCAACCATTTTATGTTTTGTTTGCCTCGGGAAGACGAACGGATTGACATCAGTTTCGTACGAATCGGATAAAGTAAACTTTTTGTTGTCGTTAGCAACAGTGGTTTTATGCTAACCACGCCCACATTCCTTATATGTCCTTGTCCAGTGTTTTTCAATGTATTCAGATCCAGGCATAAATGCATGCATTCAATTTTCACTGTATTGTATTGAAAGGCATGGGAGTTATAACAGTGCGCCACTTTGCTAGCTCGCCACGCGCACGCCGTTCAAAATCTACAACTTCTAATTCCAACATTTTTTCCACAGTAGCTTGCCATTGATGCCCAAAAAGTTTCGAGATGATCGTTGAAAATTCCAACGACAAGTTTACGTTTGAATCTGGTGGTAAAGGTGTTTTTTATAGAAAATTCAAGATGGCCGCCTCTTACCGAGGTCAAAGGTCGACGAAACACCAGAGATGATTGTAGACTTACGCTAGGGACATGCGCGTCAAATTTCGTGAAAATCGCTCAAAAAAAAGTTCATTTTTCCATATTGTGTAAAAACGCGAAAATCTCAAAATGGCCGATTTTGGCACAAAATGGCCGCCAAACCATAGGTCGTGTTGCCATCACGTAATGATTTCAAAAGTTTGGTTGGATATATCCTACAAAGTTATCTGGGTTTCGTTAGCCGATTCTTAAAAAAAAAATCCGAAATTTTTTTTTTTTGCCGAGTCAGCACTTTTTTTTGCGATCGTTTTTTGCTTACCACGGCCATATTCCTTTATCGATTTTGTCGTAAGTGACACCGTTTTGTTCAGTGTGGGCCAGGGAATCGTATATTTCATTTTCACAACATTCCGATAAAATATGTGCGAGCTAGCTAAAATCGTGACGGTTGCGAATTCGCCACGCGGACGCCGTTCAAAATCTACAACTTCTAATTCCAACATTTTGTCCACAGTAGCTTGCCATTGATGCCCGAGGAGTTTCAAGACGATCGAAAAAAATCCCTAGGACGAGTTTTCGTTTGTATCCATTACTAAAGACGCTTTTTTCGGAAAATTCAAGATGGCCGCCCCTTCCCAAGGTCAAAGGTCAACGAAACTTCTCTGGTATTTGTAGAATCAAGCTGTTGGCATCTGTATCCGATTTCGTGAAAATCGCTCTAACAAAAGTGTCGTTTTCCCATATTGTCAAAAAACACGAAAATCGCCATTTCTGTGAGTTCGCCACAAAATGGCCGCCAAGCCGTAGGTCGTGTGGCCGTCCCATAATGATTTCATAACTTCTTTAGGATATCTCCAACAAGTGTGTTTTGGTTTCGTAACTGTATTTCAAAATATTTTTTTTGGCCCCATAAGTGATTTTCGGCCCATTCATTTTTTTTACGGGAACGCTCGCCGTGATGTCATCGTCGTGGGGGGGGTGACGTTCTCTTTGCCAAAAATTCATTTCACATTTATCCCAGGTGTGTGCCAATTTTGGTGAGTTTTCGGGTATGTGGCGGGGGTCAAATTTGAGCTCAAAGTATCCGTTAGAAACCAGAAGAATAATTAAAGCCGCAAGCGGCGTTGTATGGCCCGCAGACGCAACCCGCCTTCCACGCCCAACTCTACGCACCACCGCCGCCCTCACCGCCCTCACCGCCCACCTTTGATGAGGGATAGAAAAAGCTGCATAAGCTAATAATGCTAACTATGCTAATCATGCTAGCTATGCTAATTTGGCTAAAAGTGCTAGCATAGCGATCAGCATCATCAACTCGTTCGGAAAAACACATTACCTAAAATGCTAATTATGCTAACTATGCTAGCTATGCTAATGTGGCTAAAAGTGCTAGCATAGCGATCAGCATCATCAACTGGCTCGGAAAAACACATTTAAATGCTAATTATGCTAACTATGCTAGCTATGCTAATGTGGCTAAAGTGCTAGCATAGCGATCAGCATCATCAACTGACTCAGAAAAACACATTGTTTAAGATGCTAATTATGCTAACTATGCTAGCTATGCTAATGGCTAAAACTGCTAGCATAGCGATCAGCATCATAACTTACTCAGAAAAACACATTGCTCCATTGGTGAAAGCTACATGTCATGAGTTGACAAAAAACCCACATTTTTTTCAAAATGGCGGCTTTTCTGTTGATTTTATCTCCATAGCAACCATTTTATGTTTTGTTTGCCTCGGGATGCCGAACGGATTGACGTCAGTTTCGGACGAATCGGGAAAAGTAAACTTTTTGTTGTCCTTAGCAACAGTGGTTTTATGCTAACCACGCCCACATTCCTTATATGTCCTTGTCCAGTGTTTTTCAATGTATTCAGATCCAGGCATAAATGCATGCATTCAATTTTCACTGTATTGTATTGAAAGGCATGGGAGTTATAACAGTGCGCCACTTTGCTAGCTCGCCACGCGCACGCCGTTCAAATTCTACAACTTCTAATTCCAACATTTTTTCCACAGTAGCTTGCCATTGATGCCCAAAAAGTTTCGAGATGATCGTTGAAAATTCCAACGACAAGTTTACGTTTGAATCTGGTTGTAAAGGTGTTTTTTATAGAAAATTCAAGATGGCGGCCTTTTCCCGAGGTCAAAGGTCGACGAAACTCCAGAAGTGATTGTAGACTTACGCTAGGGACATGTGTGTCAAATTTCGTGAAAATCGCTCAAAAAAAAGTTCATTTTTCCATATTGTGTAAAAACGCGAAAAACTCAAAATGGCAGATTTTGGCACAAAATGGCCGCCAAACCGTAGGTCGTGTTGCCATCACGTAATGATTTCAAAACTTTGTTTGGATATACCCGACAAAGTTATCTGGGTTTCGTTAGCCGATTCTTAAAAATAAAATCCGAAATTTTTTTTTTTTTGCCGAGTCAGCACTTTTTTTTGAGATCGTTTTTTGCTTACCACGGCCATATACCTTTATCGATTTTGTTGTATGTGACATCGTTTTGTTCAGTGTGGGCCAGGGAATCGCATATTTCAATTTCAAGACATTCCGATAAAATATGTGCGAGCTAGCTAAAATCGCGACGGTTGCGAATTCGCCACGCGCACGTCGTTCAAAATCTACAACTTCTAATTCCAACATTTTGTCCACAGTAGCGTGCCATTGATACCCGAGAAGTTTCAAGACGATCGAAAAAAATCCCTAGGACGAGTTTTCGTTTGTATCCGTTACTAAAGGTGCTTTTTTTGTAAAATTCAAGATGGCCGCCCCTTCCCAAGGTCAAAGGTCAACGAAACTTCTCTGGTCGTTGTAGAATCAAGCTTTTGGCATCTGTATCCGATTTCGTGAACTTCGCACAAACAAAAGTGTCGTTTTCCCATATTGTCAAAAAACACGAAAATCGGTATTTCTGTGAGTTCGCCACAAAATGGCCGCCAAGCCGTAGGTCGTGTGGCCATCCCATAATGATTTCATAACTTCTTTGGGATATCTCCAACAAGTGTATTTTGGTTTCGTAACTGTATTTCAAAATATTTTTTTTTGGCCCCATAAGCAATTTTCGGCCCATTCATTTTTTTTACGGGAACGCTCGCCGTGATGTCATCGTCGTGGGGGGGGTGACGTTCTCTTTGCCGAAAATTCATTTTCAATATATCCTAGGTGTGTGCCAATTTTGGTGAGTTTTCGGGTATGTGGCGGGGGTCAAATTTGAGCTCAAAACGTCCGTAAGAAACAAGAAACGTAATAATAATTAAAGCCGCAAGCGGCGTTGTATGGCCCGCAGACGCAACCCGCCTTCCACGCCCAACTCTACGCACCACCGCCGCCCTCACCGCCCTCACCGCCCTCACCGCCCACCTTTGATGAGGGATAGAAAAAGCTGCATAAGCTAATAATGCTAACTATGCTAATCATGCTAGCTATGCTAATTTGGCTAAAAGTGCTAGCATAGCGATCAGCATCATCAACTCGTTCGGAAAAACACATTACCTAAAATGCTAATTATGCTAACTATGCTAGTTATGCTAATGTGGCTAAAAGTGCTAGCATAGCGATCAGCATCATCAACTCGTTCGGAAAAACACATTACCTAAAATGCTAATTATGCTAACTATGCTAGCTATGCTAATGTGGCTAAAAGTGCTAGCATAGCGATCAGCATCATCAACTCGTTCGGAAAAACACATTACCTAAAATGCTAATTATGCTAACTATGCTAGCTATGCTAATGTGGCTAAAAGTGCTAGCATTGCGATCAGCATCATCAACTCTCTCAGAAAAACACATTACCTAAAATGCTAATTATGCTAACTATGCTAGCTATGCTAATGTGGGTAAAATTGCTAGCATAGCGATCAGCATCATTAACTCTCTCAGAAAAACACATTACTTAAAATGCTAATTATGCTAACTATGCTAGCTATGCTAATGTGGCTAAAAGTGCTAGCATAGCGATAAGCATTATTAACTGATTCAGAAAAACACATTAGCTAAAATGCTAACTATGCTAACTATGCTAGCTATGCTAACGTGGCTAAAAGTGCTAGCATAGCGATCAGCATCATTAACTCTCTCAGAAAAACACATTACTTAAAATGCTAATTATGCTAACTATGCTAGCTATGCTAATGTGGCTAAAAGTGCTAGCATAGCGATCAGCATCATTAACTTACTCAGAAAAACACATTGCTCCATTGGTGAAAGCTATATGTCATGAGTTGAGAAAAAAACCACTTTTTTTCAAAATGGCGGCTTTTCTGTTGATTTTATCTCCATAGCAACCATTTTATGTTTTGTTTGCCTCAGGAGGACGAACAGAATGACGTCAGTTTCAGACGAATCGGGAAAAGTAAACTTTTTGTTGTCCTTAGCAACAGTGGTTTAATGCTAACCACGCCCACATTCCTTATATGTCCTTGTTCAGTGTTTTTCAATGTGTTCAGATCCAGGCATAAATGCATGCATTCAATTTTCACTGTATTGTATTGAAAGGCATGGGAGTTATAACAGTGCGCCACTTTGCTAGCTCGCCACGCGCACGCCGTTCAAAATCTACAACTTCTAATTCCAACATTTTTTTCACAGTAGCTTGCCATTGATGCCCAAAAAGTTTCGACATGCTCGTTGAAAATTCCAACGACAAGTTTACGTTTGAATCCGGTGGTAAAGGTGTTTTTTATTGAAAATTCAAGATGGCCGCCTTTTCCCGAGGTCAAAGGTCAACGAAACTCCAGAGGTGATTGTAGACTTACGCTAGGGACATGCGAGTCAAATTTCGTAAAAATCGCTCAAAAAAAATTTCATTTTTCTATATTGTGTAAAAACGCAAAAATCTCAAAATGGCCGATTTTGGCACAAAATGGCCGCCAAACCATAGGTCGTGTCGCCATCACGTAATGATTTCAAAAGTTTGATTGGATATATCCAACAAAGTTATCTGGGTTTCGTTAGCCGATTCTTAAAAATAAAATCCGAAATTTTTTTTTTTTGCCGAGTCAGCACTTTTTTTTGCGATCGTTTTTTGATTACCACGGCCACATACCTTTATCGATTTTGTCGTATGTGGCATCGTTTTGTTCAGTGTGGGCCAGGGAATAGCATATTTAATTTTCACAACATTCCGATAAAATATGTGCGAGCTAGCTAAAATGGCGACGGTTGCGAATTCGCCACGCGCACGCCGTTCAAAATCTACAACTTCTAATTCCAACATTTTGTCCACAGTAGCATGCCATTGATGCCCGAGAAGTTTCAAGACGATCGAAAAAAATCCCTAGGACGAGTTTTCGTTTGTATCCGTTACTAAAGGTGCTTTTTTATGAAAATGCAAGATGGCCGCCCCTTCCCGAGGTCAAAGGTCAACGAAACTTCCCTGGTATTTGTAGAATCAAGCTGTTGGCATCTGTATCCGATTTCATGAAAATCGCTCAAACAAAAGTGTTGTTTTCTTATATTGTCAAAAAACACGAAAATCGCCATTTCTCAGAGTTCGCCACAAAATGGCCGCCAAGCCGTAGGTCGTGTGGCCATCCCATAATGATTTCATAACTTCTTTGGGATATCTCCAACAAGTGTGTTTTGGTTTCGTAACTGTATTTCAAAATATATTTTTTTGGCCCCATAAGCAGATTTCGGCCCATTCATTTTTTTTACGGGAACGCTCGCCGTGATGTCATCGACTTCGGGGGGGTGACGTTCTCTTTGCCGAAAATTCATTTTCAATTTATCCTAGGTGTGTGCCAATTTTGGTGAGTTTTCGGGTATGTGGCGGGGGTCAAATTTGAGCTCAACGGATCCGTTAGTAGACAAGAAGAATAATAATAATAATAAACGAAGCAAAAACAATAAGAAGTTTTTTCCCCAGGGTGCTTCCTATGTATTTCAATGCAGCCAGTCTTTTACTATAGGCTGGGCATGTCTTTTTGGCTTTAAACCCGTCCTTTGAGGGCTTTTTGGGGCTTTTTCGTGTTTTTGTCGTTATTTTTGCGACTACAATTTTGTCGTTTGTGCGTTGGTGTTGTGCGTGTGTGTGTTTTTTTTTGTTGCGTTACACAATTGTTGTGTTGTTTTGTGCTTTGGGCGACTTTTGACCCCATTTTTTGGCGTTTTGACGCGTTTTTTTGACGTTTTGGGCTTTTTGAGTGTTCGACCCTCGTAGCAGTTACAATATGGTCCTTGCAGTTGTGACTGCTGCGGGCCATAATTAAAGCCGCAAGCGGCGTTGTATGGCCCGCAGATGCAACCCGCCTTCCACGCCCAACTCTACGCACCACCACCGCCCTCACCGCCCTCACCGCCCTCACCGCCCACCTTTGATGAGGGATAGAAAAAGCTGCATAAGCTAATAATGCTAACTATGCTAACTATGCTAGCTATGCTAATGTGGCTAAAAGTGCTAGCATAGCGATCAGCATCATCAACTGGCCCGGAAAAACACATTACCTAAAATGCTAATTATGCTAACTATGCTAGCTATGCTAATGTGGCTAAAAGAGCTAGCATAGCGATCAGGATCATCAACTATTTCAGAAAAACACATTACCTAAAATGCTAATTATGCTAACTATGCTAGCTATGCTAATGTGGCTAAAATTGCTAGCATAGCGATCAGCATCATCAACTGACTCAGAAAAACACATTGTTTAAGATGCTAATTATGCTAACTATGCTAGCTATGCTAACAGGGCTAAAACTGCTAGCATAGCGATCAGCATCATTAACTTACTCAGAAAAACACATTGCTCCATTGGTGAAAGCTACACGTCATGAGTTGACAAAAAACCCACTTTTTTTCAAAATGGCCGCTTTTCTGTTGATTTTATCTCCATAGCAACCATTTTATGTTTTGTTTGCCTCGGGAGGACGAACGGATTGACGTCAGTTTCGGACAAATCGGGAAAAGTAAACTTTTTGTTGTCCTTAGCAACAGTGGTTTTATGCTAACCACGCCCACATTCCTTATATGTCCTTGTCCAGTGTTTTTCAATGTATTCAGATCCAGGCATAAATGCAAGCATTCAATTTTCACTGTATTGTATTGAAAGGCATGGGAGTTATAACAGTGCGCCACTTTGCTAGCTCGCCATGCGCACGCCGTTCAAAATCTACAACTTCTAATTCCAACATTTTTTTCACAGTAGCTTGCCATTGATGCCCAAAAAGTTTCGAGATGATCGTTGAAAATTTCAACGACAAGTTTACGTTTGAATCTGGTGGTAAGGGTGTTTTTTATAGAAAATTCAAGATGGCGGCCTTTTCCCGATGTCAAAGGTCAACGAAACTCCAGAGGTGATTGTAGACTTACGCTAGGGACATGCGAGTCAAATTTCGTGAAAATCGCTCGAAAAAAAGTTCATTTTTCCATATTGTGTAAAAACGAGAAAATCTCAAAATGGCCGATTTTGGCACAAAATGGCCGCCAAACCATAGGTCGTGTCGCCATCACGTAATGATTTCAAAAGTTTGATTGGATATATCCAACAAAGTTATCTGGGTTTCGTTAGCCGATTCTTAAAAAAAAAATCCGAAATTTTTTTTTTTTGCCGAGTCAGCACTTTTTTTTGCGATCGTTTTTTGATTACCACGGCCACATTCCTTTATCGATTTTGTCGTATGTGGCATCGTTTTGTTCAATGTGGGCCAGGGAATCGCATATTTCATTTTCAAGACATTCCGATAAAAAATGTGCGAGCTAGCTAAAATCGTGACGGTTGCGAATTCGCCACGCGCACGCCGTTCAAATTCTACAACTTCTAATTCCAACATTTTGTCCACAGTAGCTTGCCATTGATGCCCGAGAAGTTTCAAGACGATCGAAAAAAATCCCTAGGACGAGTTTTCGTTTGTATCCATTACTAAAGGTGGTTTTTTCGGAAAATTCAAGATGGCCGCCCCTTCCCAAGGTCAAAGGTCAACGAAATTTCTCCGGTAGTTGTAGAATCTAGCTGGTGGCATGTGTGTCCGATTTCATGAAAATCGCTCAAACAAAAGTGTCGTTTTCCCATATTGTCAGAAAACACGAAAATCGCCATTTCTCAAAGTTCGCCACAAAATGGCCGCCAAGCCGTAGGTCGTGTGGCCATCCCATAATGATTTCAAAACTTCTTTGGGATATCTCCAACAAGTGTGTTTTGGTTTGGTAACTGTATTTCAAAAAAATTTTTTTTGGCCCCATAAGCAAATTTCGGCCCATTCATTTTTTTTACGGGAACGCTCGCCGTGATGTCATCGACTTCGGGGGGGTGACGTTCTCTTTGCCAAAAATTCATTTTTAATTTATCCCAGGTGTGTGCCAATTTTGGTGAGTTTTCGGGTATGTGGCGGGGGTCAAATTTGAGCTCAACGGATCCGTTAGAAAGAATAATAATAATAATAATAATAATAATAATAATGAAACGATCGAAAAACAATAAGAAGTTTTTTCCCCAGGGTGCTTCCTATGTATTTCAATGCAGCCAGTCTTTTACTATAGGCTGGGCATGTCTTTTTGGCTTTAAACCTGTCCTTTGAGGGCTTTTTGGGGCTTTTTCGTGTTTTTGTCGTCATTTTTGCGACTACAATTTTGTCGTTTGTGCGTTGGTGTTGTGCGTGTGTGTGTTTTTTTTTTGTTGCGTTACACAATTGTCGACTTGTTTTGTGCTTTGGGCGACTTTTGACCCCATTTTTTGGCGTTTTGACGCGTTTTTTTGACGTTTTGGGGCTTTTTGAGTGTTCGACCCTCGTAGCAGTTACAATATGGTCCTTGCAGTTGTGACTGCTGCGGGCCATAATAATTAAAGCCGCAAGCGGCGTTGTATGGCCCGCAGACGCAACCCGCCTTCCACGCCCAACTCTACGCACCACCGCCTCCCTCACTGCCCTCACCGCCCTCACCGCCCACCTTTGATGAGGGATAGAAAAAGCTGCATAAGCTAATAATGCTAACTATGCTAACTATGCTAGCTATGCTAATGTGGCTAAAAGTGCTAGCATTGCGATCAGCATCATCAACTGGCTCGGAAAAACACATTACCTAAAATGCTAATTATGCTAGCTATGCTAATGTGGCTAAAAGTGCTAGCATAGCGATCAGCATCATCAACTGACTAAGAAAAACACATTGTTTAAGATGCTAATTATGCTAACTATGCTAGCTATGCTAACATAGCTAAAACTGCTAGCATAGCGATCAGCATCATTAACTTACTCAGAAAAACACATTGCTCCATTGGTGAAAGCTACATGTCATGAGTTGACAAAAAACCCACTTTTTTTCAAAATGGCGGCTTTTCTGTTGATTTTATCTCCATAGCAACCATTTTATGTTTTGTTTGCCTCGGGAGGACGAATGGATTGACGTCAGTTTCGGACAAATTGGGAAAAGTAAACTTTTTGTTGTCCTTAGCAACAGTGGTTTTATGCTAACCACGCCCACATTCCTTATATTTCCTTGTCCAGTGTTTTTCAATGTATTCATATCCAGGCATAAATGCAAGCATTCAATTTTCACTGTATTGTATTGAAAGGCATGGGAGTTATAACAGTGCGCCACTTTGCTAGCTCGCCACGCGCACGCCGTTCAAATTCTACAACTTCTAATTCCAACATTTTTTCCAGAGTAGCTTGCCATTGATGCCCAAAAAGTTTCGAGATGATCGTTGAAAATTCCAACGACGAGTTTACGGTTGAATCTGATGGTAAAGGTGTTTTTTATAGAAAATTCAAGATGGCGGCCTTTTCCCGAGGTCAAAGGTCGACGAAACTCCAGAGGTGATTATAGACCTACGCTAGGGACATGCGAGTCAAATTTCGTGAAAATCGCTCGAAAAAAAGTTCATTTTTCCATATTGTGTAAAAACGCGAAAATCTCAAAATGGCCGATTTTGGCACAAAATGGCCGCCAAACCATAGGTCGTGTTGCCATCACGTAATGATTTCAAAAGTTTGATTGGATATATCCAACAAAGTTATCTGGGTTTCGTTAGCCGATTCTTTAAAAAAAAATCCGAAATTTTTTTTTTTTGCCGAGTCAGCACTTTTTTTTGCGATCGTTTTTTGCTTACCACGGCCATATTCCTTTATCGATTTTGTCGTATGTGACATCGTTTTGTTTAGTGTGGGCCAGGGAATCGTATATTTCATTTTCACAACATTCCAATAAAATATGTGCGAGCTAGCTAAAATGGCGACGGTTGCGAATTCGCCACGCGCACGCCGTTCAAAATCTACAACTTCTAATTCCAACATTTTGTCCACAGTAGCTTGCCATTGATGCCCAAAAAGTTTCAAGGAGATTGATAAAAATCCCTAGGACGAGTTTTCGTTTGTATACATTACTAAAGGTGCTTTTTTATGAAAATTCAAGATGGCCGCCCCTTCCCAAGGTCAAAGGTCAACAAAACTTCTCTGGTATTTGTAGAATTAAGCTGTTGGCATCTGTATCCGATTTCATGAAAATCGCTCAAACAAAAGTGTCGTTTTCCCATATTGTCAAAAAACACGAAAACCGCCATTTCTCAAAGTTCGGCACAAAATGGCCGCCAAGCCGTAGGTCGTGTGGCCATCCCATAATGATTTCATAACTTCTTTGGGATATCTCCAACACATGTGTTTTGGTTTTATAACTGTAATTCGAAATATTTTTTTTTGGCCCCATAAGCAGATTTCGGCCCATTCATTTTTTTTACGGGAATGCTCGCCGTGATGTCATCGACTTCGGGGGGGTGATGTTCTCTTTGCCGAAAATTCATTTTCAATTTATCCTAGGTGTGTGCCAATTTTGGTGAGTTTTCGGGTATGTGGCGGGGGTCAAATTTGCGATCAACGGATCCGTTAGAAAGAAGAAGAAAAAAAACAAAAAAGAATAATGAAACATTCGAAAAACAATAAGAAGTTTTTTCCCCAGGGTGCTTCCTATGTATTTCAATGCAGCCAGTCTTTTACTATAGGCTGGGCATGTCTTTTTGGCTTTAAACCCGTCCTTTGAGGGCTTTTTGGGGCTTTTTCGTGTTTTTGTCGTCATTTTTGCGACTACAATTTTGTCGTTTTTGCGTTGGTGTTGTGCGTGTGTGTGTTTTTTTTTGTTGCGTTACACAATTGTCGACTTGTTTTGTGCTTTGGGCGACTTTTGACCCAATTTTTTGGCGTTTTGACGCGTTTTTTTTGACGTTTTGGGGCTTTTTGAGGGTTCGACCCTCGTAGCAGTTACAATATGGTCCTTGCAGTTGTGACTGCTGCGGGCCATAATAATGAAACATTCGAAAAACAATAAGAAGTTTTTTCCCCAGGGGCTTTCCTATGTATTTCAATGCAGCCTGTCTTTTACTATAGGCTGGGCATGTCTTTGGGGCTTTTTACCCGTCCTTTAATGGCTTTTTGGGGCTTTTTCGTGTTTTTGTCGTCATTTTTGCGACTACAATTTTGTCGTTTGTGCGTTGGTGTTCTGCGTGTGTGTGTTTCTTTTTGTTGCGTTACACAATTGTTGTGTTGTTTTGTGCTTTGGGCGACTTTTGACCCCATTTTTTGGCGTTTTGACGCGTTTTTTTGACGTTTTGGGGCTTTTTGAGTGTTCGACCCTCGTAGCAGTTACAATATGGTCCTTGCAGTTGTGACTGCTGCGGGCCATAATAATAATAATAATAAAAAAACATTCGAAAAACAATAAGAAGTTTTTTCCCCAGGGGCTTTCCTATGTATTTCAATGCAGCCAGTCTTTTACTATAGGCTGGGCATGTCTTTTTGGCTTTAAACCCGTCCTTTGAGGGCTTTTTGGGGCTTTTTCGTGTTTTTGTCGTCATTTTTGCGATTACAATTTTGTCGTTTGTGCGTTGGTGTTGTGCGTGTGTGTGTTTTTTTTTGTTGCGTTACACAATTGTTGTGTTGTTTTGTGCTTTGGGCGACTTTTGACCCCATTTTTTGGCGTTTTGACGCGTTTTTTTGACGTTTTGGGGCTTTTTGAGTGTTCGACCCTCGTAGCAGTTACAATATGGTCCTTGCAGTTGTGACTGCTGCGGGCCATAATAATATTACACAACATAGAGTTTTTGGTGTTCAGAGCAATAGACTGTACTGTAGCATGACACGCACATTAGAAGTGTCATTCTGCCGTTTCTAGATGCAGGGGAACAAACTGGGGTTATAGCGATTCAGGAACTGGTGGGAATAGCTGTAAAATAATCCTTAGCATTCTTTATCTCTGCTCCCCTCCTCCCCCGCAGCACCGTCTTCAGAACAAAAGTCTCATTCAAGCGTTGTGAGCTGAGTTTTTCTGATGAACAGGAGGAGTCACGTGACTGAAAAAAAAAAATCCACATACGTGAAACCGAAAATATTCAAACGCAAATAAGAGGAGGGGACACTGTATGTGTTTAAAAAAGAAAATCAGTAGGTTCTAATATTTACATTTAAAAAGCTTGAATGGTTTTATCTGTTTAAAATGCAACAAAAATATTTTTTAAAAAGCAACAATGTTGCACAAATTGAATATAATAATGGGCTTTCTTTTCTTGTGAGGATGTGTCTAGAAAAGTAAAATGATGTTATAGTTTTAAATAAGGGTGTAGGAAAAAATAGATTCTGCGATATAGTTCAATAGTTCATGTGGCGATATTTGTATCGATTCAAAATGGTGTTGGAACGATGTTTATTTGATTTTTTTGTAGTGTTCTTCAGCGTCGGACTCTTTGTTTCCCACCTAAACCTCTGACCGCTAGTTGGCAGCAGAGCACACTGAGCCTCTTTGAACAGCTCTACAACACACAAAGCGACTATAAGATCTCAGTGAAGCACATTGTTCTGTTGTTATGAGACACGCACTACTTTTTTATGTTTTTACTTAGACTGGGTACCAAACCAAAACTCGGGGCCATGTTGCTGCACAGCGGCTAATGCACGGAGCACCAGGCAAAATCATCATCACACTTTATTGATTCTGGAAAGAATTAGTGTTTTTTCTTTTATTTTTGAAGTACCATACAGGCTCCTGAACCATTTAAAAGCACTGGAGAAGCTACATGAAGCAATGTTGAAAATAAAACAGCACTGTAGTTACTCAATTATACTTTTAGAACATTATTGGTTAAGGCACATTCAGTCAATCCTTTTTCTTGTACTGAAAAATATTTTGTTGTAGAAATCAGACAATGTTGACTATTCCCTTTAAGAACAAATATATTTGAAGTTACCAAAATAAAAGCACTATGAATTTGTTTGGGTAAAAGGAACTTATATATGAGATACAGTTGCAGTGCTTAACATTGTGATTATTAAATAAACCAAATTTGACCACTTTATTACGATGAAAGACATATTAATATTCAGGTAGAATTGTTTCTAAGTCCTACTCTTAAAAAAAACCCAAAGTATTCCAGTACAATATTGGGATTTGCATCGTATCACCAGACTCTTGCCAATACACATCCCTAGTTTCGATATCCCTATAAAAAATGAAAATAAAAATCATTTTTTTCTCCTTCACGTCCCAATTATTAGCATTTTAACCAGCCAACATTTTGAATGCTCCCACTGTTTATCTCCATTAGTTACTGGGGTGGGAATTGAAAAAAAGGATAGGGGGTTGTGTGTAGATCCGGGCGCGGGGTCTATTTTTATATTGTTGTGCTTCATTTGATTTGACTTGAATTGATTTGATTCAATTTGATTTGCAGGCAGCAACGCTTTAGACTCCAGACTGTGGCTGTGGGAAAAATATCTCATTGAGATGTAAGGAACATGCTGCAGCTCCACTCGCTTTCTTTAATACTATTTCTGTTTTCTGGACCACAGGGGTCGAATGGAGCTTATCCTGTCTGTCATCAGCAGAGGGGGAAGTGGATGGGTCACAGATCAGTCCCAGTGACCTATGAGGCAAACACCCATAAACACACTCACACACACTCATGAGGGGCACTGTGAAGTTGACATGCGTGTGGTTTTGTTTCATGAGGGGAAAGGTCAAGTATCTGAAGCAGATCCAAGTCTGCACTGGAACAATGTAGATTCCAGGATTCACATGAGGCAAACCAGAGCACCACACTGCTGCATCCGATCAATTCAGGGGGTATCTGAACACCAACACCTTTTTTAACATTACATTATTTAATAAACAATATAGCTAGTGAGTTGATTAACAAAAACAGGAAACAGTCAGTGGTTGTTTAGTGTAAAACTGTCAGACTCAAAACTGAAGACGCAACATATAGGTTCTTTTTTAATTTCTTTTTGCATAAATTCATTTTGTCAAAGCAAAAACTTTTGTTGGGTTTGCTTTGCTTTCACAGTTTCCACTCTCATGCAGCAGTTCTCTAAAGCCAGAGTCACATGCACCCATACTGGGGGTTGACCCGTGTGGGTTTTTGGGTTGTGAACCTAAAGCATCCTAAAGTGCGTCTTACAGTTCCTTTGAGCCTCATGCACCTCAAGAGAAGCGGTGACATGAAACGCACAATTGTGTGTGGTAAGTATATTGTGAAGTATTTCAAAAAATAATGTAAGTTAAATACATTCATTACTACGAGTGATGCTGTGGTACAGTGTCCTTAACCCTTGTGCTATCTTGTGGGGTCCAGATGACACCCCCTTATGTTGACGTGTTCTCCCTACCATGACAAAGGTGGATAAAGGTAAAGAGGATTTCATGTAATCCATGGACACCAGTGAAGATCACAAATCATTGAAGAAAAAAGGTTCAGCGCACTGTCTAGTGGGTCTAGATGACCCCACCAAGATAGCACAAGGGTTAAGCCACACTTAAGTCATTAGCACGTACTGCCTGCTTACTGACCGTGTCAATGTCGCTTTCACGCATGGGGTGTACAGGTGATGTAGGATGTTCACACAAACTACACTCTGGTTGTCTAATTTCCTAATTTCTAACAGCCAGGCTGCGCGCAGAGAGAAGTGCACTTTTCACGTGAACAGCATAAAAGGGCTGCTTGCGCATTGGATTTTGGGTTGAAAACAGGGAAAGTATGCGGTACACCCTTACTTATCCTCACTTGTTGTTAAAGCGTTTGCTACGACCAGTCGCTCATCGAAAAAATGTGCACAAATATTTTTGCTGTATGGGATCACTGAGGGGTCTGCCACCTTTATATTTGGTTCAAGCCGCCTGCGTTTCCTGCCCCGTACAGGTTCAGCTATTTTTCACCTGCGTCCACTCATGAGGACGGTTTGGACTAAGCCTTAAGATGTCCTCTAAAACGAAACCCTGCAATTTATTCAAATTCTGAAGCAGAATAGCAGAAAAAAAAGAGGATACTCCGTGACCATGTTGGCTGTGCGGAGGAAACATGTCGTATGTTTAAACATTACTGACAGTTCTTGACTTG
The DNA here is from genome assembly GCA_023969325.1 of Oryzias curvinotus. NCBI lineage: Eukaryota > Metazoa > Chordata > Actinopteri > Beloniformes > Adrianichthyidae > Oryzias > Oryzias curvinotus. The sequence continues at coordinate 8,423,928 of CM043719.1, forward strand.
ATTTTATTGTAAATCCACTTTTATTTAGTGTTTAGAACTGCAGTAAAGCTCTAAAAGCCTGTTTTGAACAACAAATGTCCTTTTTTCTTTTTTTAGCTTTTAATCATTTTAAAGTTAAGCTCTTACCAAGTTGACAGAAATAATCCTTTGAACAGTAAACAAGGGAAAACGTTCAAGTGTTTGCGTAATTGTGCATGAAGCAAAAGAGACACGACCCTTAAAAAAATAATTACGTTTTCCTGCAGCCAAGTCATCATGTAGGGAACCCGCGACCTGACATGGAGATTTTCCCCCTCTTGAATTAATGTGGGTCACAGAGACAAGGAAGTAGCGGCTGGACGGAGAGCGTACCAGGATGTGAATGAACCCTGACATGGAGACTTGATTACCGATGCTTCTGTAGAGCTTTTTAAAATAAATAAATCTGATCTCTAAACATCCTCCGTGTCTTCTATGCAATGTAATGAAACACACACACAGACAGGAATGTGAAAGTATCTGCTGTAAATCCAAGTATTGCTCACATCCGTGTTTTTAACTGACTTTTCATGTGAATTATTATTAATTATATTTTTATTCATGCCAGGTCAAAGGCCGTGTAATCAATTTGAACTTTCCCTAAATAAAGTAAAATAGATTTTAGTTTGAATAATGTTGTGTAAGATTGTAAATAATGGCATAGTGTAATAAAATCCAGTGCTTTTTAGAGATTCCAGTTCCTTTTAAGAAGAAATGAGTAAAAGATTTAAAGTCTGGCCCTGAAACGTATTTTTATCAGTTTTTGGTCGACTGTCACTTCAAACTGAGTTTTGTTCACGCTGAGCCCAAACATCCAGCTCAGAGGAAAAAGCAGCCTCTCCTGGGATTCAGGGGAGAGGAGACACACAGACACTTGATTTTCCTCATGCTGGGTTTTTGCTGCAGCAGCTCACATTCATTGTTGTTTTCCTCTTTCCCCTCCACCGCTATGATTCTCTGCAGAAAAATGACTTTGGGAGGGAGTGAATAATTGGAGTTGCTGAAGCCTTCCAGTTGGCTTCTTTCCTCCTGGCTGTCGGCACTAAAACAAGTTTTCCGATTTGGAAATGGACAGCATGGCATTGAATTAACGGGTGTTTAGTTCATGATATTTGGACAAAAGCGTATCCTCACGCATCCAGTTCCAGTCCAACACAAACCTGTTTTTCAAACACAGCAGTTGAGTGACAGATGGACTGAGGATGCTGGGAAAAAAAAACAAAAAAAAAAAAAAACAACAACAATTTAATCAACTGTCTTTGTAATCGCTGATACTATTCCACAGCTCCAGACCAGTGATGTGAAGTTTCATTTGGGGCGTCATGCCTTCAGACAGACTGGTGGAGGTTGCTTAGCAACTGGGTACAGAAAAAAGATAATGAAATGGCACAAATGCTCACTCCAGCCTTCATTATGTATATGCGAGTCTGCCTCCAACCACAGTAAACAGGAATGTTTCCTCAGATGAACTCTGATGTCTTAACAGTGCAGTGAATCATCCCAATCAACTCTCTGTGTTGCCTCAGTCTACTCAGGAAAAGTCATACAACAAAATAAATGAGATGTCAAAGGGCTGAATGGACCTGAGGGGGAGAAGACGTGCATCTCATTTTTATTCAATTTTCCAAAACCTTTACCATCATCTTTTAATCTGTTCATGCCACTGAACTGCTGCTGCCACTGAACTTCATTTACTCTGTACTCGTAAACCAAACATTGAATTAAAACTTTACACACACACAGCTTAGTGACTTTCATTTCATTTTGAAACTTAAAACCAATAATATATATTTAAAGACTTAGTCAGTACTGCCCTTATGGGTGTTTACAGGCTTTCTGTAAGTGAAAAATCTGCAAACCTGAGAGGGACCCACATTGATTGTAGATTGACGATTGTAGACACAAGTATGTTCTTCAAGGGAACTGCAAGACCTTTATCCTTAAATGCTGCCGCTACTCTCTGTGACCCCCCAAGAGCCAGGAGAACCCAAAAAACACTGCACCTGTACAGGTCAACCTCAGTATGAGTCAACCCCTGCATGGGTGCATGTGACTGAGGCTTAAAGGAGTCACACAGGTTAACCGACGGTGTGAAACCATCAATATCCAAAATTGAAATTACAATGTCTCTCAGCTTTAAGCTCACCATAGGAAATGTTAACTTTTACCTTTTCTGAACGAACCCTGTTCCATTTAGTCTCTATTTGGGAACTAAAGCACAAACAACCTGTGCACCAAATCTCAGCTAAGTTAAATCGATCAAGTCTGCAGCGGTTGTGCTTGTGGGATTCTATTTCCTGCCTTGGCAAAGTCTGTTCCCTTTACTGGAGAGTCAACATCTACACTATTTATAGCAAATAGGGATGCAAGCTAACGGAGTAACAAGAGTTAAACCTCCACTTGTAATTAGAAACACTGTAGAGGCTCACCTTATTCTCAAAAGAAGACAGAGTTAGTGCCAGAAAAAAATGGCTTTTCAAGCCGCCACAGTTAGTTTTTCCACCCCTGATGGATCTGTCATTCGGACGGAGAAGGATTAATAAACTGCAAGGAGAAATGTTGTTGTGTTGTCACAACGCCGTAAAGTCATTTTTCTTGTTCCCATAAATCATGTCAGCCGTTTCCAGCTGTCCAATAACAGGTTGAATTCATGTGTTGTGTAAAATGAACTTTCAGATTGAAAAATCTAATTTATGTAAAAATCGAATTTGCTAATTGTCTGACCCATGTTTTTATTGTCATTTACTTTAGTTTATTCCTTAAATGTATTTAAATGTATAGTCCTTTATTTCAAACAGCAAAACTAAGAAAAAATGGAATAAAACATCATATGAAATATGTAAATAAGCAACTGAAATACATCTTTTTTTGTCACAACTCCTTTTTTGATCCTAACTTAATTTTTATGACACCAAAAACAATCATTTAGGTCACAAAAAAGACAGGTAAATGCAAAATATTGATCAATATTTCTAATAACCTTTGTCAAATTCAATACTTAACACTTTTTTAGATTAGGGTAAACAAAAACAATAAAGAAATGTATGTTTCATGGAAATTTTTGACTTAATGACCATATTTCAAAAACTGATTTGAATGACTGAATGAATGTTTAACTGACAGCAGAGGCAAACTGTGCATAAGATTTGCATAATGACCCTTCCAGCATATTCCGCACTGATCGTTGCAAGTGAAGAAAAGTGGTTCTGATATGAGAAGCAGTCAGAGGATTGAGGTGAAGTCCTGAACACATTTATTTTTACATAAAGCTGTTTTTTTTTTTTCATTTTGTTTAGAGGATTACACATTCTGTTTTAGCTCATTTAACTGGATTAGTTTATTCATTGTTGAAACTACTATTTTATTTTGGACAAACACTTTAAAAGAAAAGATTAAAAAAAAAAGAGATAACCAAAAGGGTATTTTTTTAGATCATTTCTATTTAATTTACCGCTACCAATCTGCTAAACTCGACTTTTGACTTTTTGGTATTTTTCATGACCCCAGCATTCACCTAAACTGACGAGCCAAACCGCATGTTTTTTTGTTTTTTTTTTGATAAACATAACGTTCATTAAAATAATTTCTTTGATCTGTAATATCACATTTTTACCCTTTCTGCTAAAAAGAGGAGGATATCAGAGAGTCCTTTCACACATTTTGTAAAATGTACAACAATGATCACAATGATTGCCAATTTGTTATTTTTTATTTAGAAAATAATGACATTTGATACTGTTGCTCTTTCAGTTTTGATCCAAGCCAAAAAAAGAAACCAACAATAAACGTAGATAAATTTGCCCCACAAGGCAGGACAGAAACGTGTTCACACCTTGACAAATTTCTATTCCAGTGTTGGCAGATTTGGAGTTTTCATAGCGTTTTCTAAACAAAGAACCACACTAGCTGAGTTTCCATTACACATATGCGCAAAACAACATCCAAATTCTAGAAATGGCCAAATGTGCAGCCAGTTCCTACCTAGAAGCGTGTTGTCATCACTATCTGTTTCATTTAATTAGAAAAAAGTGTTGCAGTTTTGTAAAATATTTCAATTTCAAAATGCCTCAGAAACCACCTCCTCCAAGCACAACAATTTTTTTGTCGACAAATGCAAATTTTCCCCCCAAAGTTGTTGTGTTTCCATTAGACAAATTTGTTATTGCAAATCTAATTTGCGCAATTTCATAGTCAATGTAACGCAACTCATTACTGTACAGAGTACAGTACAGAGTACTATAACGCAACTAATGGCGTCTGTAGAAAAGTAAAATTGGTTTATTCTCAAGTGATATCTGTATCACTACTTAACTTATTTGATCTTTTAGACAAATAGATTTGCACCAGACAGTGATGCGTGTAAAATATGATTTCTAAACCAAATGCTTGTAAAGTCTAAAAGCAAAAACATAACACTGCTTCAAAAACGATCCACTTCCCTCAGTAAACAGCCTTCTCCAGAGTCATTAAATATGCGATAAAACATCGTTTGTCACGAGCGATTAAAAAGGAAGAGAAGCATGCCTGCCATCCACTTAATGAGGAGATCCTTTCCGCCCACTTTGTTCTTTTGCTTTTGTTAACAGAATGCAACAACAGAGCAACATGAGGGGTTCAAATCTGCCAGTCTTGCTTCTTATCTGATAATTGTCGTAATGACTGCACTGTTTTAATGGGAGCTGATCATCGGTAACTGTCGCTAGAACGGATACTGATGGTTAGTCCATGCACGCTGCGGCGTATTTGTTCTGTGGCAGCAGAAGTGAGGAAGAGCTCCCCTCCTTGGATGCATGTGCCTGTCAAAGTGAATGGCATGCCAATCCCTTTCAAATCACTGAGAGCTAATTATGTAGCAGCAGAGGAAAGAAAATTGAGAAAAGCTCCTCTGCGCGCTATCAGGACCATTTTCAACCACCGACCTCATCCCTCTGCTGGGTAAAAAGAAAGTGTGAAGCTCAAAGTACTTCCTCCACATGAGCAGAAAGATCCAAACAAGCAGTTCAGCAGAAAGAGACGAAGCCGTTGTTTTTTTTCTAATGAAAGTCATGGCATTTTTGGTCCATCACCTAAAGCAGGGGTGTCAAACTCCATCCTCGAGGGCCGACCTCCTGCTGGTTTTTCAGAAATCCTGTCTCATCTGCTGTTGATTACCTGGATCAGGTGTGTTTAGCCAATAAGGAGCTTTAATGGCAGGTTGGTTAGAAAACATGCAGGACACTGGCCCTCGAGGCCTGGAGTTTGACACCTGTGACCTAAAGAAACAAAATCCTTTTCATTTGCTTAAATCTTTAAAGTCCTTAAATCCATCTCGATTTTTTTGTAGTTTAAGCATTTTTACTGACAATATAAACACCACGGACTGTAAATGAGAACTGGAGTGAGCGACTGTGATGTCATGCATAGAAAACGACTTTCTTCCAGCTTCAACCAACTAAAGTTGATTTGGTCGTCAGTTTTTTCACAATACGGATGCTGCCATGTTGGAGCCAGACATCGTCAGTTAGCAGTGATTGTTCCAGACAGTCTATGTTAATGTTTCTATGGCAACCATTCATTCATTCCGTTTTGTACCTTTCAGGGTCACGGGGCTGCCGGAGTCTGTCCCGGCCACTAGTGGAGGAAGGTAGAGGACATCCTGGACAGGTCTCCAGTCTGTCGCACGGTCACAATCACACACCCACACACACTCTTACATTCACAACGAGGGACAATTTAGAGTAACCGATTAACCTATGAAGCATGTTTTTGGACAGAGGGAGGAAGCCGGAGTCCCCGGAGAAAACCCACGCATGCACAGGGAGAACATGCAAACTATGGCAACCACTCTCATCAATCAGCAGTTTTTTTTGTTGGAAGTTCAACAAAAAAAGGCATCAGAGTAAGAATGGTTATTCTGACAAATAAAATGACAGAGAAATAGCTGTTTATTTCTCAATAGAAGTCAATGGGATTTTGGATTTTTGGGGCCAGCAAGTACTTCCTGTTTGGAACGCCAGGGGGAGGAGGGATTCAAAGTCTTATATAAAGTCAGTGATACACACATGTTAACTCAACCAAAACCCAATCCAATCTTCCTTCTCCCCCTGAATACGCCGTGACAATACTATACACCTGTGTGTGGAAAAACGACCCACATGATGATGCAATTCTGAATGTCCCCATCATACGTTAACTAAAACAGACAGCAAGAGAAACCTGTTTTTAGTATTGGACTTCTTCATGGACATCTTCATGTTCAGTCATATAATAAATAAGACTGTCTTTGTGTGTTTCTTTTCTAACACAAACACACACACACAAATCATCATTTATACAGAAAGGTATGTTTGAAATACCATCCATCCATTTTCTAAACCTGCTACATCCACTTTGGGGTCACCAGGATGTTGGAGCCTATTCAGCGGTAGGGTGCCCCCTGGACATGTCGCACCTCCATCACAGGACAACAGAGACACACAATGTGACAACATTCACACTTAAAGTGTGGGTGACATGGCCTATTTTAATAAGCCAAAATATAGTAAATAGTCTCTATTTCATGTTGCGATTGTTTTTAATATTTTTCGAAAAAGAATAAATAGCGAAAAACGCGATATAAACAACGAGGACGGCCGCCGGCTTCACGCATTCCGCCGAATTCGCGCCGCCCTGTTTGTGACGTAACGAAAGGCAGACAACATGGCTAGCTGAACAGAAAGATGAAGAGGAAAGTTGCGGAGATTATCATGATGATGAGTCACTTTTGCAACCGTATCGATTCGAACCCTTTTGCGAAAGTGAGGAGGATATAGCAGAAAGTAGTAGGTCTAGCAATCTCTTGAAAATGGTGGGGATTGCGTTCGGTTTCAATACTTTTTTATATCTGACATGCATTCCCATATCTTTCATGAGCTGTGGTGTTTCTTCAAAACAATCTGCCTCAAAATGTTCGCTGCATAAAGTTGACGAAGCAGTTGGCACTAGAGGTAAGATCGGGCCTAAAAAACCCGGCCCGACCCGACACAGGCCCGCGGGCATTAAAGCCGAACTCGGACCGAACCCGACCAATTAACTTGATTTGCAGGACCGAGCCCGAAGCAAACCCGAAATTTCAATTTTTTGACAGAAAAAAACCCGCCAGATGTCTTAAAGGTAAAATAATCTATATATTTTTATGATGATGAAAGTTATTTTCCTTCGAACAGAGAATGGTTGCTGCAGCCGCGCGTATAAGCTGCTGAGTTCCGCTGGAAGCTCTGCGCATAGGTTCCTCCCTCCATGACAAATGCATTTGATCAATGAAATAACGCTGGAACACAGAATAAGAGGCCAGACAGAGAGAGTGACAGAGAGATCTTGATGCGCACTCGCTTCATTACGCGGGAAATGCTGCGGCCGCGGCGGTGCGCGTTTGCCTTTTCAGTTTCCCTGTCTGAAGTTTATCCTTGACTTCCTGCTGCTCCATATCAGGGATCCCTGAACAAAATAGATGCGGGCTTGCGGGGAAAGATTACATTCACGACACGTGCGCAGAGCTGCGGGTGGCCGGCGCCCCCCCTTTTCTGCCAGTTGCTGGACCACAGTGTATGTCAATCAACGGTGGGCTGGTGACTGGTGGGAGGGGGCGGGGTCTACCTGTGTGTGTGTGTGTGTGTGTGGGTGTGTGCGCTAGGGGAACGTTCTCCCTCTGAGTAAGAAGAAGCTGGCTGTGCCTTTCGGTTCGTGCGGTAACCGCTCTGACATCCAGGATTAATAAAGAGCTGTTTGACAACCGCCGCCTAAGGAGCTTCTTTGCAGACATTACAATATATTTATTAAAAAAGTCAGCGAGAGAGAAGCCCGGCCCGAACCGACCCGAACGTAATGACTGTCATTTAGAGCCCGACCGGACCCGAAATTCGGACTCGGGCTCGGGCTTAAGATCTTACCTCTAGTTGGCACCCAATTCGCCCTCGTTCGCTGAACTTGTTTTGTCCATTGTTTCAGCAGCGTTTCTTGTTTTGGGAATTTATACACAGATACACTTTCACTAGATGTATTGCTACATCCAGCTGCCACACAACGACTTGGCATGTTGATGATTAACAGATTTAAACACGAGAGAAACGAAGACTACCTGTTTTGTTTACATGCTGTCAATGTCAATGCCTTTTGTGACGTCACAGGACATATCGAGTTCACTTCCAGCCTGCGCTCTTAGCGGCAAATTCAAATCTCTGATTCCTTCGAACGATGTCTATTATTCATATGCTTCGGATTTTTTTCGACGCTAACTATTGGTATCAATAGAATCAGCGTTTAAAGGGCTTTTTTATTTGACAAAGTTGTTCAAACCATGGCATCCACACTTTAAGACCATGGTCAAAAATCCCAAAATGCCACAGCGCGGCAAGCTAAATGACATTTCTTCAGCAAATTGAGCAGGTGGAGTCAGGATTTTACACGGCAGCCGTAAAAGTTTTTAAGCTCAAATTAAACAGCGACTGGAAAATATTTTGACCTCGGACAGTGGTTGCATGAGCACATTTGGAGGTTGTACTGTCCAGTGACGGGCGCATGGCAGAAAGGCAGCAGCACGATGATTGACTGATGGGAAGGTTGCCAAGGTCCCCAAAATCGTCTGATGATCAGCAGGTTTTAGACTATCACCCTCCAGCCACCCCCCCCCCCCCCCCCCCCGTCCCTTTGCTGCTGTCCCACTGCCACTGTTTAATTGTTAGAAATTGCACGGTGTCATCAACAAACCCATGAAGAAAGTTTTTGGACTGTAGGAGGAAGCCAGAGCACCCGGAGAAAACCCATGCATGAACGAGGAGAACATACAAACTCCACACAGAAAGAGCCCAGCTGGGATTCAAACCAGGGCTGACCCCAAGAGTGCTAACCACTACACCACCATGAAGCCCTCAAGCTTAAACATATTTTTTATGTTTGAAATGTTTCATGAGAGAAATGAAAGAAAAATGAATAAATACAGAATTCAATAATAACAACTTATGGAATTTTTTAAAAAAAAGTGCTCATTGCAAAGATTTTAGTGCAGAAAATACTTAACAGAAAAAAATGTAGGTGCATTTTTAGTTCAGAGATAAAAAAATCTACTTTCCGGCAACAACCAACCAGAAAGTACTAAAAAGTTCAAAAGATCACGTTTGGATTATTCCCCAAGTGGAAGAGTTTTGCTATTTATTATTCTCAATAATAAAAATAAACCGTGAAAAACTCCCAACACTTTTGAGCGTTTCCATGGAGGGATGCAAAATAAAATGTTAACTAGGAGAAAGTCTTTCTGCGGCACTGTCGTGGCTCACCTGCATCAATTATCGTGACAGAGTCAGAATGGGTATCATATTTATATCTGCACGCCCTGAAGGTTGGGAGAAGATCCAGGAATACCGCAAAGCAAATATGGTGAAGAGGAAACGAAAAGACACAAAAGAAAAAAAACAGATGTGCCCTTGTTATGCTGAGCTGACAAGAAAAATGTCTTCCATGATTTCCTAAAAGCTTTTCTTGCGAAGGTTAATATAACCTATTTTATCCTGAAAGAGGAAACCACTTCTGTCTACAGTTTAACTTTGACAAATAATAGTTTGAATCCCTGCTTAATGAAAACTATGTCATAGCTGTGCAGCAGTTTCTCCTTTCACAAGTTTGGTATTTTGGAAAACTGATGGATTATTGTCTGCTTTTGATGCTTTTTTTCTCCACTCACACCTAAGAACGGAAAAAAAAATCTGGAAGCAACAGCATAGCAACTAAACACAATAAAGTCCTTTTCGTGGCTTCTTTTACACTTTATGTTTCTCAAGGAAGTGCTTTTGGGTAAGAGAGGTGGACTACAACAACAAAAAAGCATTCAGCATGATGCATCTGCACTGAAACAACTGCCTCCAGGCCTCTGTGCATGCCTGGCTGCTTCGCTCAAGGCACAGATGTTCATGGAAGTCAGCTAACAAGGACAACGTAAGCTGTGTAGCGCCAAGGAAATGGCTGCTTTTACAGCTTGTAGGGAACTGCTGGAAAATGCACTACAGGTCTGACACAGGAAATAAGGCTTTTTCCACTTTTAAGGGAAAAATATCCTGTGTGTTATGCATGTGCAGGAAGTTGATGGGGCTGCCACTCTGGTGTTTGCACATGTGAGGCTGCCCTGCAGCACTGCTCCCCCTTTGAAGCACAACCCTCCACAGGGAGGGCATGCTGGGAGCTCAAACCGCAGCTGGGTCTGTGACCTTGGTGGCATTTTATTTCACCTGTCTGTCAAGCATCAGTCATGTCGCTGCTAAGGACAAATGACAGTTTTCAAAAGCAGTGAGGGGGCTGAACTTCATCACATTATACACTGAAACTGGTGTCCGGACTCAGAGAAAACTGTTTCTATTATTTATTTAACCACATCAATTTATCTTCCTGACTGTCAGTAATGCAAATTTGTCCTAAATAGAGGAATATCCCCCAACCGCTGCATACTACTGAATTAACTACTTCCTGCATCTCCAGAGGACATTTGTGCTTTTCAAGGATTCCGAATGTAAAGGAGTGGAGTTCTGGAAGATGTAAAAAAAAAATGTTGACTGGACATTTTTTTTCCCTCTGGTAGTCAGGACGCTAATCCAATTATGCCTGGAGATCCTTTTACACTCTGCAAGCATAAAATCATCATTGCATTTAAATATAATACAAATATAAATAGTCAATAACTCAAATGCCTCCTTCTTCATCCTGTTTCTCGGGTATCGATTGCTATAAATACAGATAATAGGTATCAACCCTGAAGAACGCATATTGGTCGATCACTAGATAAAAGAGAAGGAACGTTTTATTTTAGTTTAGAATAAGATGCTGAAAATATTTTTTAAGATACCTTTGCTTAAAATCAACTGATGTTTACCTGGAGACAAATGTCTACAATGTTTCCCAACTACTCTTTCTATGGACAATAATCTCCAAAGTGGCCAAGCCATTATAAATGTTCTGTCCAGGGACACAATGACTGTCAAGCTTAAGATTAGAACTAACGGACTGGCAAACAGCTGCCAAAACCCACTGATCCACAGCCGGTGATTTTCATTTTTCAAAGCACCAAACAACTTTTACTATTTTAAAGACCCACTCTAATGAAAAATTGTGTTTTTAGTGTTTCTAACATACTCTTATGGCATTTTTCTGATGATGAAGGACATATATGAGGAAAATTAAGCTCAAATTGGCATTTTTGAGTATTTCTTTATTGAAATTGTTGTGAATCAAGAGCAGACAAAAGCTGATGTTTGAAAAAGAGTAATCATCTCCCAACTTCCTTAACCCCCTCTTCTATTATCTTTCTTTTGTACCCTTATTCCTCATCTCTAACATCTTGTGTATCTCAGGATTTGTAACAGTAACATTTTTGTCCAGTGGCCTTCAGCTATGGTCTGTTTGCTGAGCTGTTGGACAGGACAAGTTTAGACATAATTTTTAAAATATATAAATAGGTGTGGCCAGTGTTGAACATTTTTCCAGGCCGCACTTATTTTGAAAGCTAAAAAATATGTCGCTTTTTAGCCAAACTTAAAATATTTGCTGTGGTACTTCATGACCATTCCTGTTTTTAAAATTACCCCTTAATTGTCATCTGTTTTCGTGGTTGGTCCCACTTAAATACATGCAAATAACGTCAGTCAAACTACAAACAGTTATAATAAAAACTGCTCAAATGAAAGGTTTTCAAAGGAACCTTAAATATTGGAGGATTACTTTATTTTGTATCTTGATTTGTGAAAGATTTAAGAGAGGGAAAGAAAAAGTATTATACTGTATTAGTATGGTTACCTCATATTATTTAGGTAGAATGACGTTAAATATAGTTCATTTGTCGCTTTGACCTGTTTATACCTGTAATCTGGAAGTAAGATTGCACAGTGGCAGAGATGTCGCCATTTTGTCTGAAATCACCGTAAAAAGGGCCCATTCTGATGCATCCACTAGTAAAGGAATAGATCTGTGTACGTCTTTGTTTCCTTCGTCTCAGCTGGAATCTGGATCTAAACTGTACGGCTGGATGGCTCTGATATTTTTCACCATTTTTGTTGCATCGGTAATGTTAGGTTGGGGGGGGGGGGTGAGGGGCTGTAAGGTAGCTGGAGATTGACATCCACAGATGAGTGACAGGAAGTGGGGGCGGGCTTACTAAGTGCCAGTGGTCCTGCCCATGACTCAGAGTCCTCATGAACTCCTGCTGCTTTGCAGAAACTAAATTCTAGAAAGTGGCATAGGTTTTTTGATTTGCCTAAAAACATCATAATCTTAATTAAAGGACAACTGGGAACACATTTACAATTGATCAATGGATGATCAGAGTGGGTCTTTTAATGAGAACGTAACATAATTCGGATGAATGATTCTGCAAGGTTGCTGAAATTGGAAACTTTGTTTGGTTCTGAGAAGTAAAATGCTCCTCTAGTGACAAATATATCTTTAAATGTGTAAAAATGTTTTCTTACCCATTGTTTCTGGATGGGCTGTTGGCAGATCCAAAAAACATGAAAGATTCCTAAATTTTAACAAGCTAAGTATAACTATCAATTGATGTAGACATTAGTTTTAATCTTAGTACTTTACATACAATGTACAATTCTTTTTTTATTATTTGAACCATTAGAGCTTTGATAAAATGAGTGACAGTTTGTCGGGGAACCAAGTTTCCTCGTGCTCCAAGGAGGAGAGATGACACTTTGTCAGGATGACACCATGTCAGTCAAATCTGTGCCAGCTGCCAAACACGAGTCACACTGAGGATTTACACAGAGTACGTCCTCGGCTCTTCGCTGCAACAGTCACTCACAACACGCTGAGGCTGAGTCTCTAGGACTTTTACACAGTAGTCATCTGACAAATTTTATATTTTTTGCTTGACATTCCCAACCTTTGCTTCTGACTAATCCAATGTTTTGAAATTTGGATCTAACAAATGATTTGCATCCCGTGGAATCGGTTTCATTAGCTAGATTAAACTATCATTTTGACAGAACTTTATGTGACCAATGCTGTGTATCACAGGAACAAGTCATGAGGCTACCAGAAAGGATAAAGAAAATGAACAGAAACAGAGAAAAGATGACTGCGAAATACAAACAGAAAGAGCAAGAAAAGAAGTTTCACAGGACTGCAACCATTCCCAGACTAGCTCCCTTGTATTTAGAAATCAGGACAGAAGAAAAGCCTAACATTTGGGGAGCAAAATGGAATCAGGAGTTCAAGAATAGCATGAGAAAGCTGAGCTAAAAATTGGCAGAGATGGACAGCCAATAAGTCTGAAAAGCATTCAGCGCCTCGACGGACACTTGACATTTCATGCGCAAACTAATAAGATCATTAAAAGGAGAAAGTGTGCTCTATCTTTTAGTTCCCACAGCAGCCAGAAAAATGCTTGTTGTACTTCCTACTCAGCTGGTGATTAAATGTATCCCGTCATCTTTCCTGTCAGTCAGTCAGTCAACAGTGTCAACAAAATCGCAGAGATCGAGAAAAACTGTTTTCTTTTGAGCAGATGGAGAGTAAAACCAGCCTCACTTCTACACCCCACTTGCAGAGTTGGCAGGCGCACAAGACGAAAAATGATATCAAAGATCAACAGTGTTTTAAAAGAAAACAAGACGTGTGAGATGTTGGTATTTCCCATTTAACTCCCAGCCAATTATCTTACATTAAATAAAAAAAAAACAACGTATCCACCGTTTTTGCGGTAGTTTGTTCAAAGAGTATTACTGGATACAATAAAATGAAATACCCACTTTTTTTTTATTAAACATGTCCAATAATGTCCTCTGGAACAAAAACAAACAAAACCTTTAGTAAATATTAACTAGGGGCAATAGATGGAGTAATACTGTCAAGCAAACAGTTGGATTATTGGTAATCCTATACAACAATATGTCTCTGAGGCTAAAAGTCGGGATCTAGCACAAAAATCTTAATTTTACGTTTAGGCCCTGGCTCATGGGCAGCAGCAGCAGCAGCAGTGGCAGCTAAGTGAGACTAGCAAATTTGCTAAACCATATAAAAACATAAAAAAAAACACTGTGATCTCCTTGCAGAATGAATGGAAGCACCATGGAGGCCACACTATGCCCTCTTGCTCTTCACAGTGTGCACCCAGTCCAGCCAAAAAGAGTTAATGTCCCTCGACAATTAGCGGTTGTCCCACCCAGTACTTGCTGTGATAACGTGGTTTTCTGTGGGCAGCACGGTGCACAGTGGTGTAGTAGTGTTTCATTCAAAATGTGTTTCATTGATTTATTGGTGATTCTGAATTGTTCCTCTAGGGAGTTTGGCATATCATTTTAATAACGATTCATATTATAATTTGTGGTCACTGATCCGATTCATGGACGATATTGGTTCATTTTGAACAATCCGATTCTCTGACCAAAAATGGACCCAGAACATCTTTAGCTAAAACTTCAACCAGTGTGACTCAGAGAGAAATACCTGCTACTGAACAGTGCAGGTATAGTTTTCCCCATTCCTTGTATTTATTCAAGATAGTCAAGTGTAAATTAAATATGTGTCCAAACAAACAAGTAAACAAGAATGAATGTCAAATCCATTCACATTTTAGTTTCCTAAAGTTAAGCCCACTGTTGTTTTTCTACATCCAAAGAATCAAAAGGGAACATTATTAGAACATTCTAGCACACTGTATGGTCACATGACTTTGCTAAAGTGTTTCCACTCGTCGGACTGGAATGATGGTTGATCAGTTTTTGCTGACATCACATGGGTGCTGTCCACTGTGATGCACTTGGTTGTTTTTAAGTTATAGTAAAATAAATCCTATTGTACCTCCAAGATTATGATCAATAAATTGATTAAGTTGACTAATCGTTGTACCCCTAGTTCCTTGGGATGACTGAAAGGGTGTGTGGCCCTGCTACAGACTGGCACCTGTCCAGGGTGTTCCCTGCCTTCACCCTTTAGTAGCTGGGACAGGTCCCAACAACCCTGTGAGCCCAAAATTGATGAAGGGAAGTTTGGAGAATGCATGGACGATCTTCTTTTCAACCAAGAGACAAAGGTGTAGAAAAAAGTAACTCAGCTCAATCAGTTTCCTGTTATAGTCCATTACATCTTTCAAAGATGCTGAAGTATACTCATGCCTCTGTCAAATCATGTGATGTTTATTTTAATGTGAGAGGAACCATTTACAAAGTATGATCCAAGAGATTTCTTCAAAAGCATTTGACTGTGCTAAATGAATTTTTTTTTTTTTACTGCTGATCAACAAAACATTTCTCTTTGCATCATCTATGGGAAGCTTGGGCAAAATGAAAATATATTCCAACGATCCTTTAAATAAAATACATGAAAGCACATAATGCATTTCCTCCTTTTACACACAAATCAGTAGCCATTAAGTGTTATGAACACAGCCAGACACCTTCAGTCCTGTGTTGACAGACGATAAATGGAACCTTTCAAGCAGCACGTAGGCCGGGGCTGCAATGATCAAAGCGAGTGAAAGCACTATGAAGGCAGGTAGCTCTACAGAGGAGACAAAAGTCTTGTAGGAAGTCCTTGGATATCAAAACAATTGAAAGGCAAGTAGCACCAAGTGCTTCATGGAGTTAAGAGAAAGATAAACACTGTCCCCCCCATGTCAGACATAACAGGATTCACACAGGGAGGTGGAAACACACACATAACAAGACTTCCCCATCCGTTTGTGCACACTCAGAGGTACACAGCTGCACTGCACAACAAGGCTGAGTACAACAATGTGTCTAACTAGAAAAAAAGACTCCTCTGCCCGCCCACACACACACGCACTCAATAGTTTATCCAAAACACAGAAGAAGACCATGGGCGATTTGTGGTTACGAGGGGAGACTGACCAGATGTGGTTTTGTCAGTGCAGCCATTAAAATCCTGGTCAGATGTGGAGGAGTGCCTGTTTTACATATAACGGGGAATCCATTAGCAGAGGAGTGAAAAACACTAGAATCAATCTTTCTTTCTCACCTGAGTAACAGATGAAAGCCAATGACGACCTTTTCTAAGACTTCAACCGTCAAGATCAACTATTATTGGGACTACAAGGCCAAAAACAAGAGTAAAGCTAAGTCATGTGCAATGCAACCCAAAGTGCACTTGACCCCTCCATACTGTTCATTTGGCAGGTGTGATAGTTATGTTCTGTGCTCAGGCGGAATGAAGTGAATCACACATGTAGAGGTGGGCCCACAGCACAATTCAGAGGATTTGGTTCATCAAAACAAAAGTTTTAAATACTATCATATCCAAGGTTCAGATCAAGGTTCAGTCATGTCATGTCCCGTTAAAAACTGCTTTAAAAGACAAACAATAGAGTTTACCTGAATGATATGCTAGAAGTTCTCTTCTCTATAAATATGAGGCATCATAAGTAACAGAAAAACTGCTGAATGTCAGTTTATCCTTTAAAGTAAATGAAATAATGAGCTGCCACTGCATCTGTTTCCCTCTCAAAGTGCTCATTTTCATCTATTCGGCGTTGATTATGTTCTTCTCGAGTTTCATGGACAAACTACAGCACTTCCTCTGTTTAAAAAGAAAAAAAAAGCTTTTCAGTTTACAAAACATCAAGTGAATGGTCACAGAGCAGAGATAATTTAATCTCAGAGGGATTTTTATTCGGTTTAAGGAGCACAAGTTTTAAGGCAATTAAATAATGTTCTGATGCACAAAGACTGAATAGATGTACAGGAAAAAGCAGAACATTAGAACACATCCAGTAAGGGATAAAATGGGTTCAGAAAATGAATGGATTACAACACACAGATCTCTGAACAAAAAAACATCTAAGTAAAGGAAAAAAATGTCTGCACATTTGCAGGCTCGATGAACACAAGGACATCCATCCATCCATCCATCCATCCATCCATCCATCCATTCAGCTTCTAGTTTGCTTTGAGCAGAGATGGGATGCACCCTGGACAGCTCTCCAGTCCATCACACACTCATAGCTAAGAGACCATTTCCGATTCACCAAACTATCCATGGCAAACGTTTTTGAACTGTAGGAGGAAGCCCGGCTGTGTGCATTCATGAGGGGAACCTGCAGACTCCACATAGACAGAACACAGCTCGCCTTTGAGCCAGGGACTTCTCATTGGGAGAAGAGAGTACTACCAGCAACACATGTGAACATAAAAACATGTTTTAACAGACAAAAAGGATGGCAGCAATGTCTACTTAGAGTCAGTAACAAGTACAGTGGTCCCTTGTTTATCGCAAGATTCACAATCTAAAACTAACACACAATAGGTGAAATTCACAAACTAGTTGACTTTATTTTTCACTACACACTTTATACACTTTTTGAGACAGGTATGAACCTTTTTTACACTTTTTTCTATTGTTTAAGCTCCCAAAGTTCAAACCTTCATAGAAAACTAAGTCTAGGATTATAGAATGAAAACAAAGATCTGTTTGCTATTGAAGATTTACATAAATTTGGCAAACTGAACACATTCTCTACAGGAGACACGGCATGGAGGACATTGATTAAAAATACTCCATTGGGAAAAACAGATGGCCGCCACGAATATACCAGTGAAGGATGTCCTCGTCTCTCTGCTGAACTTTCCCTGATGCCTTTGAGCCAATGTGAAAGCAAGAAGAAAGTCGTCATACAAAGCGTTTAGCTCCTTTGATGACGCTCAGACAAAACTCGTCTCCAAGAAATGTCACATTAGAAATAGTCGTAAGTTGTTGAATTTGTTACTTTTATCTATGTCAGCGCCTCCATGTTGACATTTTCATGTAAATGAACTACACTTGTATTGCTCGTTAGCGCTAAATGAAGCTGTCAGTAAATCTTGCTCTAAATATGAAAAATCTTCAAAGCCATAGGGTCAACAAATATGGATTGATAGAATTCCTCTAATTAAGTAATATTGCCTTTTATATTGTCACTAATCACTTCTGCTGTGGCAATCCCTCCTCATTATCTAGGCTCAGATCCTGATGAAGACAAATGGAAGGCCCTCGTGTGAATCCCCACAGTCAGGTCCCACACGCCTGCAGCTGAGAGCGGCCTGCCAAAGTAAACACGCAGAACAATGCCTGTCAGCGGGCAGAGCTGCGCTCGCTCAACACAGTCAAGACAACACGGCAGCTCAGGAACCGCCAGCAAAGTCTGCAGCTTTACATTCTGAGGGAGACTCCGTTTAATGAGATCAAACACCTCGCAGCTCGCAGCTTAGACGTCTTCTGCACGCTTCCTCCACATTTATTCTTTATTTACATTCCGTCCACATCCACAGACAGAACTTCTGCTTCTTATTCAGTTCAATTAAAGTTTTATTGAAATAAATAAAATGACCTTGTAAATGTAAGCACCTTTTTGCGACGATGCTCTTATTTTTGTAGGTAAAAGCTAAAAAATCCAACTCTTCTCTGAACTGCCGCATGCGGGTGACACGGTTTTTATTGCTTTTATGAACATGAAACAATCTTAACAGCTCACTTTAAATATATATTTTACACTCTCAAATGAAGCAGGAATGTTTGCTGTGTTCAAATACATCTGCTGTCTGCTCAGGGTGTGTTTGAACCCACTCTGTTGAAGGCTTTTAATTAGAACTGCGTTCTTGGCCATCAAGCCATTCTACCACATTTAGAGCAGCTGCAGCGCTAACATTCAACACATTTGTTGAACAAACACTTGTGTTTAATTAGTTGAATCCTATTTGTAGCATTAATAACCCAAAGAGCAGCAACAAAGCAGAACAATGGGTGTACCGATGTTAGCTGTTGTTTGAAATCAATGAGAGAGTACAAAACGTCGTCCATCTTTCCCTGTTTTTTTGTTCCCGTCGTGCTGGCCGTCATAATGAGCACGAAGCACTTCAAAAATGCGGGTGTCAGTCATTATTATGTGAATACAGTTCCCTCCTCGTTAAGCTGTCATCTGTGCAGCTGGCAGCCTGATGGATTTCTTTAACATGCAAAAAGAAAAAAGCAGCTGAATTTTTGCCGCAGCAGCTGTTTAAACCAAAAACACTTCACTGATGGAAGGTCAGTCCATCGACTTTGGTGCCATTTAAAGGATCTACAAGGGATTACACTTTAAACTCGGGTCAGAGAGTGAAGCTCAGTTTAAACAAAGAGCTCTTAAGAAGCTCCACAGAACACCATTAAATCACCTCCAGGCAGCAGGGCGCCTCTAAAACGCAGATAAAACTGCACTCTATGGGCCTTTATCTTGTTTCTCTCTGTAACCCAGCAGTGTGTGCTGGTCAGCCATAAACAGCACCGATGTATCATCACCCTGGTGAATTGTACAGCCTGACCACTTTGTTCCACCATCCAGGGGCTGTGTGGTGGAAGGTGCATTATTTATGCCTCCCTCTTCTCTGTAGCTAGATGTATCCAAGATGAATGAAGAGGAAGATGAAACGCTCTGTTGTGGCTGCCAGAGGTGAAGGGCCCCGGAATGAAAAATCTACCCAGGCTGTCCCTGTTTTCCCTCGCACCCGCCATCACACCAATGCACCAAAAGCTAGCGAGCACCCTCATCAATTGCCATATCCCATCCTATTTGAAGGTGACATGTAGGAAGAGATAGATGTGTGGTTTGCAGCCATTAAAATGTCCCCCTGAGGCGAAAGAGCTGTTTGTGTCTTTCCGAGAGTTACCGAGCCCGTGGTGAGGCAGAAACAGGAGACTCGTGCTGCTGAGCTGTTTTCATCCTAACAGGATGACCCTTTGTCAGCTCTGAGAGGGAACACAGCTGCTCTGTGAAATACATTCGGCACATGAAGGCAGCAGAAAGCTACAGAAACCCTCCTTACTACAGAGCATGCAGGCTGAGCTCACATAGGAACTTATTTAGCCTCAAACGCCAGGGCAGACATTCAGAAAATGGCGCAAAACCTCAAGTGCTTCACCACCCAAATGGAATCTCTGCGGTGAGGACCATTAAGTGATGCTTCCACTACTTAACCCTTGTGCTATCTTGTGGGGTCTGGGGTCATCTGGACCCCACAAGATAGCACAAGGGTTAACCATCCTCCTCTCATGAAAGACTGATATAAGTTGCGGCATTATGTCTTGTTTTGTTGTAGCAACTCTTAACTTTAGGCCGTAAGCTACGTTCACACCACCCTTGACAAATTACGTTCAAGCGACTATTTTCAGTGAAAAGTCTACATAAAAGCACCGATACGCTCATTTTAGGCTTCTGCGTTCAAAACCCTCGCATTCGCGTGTCGCTATGCACATTTTTAAGACCATATTTTTGGCTCTGCGTACAAAACACGAAACAATTGAACCAATGTTTATAGTTAAATCAGGTTGAACTTTGATTCATCAAGGTAGTGACGTATAAATGGCGTCTCTTTGAATTCGCGGAAGTACCAACCATTTGAAAATTGATCATGGAGGAGAAACCAATATTTGGGGTTTGTCCCTGGCTGGAATTCTACGACACCAAGTCTTTCATCTATCGGAATAGAGCAGTGAAAGAACACGCTTGGAGCGAGATTCACCAGATTTACACTGCTTTTGACATTTCACACCAGGCCTCTTGTAGGGAAGCAGTGGCTCAGGCAGTTGAGAAGGTCGTGCAATGATCAAAGGGTCGGCGGTTCCATCCCCTCTCCACCCAGTCAACTGTCGTTGTGTCCTTGGGCCAGACACTTCACCCTCCTTGCCTTGCATGAGTGTCCCGGTGATGGTCAGAGGGGCAGTAGGCGCAAACTGGCAGCCATGCAGCCTATGTCATAACCAAGAATGAGGAGTGAATGAATAATGGACACTTTGTAAGCGCTTTAAAACATCTGGAAAAGTGCGGATAAATCTAATCCATTATTATTTGACATTTCAAACAAGTCTTTCTCTAAAAGTTGGTAGCGCTAGTATCAGGAAGTGACAGTCCAGTGAGAATACCATGGGCTAAACACATGTTCAAGAATGCCTGGTAAAGTTTGACCATTTTTCACCTGCAGACAGCCACCCGTGAGGGCAGCTGTACTAAAACCTAATGCTGGTTTCTAAATGTGGTCATGAACCAAATAGAAATGTCAGTGACACAACCATGCCAATGAGGGATGTAGAACCACAGACCCCCAGTCTAATCTGTCCTTCCATAAAGATATTTCCTTCATTTCTATGAATCGTTTGACTATGTTCTGTACATGATGCTTCATGACACCCATCTGTTTGCACATTTCTTGATACATTAATGACTCACAGACTTTTAAATACTGCACATTTCATTTTTCCATGTAAACATTGTTGACCTCTTAGCTTGTTTTACACAGAAATGGTCAAATCAGAGATTTATTTATTAGCAAATGAAGATAAGATACATAAAAATGTCAATTCATTTTCTTTTAATATTCCCAAATCCCATGACAGTCACATGATCGCTCTGTGTGCTGAGAACACAGCAGGGACGTAATAAGGATTTTTAAATGCTCACTGTTAAAAGAAATGGTTAATCTGGGATTATAAGTGTTTAATGATCACACTGTTGCCAATAAGGTATGAACATTTAAAGGATGGTTTTCACCAGGAACATGGCAGATGGAAGCAAAGGGAGGGAATGCACATCTGAGCGGAGAGAAAGAGGAAAAAGAAGAAAAAGAGACAAAGGCAGCAAAGTGCTGATGGCAGGACGGCGCTGTCCTTGAGAGCATGAGAGCAGAGGACAGATATGCCGCCGCTGCCTGGCAAGCACCAACCCCCCCCCCAGAACAAGAACAGCAGACTAAAAAAGGCCAATTCTTCTGCATGCGAACGCAGCAGCCATGTTTCTGTTGATCAATCCCAAAGGGAGTTTAAATCCAAGGGTTAGTTTAACACAAATAGCTACCTGCTAACAGAACGATCACAGGCCGTCTCTGAAAAAAGTGTAATCAAACGTGCATAAACAGACGGCAGCACTCACGCAGAAAGCTTCAGATGTCTCACACACTGACTTTACTGACTGTGAACCAGTTCTGGTGAACCACAGCTGGAAGAAGGAAAGTCTAATTACAGCTTGGAAGCTGTTTGACAGGAAAACTGCTGCAGACTAGGCGTCTGATTAAACTCTAAAGAAAAAGAAAGACAACAGTCACAACTCAAAGTATTTACAAAACATCATTAAGCAGGCTGTCATCGGTGAATGGTCGACCCACCATTGGATTTTGTTTTTCATCATCTAATTGTCATTTAAGGTGGTTTTTAATGTCAGATCAAGAGTTCATGCTTAAAATGACGCCCAGTCAACATAAAAGAAACAACAGTAAAGGATTTAAGTGGACAAAAAGCCACAGAAAAAGGTGAAATTTGTCTTAATTCTTTCTAAAGCCACAACACTCTGTGGTCATTCTCCACTAAGAAGTTTGACCCAAGTATTTTGACAAAAACACAGGAAAGCCATTTTTATGTTGGCTTTTTTTGTGACCAGAAATAAAATGGATCCTGCGGGTTTACTTTCAGTTGAATTGAATCATATTGATACACTTTTTGTTTTAGACACAGCTTTAAGATTTTTTGTGTTCATTTTATGGTGAAACCACAGATATTCATTCACCTGGCGTGTGAGAAGGACTATTTAACGAGTTATGTGAGGAAGCAGTTTTTGGTAAAAAAAAAACACCTTAAAACTGTGACTATGCCAGCACTAATTTCAGAGTAGCTGCGGATACATATGGCCTGCACTTATCTTAGAGTCTTATAGAAATCCTTCTTTTTCAGCAATATCAAATAAAGGTCCAGGAATGTAGCGTTGGTACTGAGATAATTAATCATCTAGGTACCAAACCATCCTTTCTCTCTGGCTAGAATTCAGACTTCACTGTCCTCGAGAGAGTGGTTTGTGGCCTTCAGGTGGAGATGCAATGCAGACTCAGGTCCACTTGGGTTGGCTCTGCGATGTTGGTAAAGCCGCTTGTGTAGAGGTTGTTTGGTTTCTCCTATATACTGTTGCATTGCATTGCAGTTCTCTTTGCAGTGGATAGAGTACACAACATTACTCTGTTTGTAGCTGGGAATTTTGTCCTTTGGATGGACCAGTTTTTGTCTGAGGGTATAGACTGGTTTAAGATGAGGAGTGAAAGAAGCCATCTTTGTCAAGAAGGATAAACCTTCTCTTAATAAGAATGGTGGTCTCAGGTTTATTCTTCCATCCATCTACGGCAGTGTTTTGAAACCTAAACAAAGCAAACCAGTTCCACCTGAGTCGTTAACCGCTGAAAGAGATGACCAATTTGGAGAGTGAGTCACTGGCTCCCCAACCCCCAGCTGAGGACAAAGGACTCTTAACGACCCGAAATCATGTAGGGTAAGTGGACAATACCTTCCAGTTTCAGGTCTGACTCCGCCCTCATGAGCACATATATACCAGCTCTTAGACCAGCTAATTCAGAATTGACAAAGCCTCTTGGATAAGAGACTAAACGTCTTCTAACTTTAAAAACCAAGTCCAGATGACATCCCCTAAACCTACTACAAAGTTTTTTTAATAGTTATTATTTCACTTTATGTGATTGCCAAAACAAAACGTTTGCATCTTTTACAATTTAGGGTTTATTTTATGTTATACAGTGGTCAGGGTGAATACTTGATTCTGATTGCTAGCAGTGGTAATGGACACCTAAAAAAGAAGTTTGGATCAAATACCCTGAATGTTCTTGTGAAAAATGATTTAAATGTGGGAAAAAAAATAACAAAATAAAAGTGCTAATAAATGATTTAATATTTATTTCTTTTGTAAGTGGCCATGGTTTGAGGAGGAAAATGCTCTGCAAGGTGTCCCGTATCAGAAATTAGTGGACAACCCAAAAGTAGGACGGCTCCTACCTCTACGTCACCCATTCATTTCTAATAATGGATATTTACTTAGGAAGTGGAGAGATAAATGATGACTTACAGACTTACGCGTGTGAAAACTAGTTTATTAAAGGCCAAGAAAATAAAGGAGGCGCCCAGCCTCAACCTCCAAACCAGACTTAAGCTGAAATAAATCAGGATAATGAACGCATTTTTAGAAAGTCAGCTTAAAGA
The DNA here is from genome assembly GCA_023969325.1 of Oryzias curvinotus. Classification (NCBI taxonomy): domain Eukaryota; kingdom Metazoa; phylum Chordata; class Actinopteri; order Beloniformes; family Adrianichthyidae; genus Oryzias; species Oryzias curvinotus. The sequence continues at coordinate 8,447,943 of CM043719.1, forward strand.
AAGCACTTTATTATGTAAACATTTCAGACATTATTTTAAATGCATACATTTCTGAACCTTTCATTAATGCTAACTTTAAACTTCATCGAGAACATGGTTTTTTTCATGCCTCTCTGGAGATCCTTTGCTATTCTGAACTCGTATGAATGAGGTTAAGCACCTACTCTGCAAAGGCTTCTTACTAAGGCTTATTACTGCAGTGCAATAATGACAGTCCAATATATATCCTGACTACAAAAGTCTCCTATGTCCATTTTTATGAGAGGAAATCCACAGAGGAACATGTCGCACTGGCTCATGTGAATCCCTAAGGAGGGTGAGTTGACAGAAAAAAAAGGCTGTCAAGCTAAAAATGGAGCTTCACACATATGCTGGCATTCAATGTGTTCAGAACCATCTGTTAATGTACATACAGGGTTCATCACAGCGCAAAAACATCCATCCCAATTCTGCAGAATTCCAACTAAATGTGCGCGCTGTTTGTGACAGCGTGCAAACTGGTGTTTTCCCTGGGCTGTCGCTCTGCTTTCAGAGACCCCGGCGTCTCATGGAAGAGTGGGGGGGACACACAAACAGATGCTGGGACACCGGGGGATGAAAGCCATGAATTACAGAACATCTGAAATTCTAATCAAAATGCTCAGCGGGAGGGAGGCAACAGCAGAACTCCCCTCACTGCACACGTCAACCGCCCACAACACACAGTTCACGTGTCGCAGAAATCACCTGCTTTCAGTTGAAACAGATACTGCAATTACCTGGAAGGCACGCAAGACTTCCCAACCGACAGTTTTGGCTGCAAACGGAAACACACACACTGTGTGTATCTGTGCACTCTGCGATTCATGTCATAGAAAATTACTTAGGCCCCACAAGCCGCTGAGACAGGAATTCATTCAGCAGTTCAACTATTTTGGTACAAAAACCTGTAAAATAAAAAAATTAAAAATCATTTTTATGCTTTACTGAATGCTAAAGTAACAACCTAAAGCTATATTTTCATGAAAAAATAACCTGAAGAAAAACTGGATATAAAACAGGATACAAAACTGAAAACAAAGAAAATAAACAAGTTTCTTCATCATGAAAACAGACTGACCCACAAAAAACGAGTAGAACACGTCTAACCAAGCAAAAAGAAATGCTTGAGAGGCAAGTTTTTATCTAAGAAGTTGGTCACCAGAGCACTTGTGAAAGGAAAAGAAGTCTTTTAAAATAAAGTCAAGTTCATGTTTTTTTACCAGCCGCATATCTTCCAATAGTGGCCAGTCTCTAAAAGACGCCAGTCTCTAATAACCTGTTTCTTCAATGATTTGTGATCTTCACTGGTGTCCATGGATTACATGAAATCCTCTCCACCTTTATCCACCTTTGTCATGGTAGGGAGAACACATCAATGTACGGGTGGGGTCATTTTGACCCCACAAGATAGCTCGAGGGTTAAAGAGAAGAGAAACGTAAACAGCCAGTGCTAATCAGAAAATAAAACATAAAATCATTTCAATACATCCTGAAATGTTCATCTGGTGTTTTTGTCTGTATTTTCTGACCAAATTTCACTGCAAAATAAACCAGCTGCCAAATTTTTGAATCCACTTGGAAGATACACAATTTAACTTTAATGGAATTTACCTGGATCAAGGGAAATCAACAAGGACATAGGTTTAAAATACCTGCACTTAGAGAACAACAGACATAAATAGAGTAAAAGAAACGAATCTTTTGAAACACACAGTAATTATTTTTGAATGACAAAATGAAGGAAGGAACTAAAGATGTTTTTAGATTGCAGGTCAGATCCACATGTAGCTAACCTTGGGTCTCATTTGCACAAGCTCACAAAATGTTTTCCAAGCAAAGAAGAAAATAAAAAAGTTATTTTGTTTGACCATTGAATAGTTTAACTTGCTATTTAAAACATGTGAATAGATAAAACAAGAAGTGTTGATTTTTTTTATTTCAATTGATCATGAGAGTGGATTGAATGTATCTGAGAGCTGGACCAAATGAGTGTGATGTCATCCATAGAAAATGGTTTACTTTTGGCTCTAAGCACATTAAGTCAATTCTTGCAATACAGACGTCACCATACTGACAGCATTAGTAAGGAGTGATTGGTCTGGGTCAACATTTCTATGGCAACCACTCTCACCAATTGGATGTGAGCTTGTTGAAAGGCCACACACTTATCACTTAAAAGGAGGCTCAGAAGATTTTGTCAGTTAAATGCTTCAAACGTTGGGACGCGAGATTACATACTTGTATTGAGGCATCAAGTCTAAACTCGTAACCCCCGTATCTGTCCTTGAACATTTGTTGTATGTCTATTGGAAGTAAGTTATTTCAAGCTTTAAACATAATGAGTTCTGTTTTAAGTTTAACTAGTTCCCATAATTTCAATAAAATATTCCAGCCTTGTGAGAAATATTCCTGTTCAGAATGCGGTGGGTGGGGGGTGGGGGTGGGGTCACTAAATCCAGTTCTCACTTACAGTCAATGGTGCAGAGTCAGACATGAAGACAAATAAAAGTTGGGATGTAGATGATCAATCAGAGGAAATCTATAAATTCCACCACTGTTATAAAACCCTGTTATGTCATGTACTATGTACTTCAATGACTCTTCATAGATTTTTACAGTGCATTCTACAGCAAATGCTATCAATGTCTCAGTAAAATACCTGCTCACAGGAGATATTACCTTACAGGTTAACGTGCACAAAAGGTTTCACACCTCCAGTCTTCTCACCTTCCAGCAGTGCTTTGTCCTCATGAACACAAGGCAGCGTCAGTCCAAGTTGCCAAAAGAGGCGTGATCAAAGAAATCTTCTGTCATTGCCAGAAATGATGTAGGTAGTAAACATGTGATCAAAACAAGGACGTGTAAAGTGATCCTGCCCTCTCCAAACTTTTTCCTTAACTAAGCAGATACAGGTAGAATGGATCTCATCATGTCTCATCACGGGATGTATTTTAGCTCGCCAGTAGAGGCTGTGGAACACGCCACTCACATGAGGATGAAAGCAACAATGTGACAGCAATGAGATGTGAGGATCTGTCCTCACTTCTCTCTAGGCTCCACGTCGTGCTAGAAAAGATTTGTCCGATGGTCTCTTGGATTTACTATAGCTGACCAGTGCACTCTATTGATGGTACGTGAAGGCGTGAAAGCGAGCACAGCGATCACTGGTAAGACGCCGTGCATGAATGTAGAGAAAACTATCTCTCACAGGTTAATGCTGAGGTCATGGAAAGTCTGAGCATGAAGAGAAGGTTGACAGGCGGAAAATAAATCATCCCAGCATTGTCTCTGCGGGACAGAACGGCCCGTTTCCCACCGGCTTTTTTCCTCTCTCATTAGTGTGCCTGCACATGTGCTGTTCATCATTGCCAACACGGAAGTTAAGCAGCTTTTAGCCTACATTTTTACAGCACAAACTTTGGCCTATTTAAAAATTCTCCTCTTCGGCTTCATAACCAACTGAACACCTTTGTCCCCCTGACGTCGGTACTGTCATTCACACGGATCCGTTTCCTGTCTGCACCGACTGCTGGTGCTGTGGAAGGGATGAGTGAAGACTGCAGGCTGGCTTTCTCTTTTGATTTATCTGCCACCGAGATAAAAGCCAGCGCACACGTTTCTCTCTATTCCGCTATTTTTGTCACTTTAGGAAAACCACGGAGAAGAATAAGCTGCCCATCTACACCAAAAGGGCCCGGGCATGCTGAGCTGAGCCCACAGCTCTCCCAACTGTCAAGAGTGTCTGCTAGTTTGTTTCCTTTTCTCAGAGTGGAGGCTTGATTGTCACTCAGCATCCGCCTTCCCCCCCGTTTCCTGTCAGCTTCCCACCACTCTTCCATCTGCCTCCATGCCAAACTCTCAGCAGAGAGGAAAAAATCTCTTTTCCTCTCTTTTCTGAGGGTCCCCTGGACAACACTTGCAGAAACCAAATCATGTTTTTTAACCCTGCACCCTTCCACCCCGAAACACCATCAGGGCCTCCAATGTCCTCCCCCTAATAACCAATCTCAGCTGCAATGTCTTCAATGAGCTGTTACCTACAGTCTGCATACATGTATATCGATACATCCCTATTTGCTGTTTACGAAGATAATCAGAAAATCAAGATTTTCATTTCCCAGCACTCTGCTTTCCTTGGGCTTCCGTTGTTCAGAGTAAGGTCAGCCCACCTGTTTCTACCCTGTAGCAAAGAGGAGCTTTTCCCCAAACAGGAACAGTTTCTTCAGTCCTTTGGAGAGTCTCGGTTTTGAGACTTCAGACATGGAGCAACAAACCAAACGCTGCAAACTCTGTTTGAAGGCTGTTGCTGCTAGAATTTGTCTGTTGACTGTTCTGCTCTCGACTACAACAGTGTTTTACAACCAGTGTGCCGCGGCACAGGTGTGCAGTGGGACATTACCCATTCACTGATCTAAAAACATTTACCTTCTCCAGGATATCTGTGTTCATCCAAACAGGCCCTGATAAAACACTGAGTAATTAGAAATATGAAAGATCATAAAATACTTTTTTCTTTGTGTTTATTTGATTCTATTGAAGACACTTTGATAAGAATGACGATACCACGATTTAGTCGCAGCTTCAGCTCTGTTTTCGGAAAAGTCCCGCCCCTTTAACTGTCTCCACCAATCATTCTTGGAGGCTTAATCATACGTCATCAGTCTGACCAATCAGAAGTGGTTAAAGTCTTGACTTCCTTGTTCTGATTCTGCTTATAAAGTCTCTCAGTTCCAACAAAATTACCAGCTAAAGCTCGTCTTTAGCGGTGTAGCTTTTCGCGGGATCCGGTGTCAGACCGTGGAACAATTGAACAAAACAATGAAGCTCAGAGAAGCGAGTCTGTCTGCCATCTGTGGCAGCTTTCGCACTATGTCTCCCATGATGCATTGGGTTAAAGTGATAGCGTCTCAGCGTACAATGAGTCTTCCCTGTTAAACGTCTTGAAACCACAATAAACACACATCAAACAGTTTTTTTAGTGAGGTTACATAAAATTGCATGTTAATAAACTGAAGGGAAAAACAACTAGCAGGGTAAAATTTCAAATAATTTAGTTGAAAATTATTACTGAAAACTAAATTAACTTTTATTACATCTTTTAGAAAAAACATTGCGGAGGGACTGTACATCAATACAGACTATAGAGTTTCTCCTTCTTTAATTTTTGGATGCTGGTGTGCCGCGGGATTTTTGTCAAGGATAAAGTGTGTCTTGGCTCAAAAAAGGTTGAAAAACACTGATCTACGAGATGCCAAAGCTATCGGCAGCTCACTTAACACCTGTCACACTGTTTTACAAACATGTTTACAGCTTTTATTTAGCTGCACCTTGTATTTAGGCCACCTTCCAAGGGAAATGTTAAGAGCAAAATAGTTTTGTCAAATATATTCCATAATTTTTGTCAGAGAAAGTAAAGGGAGAGATAAAATAATCAATAAAAAAATGGATATCGAATTTGGAGTGATATTTTTTTGTTTTATTTTTTTGGCCAACCCTACTGTTTCCACACAAATTCACCCTGCTTTTTTATTGGTTCCCATATCTGTCCTAGGATGTCTTCCAGCTAATGCAGACTTTAATTTCTTTGCTACAATCAGCCACAATTACAAAGAACTGTTTAATTTAAAGCTCAGGAGGCATGTTCCCTCCGATTTACCACAAGCCATTCAATTAAAAGCAGATTAGTACCTTAGGGCTGACAAAGAGGTGAATTTAATTAACCTCAACCTATTAGTGCCTTTGTTACGGAGTTACTCAACAAGCCACAATCAACCTACATCTGCAGGTTTCATGTGACGGATGCTGCAGATGTTCCAGCCTCAGCTCAGTGGGGCTAGGTTCTTCAAACATCTTGATCAGTTAGGTCTCATTCCAATTGATGAACACGATTGACTTTCTCATGAAGTGACTGATGGCTTTCGTAAAGACAAGCTTTCTCTGGAAAGATGATACATGACAAAAGCCCTTTAAGGTGTTTAGATCAAAACAAGCCCTTAATTTAAAAGTTAAAAACATCTCTTTTTGTTAGCATAAGTTAAGCTTAAACAACCTGTTAGCAAAGATGAAAAAGATGAAGGAGTGAGAAATTGTTGGGACTTCACTTCATTAGTGGCTGGCAGTCCTTAGGATATTCAAAGGACATGTGTCTTCTTTAAAACTGTAGATGGGGCAATGACCATTGGTGGACTATTGGTTAGGTGAAGAGTTTAAGTCTTTTGATATTATAAGTCACATTGATATTTCCATTGCCATTTAATCCCTTCTGTAAAAATTAGTGGATCACAGAACAGGAAAGAGTTGAGCGTTTCAGAAAGAGTGGTCAGCAAAATATTTTTTACCGAAGATCCGATCAACGGCTGTATGTCTGATAAGCCAAGGATCTGTCACGGTTTTCAAAGATTACAATATTATCACTTTGCTCGCTTGCATAGTCTGCATGCTTTGTGGCAGTCAACAAAAGAACATGCAGCCACTGCAGAGGTTGACAGATAATTTACAGGCTCGGCAGAATTTGTTTCATCAACAAGTAGCAATTCAGGACACAAGTACCAAGGCAAGGTTTTTGCTGGCATTCAAATGAGCAAAACCTAGCAAACCTTTTTTTTTCCGAAGGACAGTTTTTGAAAGAATGCATAGAGGAGACCACAAATCTCTTCAGAGAGCAAGGAAACGTTTGAAAAAGTCAGTTTGTCACACAGGACAGTAACTCACCGAGCAGAGACCTTTAAGTTATATTCATCAGCCCTGAATGAAAGTAACAACGTAAAAGACACCACTTAGGTTTGCACGCTACGCACTTTAGTATATCTGGCCCAAACACAATCTATCCAAAGGCTCCTGGTCCGGCCCATCTGTCAAATTTTAGAATCCATTTTAGCCTACAAGTCAGAAAGGTTGTCCACCCCTGCATTAGACTAAAGTCCCTTAAATAAAAGAATGTCTGATCTGTCAGCTCAGACACATACCAGAGTTTTAAATGTCCCAGTGCTAAATGTTCCCACTCCATCAGCAGCTGTCTTTGACACACAAATTAGAAGTGAAAAGATGCTTCTGCAGCAAAAGCAATTTGCCTTTTTGACTTATTTGGCTGATTAATCCAAGTGCAGACAGAATAAACAGGCCTTTCACACTGAGTCGCTGAAAGCCACCTCTCACCTATGTTTGGAGAGAAAGCAAAAGAAAAACAGAACTACAATCATTTTAGTCCAAGTAAAATAACCCCGCAGATCACTTTCTACACTGGTAAATAAATACAAACCGAGCATTTATCTGCGTGACTGATTATACACTCACTATTAAACATGAAAGACAAACCCATGCTAATAAAATGAATTTTTTCCACTGTTGGAGTGGTCAGAGTTTCTAATGGAGTATTGATTGGAACCACATAGGTGATTGCAGTGGGGCACAAGGAGACCACTTCATCCATCAGACCTGTCGGGGCTCCACTGCATGAGCGTGGAACAACAACACATCATTAAAGACAGCGAGTACTTATTCCCACATTACTCACACTACTTTGGAATGGCAAAAGCCCCCGCCTGGCTCTGACTGTGATTTAAAAGCCCTTCATGCAGCAGGCATCAATATCAATTATTGCACTGGAATAAAAAAAAAACATTTAGAAAGAATGATATATTTAATTCATTCAGATGAAAACGTCCCTATGTAGTCTCTAAAATATTATCTCCATCAAAGTAGATTATAATTTTAAACAAAGCTGTTTGAAAGTGAATGCATATCCCATTTTTCTTCAGAACTTTAATGACTCTTTTTCCTGGAACGCTCCTGCCTCAGATGTCTTAGGGCACTCATCCTGATTTGTTACTGCAGTCTGGCTTCTCTGCAGGCCAGCAGACACTGAACCGGCCTGCAGGGAGCTCAGGCAAGCACTAAGAAATGGGCAATCTTGTTGGTTTTAATTACTTATTAAGTAAAAATGTCTCAGATCAGAGCTGTGATAGTGTGAACAGTGCCAGTATTTAGAATAGTAATAGCCTTTAAATGGAGGGATGAACATCTGTAACTGCAGCTAAGACGGGCTGCAGGAGGACACGTCTCCCTCCACTTCTCATCCATGGGGCATGGAGGGCTTTAAGCCCCGGGAGGGACTGAATACAGGATTTGCTTCGTTTTAGGAGGAGTAAGGAGAATATATTCTCACAGTGCTGTCTTCAAAGATCTCCAGTAAGTCACTATATCACTTTATTTTTTATTTTCAAAGTAACTTATGTAGTCTGAAAACTGTCTACATGCAATAACTAGGAAATGAACACACCGAGTGGAATATTTCACTGCAAACACTGGAGGGTGTTACTTTACACAAAGCACACAAACTAAAAACAATTTTGTTTTTCCATTTATGGAGCAAGATTACTAAATATTATGATTATGAAAAAATTGTAAATAATCCAGGAACCAAACACAGTCCTTTAGAGGGGGTCAAATGTTTTTTGGGGGGAAACAAGCATAAATCATTAGTGGTACCAAACACTCTAGGGCAAAAATGTCATAAAAAGGTTTCAGGTTTGAGCCTCCAACTAAATTACATCTAACAGTCCTCACCTTTCATTTTCATTCATCAAACTGTCTTAGGTTTCATTGTTTTACATGCATCACAAAGAACATGAAGCTGCAGGGTGAAGGTTCTACTGCTTTTTACAATGTTGTGAAAGCTGCACAAATTATTCATGACGGTGACAGTAAACAGAAAGTGGGCTGGCAGACGGTAGCAAGCTAACTAGATCTCATTCCGCTGTCTCTGCCTGTATTTTACAGATCAGCCTGCCAGGAGCAAATTTGCCCTACAAAGCAGCTCTTTCTTGACGCTGAGATGAAAGCCCAAGAAGTGACAAGAAGCACATTCAACAATCCCAGCTCTCAGGCTGCAGCTTTGCAGGATTTGACATTCATGAGTCTCAAAGTGAGCTCAGATAGTTGTGCTGGAGAAAAAGTATAGCCACAGAGATAAACAGGCTTTAGAAAGAGAACAACTATTTTTATTCATTGTCAGGGGACAGCTTAGTGAGCGTACTGTCAACAAATTTTGGCTTTAAAAAGCTGTTTTTCTACATATCTTATAGAATATTAGTCTGTAGGGAAACAAGCCTCTGTTAACTTCAAATGTCTCACTCTTCATCACTTCTCTCTTCGTCCTTCATGCTGTCTTTGTGGGACTGAGTCTTCATGTGCAGACAACTGACATGTTCAGGTGCTCTTTTGAGTTATTTTCCCCAAATAAACATGTTTTTTTAGCATTCTTCTTCTCAAACAATGCAGAAAATGTGGTGCATAAACAGTGTCTGTTTTAGTGTTTCATTTGTAATTCTTTTTGTCTTGTGGCTCGCAGTCTAAGTGCTGGTTCATGCCTTTCATCAGTTTAAATATAGATGCTCCTACATGGAGTCTCTTGAATTTCCTGTTCTATAAACTGTGAACAATAACATTCAGACATAATAAATGCCTTTCGGTTTAAGATCCACTAAATACAAAGTTTATTTTTGCTCATTTCATTCAACTTTGGACATCTTGATTGCCTAGAAATGCTTTTCGGTGCTTATCTAGGTTCTCCCTGGTATTATTTACATTCAAATCCATCTAACAGCAGAAAAAAAGTTTGCCTTTCAGACAAAGAAAAGGGTGAACAGGATTTTAAAATGCCTAATACAAGGGAACCATGCAAAGCAGCAAAAAACTGCCCTTTATGAAAAAGTACGGTGGCCCAGAGGTGCAAGACACGTTTACATTTAAGATACAACAACAAATCCCAGTACATATGAATAAATAATGAAACACAAAAGCAAACTACAAAACACAATAGCAAACCACGAAACACTACAGTAAACCACGAAACACAACAGTAAATCACGAAACACAACAGTAAACCACGAAACACAACAGTAAATCACGAAACACAACAGAAAACCACGAAACACAACAGCAAACTATGAAACTATGAAACACAACAGTAAATCACGAAACACAACAGCAAACCATGAAATACAACAGCAAACTACGAAACATAACAGTAAACCACGAAACACAACAACAGCATACAAAACACAACAGCAAACCACGAAACACAACAACAAACTACAAAACACAACAGCAAACCACGAAACACAACAACAAACCACGAAACACAACAACAAACCACGAAACATAACAGTAAACCACGAAACACAACAACAAACTACAAAACACAATACCAAACCACTAAACACAATAGCAAACCACGAAACACAACAACAAACCACGAAACAACAGCAAACCACGAAACATAACAGTAAACCACGAAACACAACAACAAACTACAAAACACAATAGCAAACCACGAAACACAATAGCAAACCACGAAACACAACAACAAACCACGAAACACAACAACAAACCACGAAACACAACAGTAAACCACGAAACACAATAGCAAACCAAGAAACACAACAACAAACCACGAAACATAACAGTAAACCACGAAACACAACAACAAACTACAAAACACAATAGCAAACCACGAAACACAATAGCAAACCACGAAACACAACAACAAACCACGAAACACAACAACAAACCACGAAACACAACAGTAAATCACGAAACACAACAACAAACCACGAAACACAACAGTAAACCACGAAACACAATAGCAAACCAAGAAACACAACAACAAACCACGAAACATAACAGTAAACCACGAAACACAACAACAAACTACAAAACACAATAGCAAACCACGAAACACAATAGCAAACCACGAAACACAACAACAAACCACGAAACACAACAACAAACCACGAAACACAATAGCAAACCACGAAACACAACAGTAAATCACGAAACACAACAGTAAACCACGAAACACAACAGTAAACCACGAAACACAATAGCGCATCACGTTTCATGATTTACTGTTGTGTTTTGTGATTTGCTGTTGTGTTTCGCTATTTGCTGTTGTGTTTCAGTATTTGTTTATTTGTACTGTGATTTTTTGTCGTATCTTAAATGTAAACGTGTCTTGCACATCTCGGCCATTGTAAAAAAGACCCCTTGACCTCTTTAAATGTATAAACATTTCAGGAAATGTATTTTCAAAGCATATAAAAATAACCCCAGACCTGCTGTAACTAATTCAGAATGTGTGCAACATTAAACAAACAGCAGATGTTGGGTTTGCAAAGCATTTAATGATAAAGTGTTTCAGTGATCAGTTCAATTACATATGCAGTGTCTTCTTGTCAGGGCTCAGTTCGTTTAATTAAGCACTCAACTGAACAGTTTTGGAAGACAACGAAAAGAAAAAAAATGCAGCCTTAGGAAATGAAAACAAAACACACCACTGCCTAAAACAGGGGAAAGGCATGCAGCTTTTATCTCCATCCTCACCACTTAACTGATGCATGAAATGTAAAATGTTAAAAAGATTAGTTTTACTTGGATGGATGTAAATAATAAAATAAATTCCAAATCACCACCAATAAGTTTGATGGCTTTTATTTTTTAGACTGAAAAATCAACAAAAATTACAAAAGGGATTTTTTTCTGTGTATCATGGTTTTTCAATGAATAATAGATTTTTTACAAATTTTTTTTTTTACTTTTTATGACATGAAAAAGCTGCAGAATATTATATTTCCTTCATTTAATAGAATATTAAATGCATTAATTATCATTTAAAGTCAGGTAGAGTTTGATTTGAATGAAAAGGAGTGTGAAGAAGCAAATTGATAGAATCCCACCCCCACTGCATTATTTATTTATTTATTTATTTATTTATTATATAGTTGTAATAATCCAGTTCTTATGAGATCAAATTCAGATTATTTATGAAGTAACAAAATGGGGTGCTTTTTTACTATCTTTAGAAAACTTTCTCACATCATTTCATTGAGATTTAATATAAATCCCACTTCATGACAGTTGTGTTATACTCATTGATTATCATCTGAATACATGATCACATTAATCAAGTAGTCATCACTATACATTGCTAATCAAGTAAAAGAAACCAATATCAATGACTGTCATCAGAAAATATTTTCAAATCAGTTCAGTAAACACTGATATATAATCACACGTCATGTAACAGATATGAAATACTCATTGATTATCATCAAAAATGTATTTTCAATTCATTTTTAAATCCCTTTGAATAATTTACAATAAATATTTGAAATACTATCAATTTAATCATCTACTTTATTTTAGCATAAGAAGGAAGTGTTTTAAATTTTAAAAATGCCAGGACAATAAATGTGCAGCAACATTTACCATAACTCTGTATAAGACATTTTATAGATAAAGAAAGTCTATTTCTGCAACACATGTTTCACTGAAAACCTCCCAGTTCTGACAGAATGTTTTAAACTTCACCCATTCAGTAAATGTCATCCCGTCTGGTGACATTTATCTTACCTAACGCACTGGTGGTCAGAAGTTTAACCATGCAGCGATCCAAATCAGTTTGACTGAAAGGATGTGCTGTTCCTCATGACTCCTAGGCTCTGCTAGTGAGTGGTTCTGCACATATGAGTCCAGCTGAGACTCTCTTCCAATCACAATTCTTCAGTGTTTGTGTGTAACATGACCAGACTGTGATAACAACCTCTGGGGCTGGAAAATGTGCACTGTATTTCAGCACTGTAGGCAGCACCGGATAATGAGGCAAGAAATGGTCTGTTTTTGAACATATGTCATATAAAAGGCACATTTAGGCAGACAAAAGAGTCAGAGATAAGTCAGTTCATGGTTATTAACCCTGTTCATGGTAACTCTAGAAATTGTTTGTAACACGCTATGTGTTAGCCACATTAGACGCGTTAGTGTATCAACAATACCTGCACCTCCCAACCTTGTTCGTAGCATGTTAAGAAAACGCCTGATACCACCAAAACAAACATTACTTTGACAGCGCTAACTCCTAACCTTGTTAGTGACACGTAAAAAGCAGTCCAACACTGCTACATGTTAGCCACATTTGCATATTTACAATAAAACATGACCTTGTTTGACATCGGTATAACAAAGAAACCTTTGGACAAAGCTTCGATATCAGAAAGCGCAAGCAGAAATTATCCGTATTTAAGGCGCTATGGATTTTAAGGCACATGTTTTTTTCTTTTATATTTATTTTAATTTAGGAGCACCTGTCTTATGTTGGGAAAAACAACATTAGAGAGGTGAAGAATGGTACATCCACATTATGTTTTAGTAAAAAAAAACTATAAGGGGAAAAAACACTACAAAGGAAAGAAAATACTATTAGGCTTAATTTGACAAAGAAGTCATTTCACCAGAATTGCATTGGAATGCACAGTATTTAAATAAAAGATGTTTTTATGGTTGAGAATTATTCATCACTTTCGGAAAAAAAAAAGTAGTTACAGAAAAACACATGGAACTAATTGGCAGCAGTATGGAAACCTTTTGGACTGGGCATTCCATTAAAAACTCGGCAAGTTTTCCACTCCTGGGGAACGTAAAAAAATATAAATGTTCCAGAAAATTAGAACAGACTCGACATTTGCTTACGTTTTTATTCTGCGTATTTATGGGAACGTCCTTGCAGATGTAGCCTGTGACGTCCCTTCTGAGGTTAATGTGTCAGATAACATCTTTTATTCCAAATGAACTTTGATGAATTATGTAAACTCGTAAAAAGATTGTACAGCCCCAGAGGATCTTCTGTCCAGTGACTGTCGACTCACTTTTTCACTCATAAAAGAGCTGATCAGTCATGAACTGGCAGCATAAACAAGCCTGCAGTAAATTGGAGCTTTACACACCCCAAGCCTGGTTACTGAGGCCTTCCTCGCATTATTATGTAAAAAGAGCTAGCAAAAGCGGAAGCTTAAATCTACCCCACAGACGGAGAGTTATGAAACTTGAAAAATAATGACTTGTCTTCACGTTGAAAGCAGATTTTTTTATCTAACTCTAGAAGAATTGGAATTACAAACAAATTTAAGACCAGGGATGGTCTCAATGTTTTTGATCAACTGTGTTTTACACTACTTTTTCTTTTACCAGATAAAACACAGAAGCTGCAGACCTGAATGGGACCTGATGACAGCCACAGGTGTGGCTAAGAAAGTGCATTTAGAGGAAAGTGCTGATGGATGCAAAAACCTAAACATTAATCCTTCTGCTTGATCCTGTGTCACAGTGAGCGCTATTTGTCCAGTCTCTATTCAGTGCTTTGTGGATGAGGATCGGGCAGATCGTATGCTTGGATCATTGTTGATCGTTTAAGGTTAGTGAGAATTCCTGTATCTGAACAAAGGGTCTTGATTGGGCAATTTATTAACCATCCATCACTTCCTAAAACTCATCAAATGCTGCTTTACTCTCAGAGAATAGCAGTTCAAATGCAAAAGAAGTCCCTTCAATTTCCTCCATTGTATTTTCATAAATATATAACATAAGACACTTGAATTGCATTTGATGTAATGGCACTACAATGATACAACAATCATGGGTAATAAAAGGTTAGAGAAACACCACTTTATGATTTAATGCATGTAAGAACTCTGCAGCTGCATCTTCTCTTGTGTCGTTTGTCTTTGGTGATGCTGCAATGCTATAGCAAACCAAATTTCACCACCAAAATTCAAGAAAAATAACCAAGGCAATATTTGACTATTCACAATTATGGATAGATCGCAAGTCTCCCTGACTTTACACACATGATATGCTTTTGGCATAAGATAACTGTCAATAAGAAATGTATGCATAAACACAAAATTATGCACAAATGAATACTTTATGCAGAAATTAAAATTCTTTCAGAGTATTTTGAAAACTATTACTGAAGGAAGAGCAAAAAATTTGCCAAACCCCCTGTGCCAATCAGTGAAGGCTGATTCGCTGTGGGGACTCCTGATGGGATGTGCGGAAAGGAGAAACAACAACAATTGTGGACGAATGGTGTTTGAAAAAGAGCTCATTTGTTATGTAGAAAATACATTGGGTGGGACACAAGTTCCATGTTCCCCTTAAACAGAGAGCTCTCAGCAACGAGGAGGGAAAGTGGGGTGGGGTTGTACCACCGGAACTCGGGCAAGTTTCTAATGCGCTCCTGCCGCTCTTCAGTAACTGACGTCCTAGTGTAAACATTGTATAATCATAATAAAAAGACCACTGGGAACGCTTTCCAAAAAGATTAAAACATGACTGGAGTGGGACTTTAATGTTTAGTTGACTATCAAACAAAGAAATCTAATGGTTAACAGCTAAACAGTAAGTATGAAGCTAGTGATGATCACTGCTGCATCCTAGAGAGACTCCAGGCTTAGAGTTTACCCCTTTGAGCCCCAGATCATCTTGCTTTCATTAAAGTTTCTGAGACACACACACTTTTTTTTTTAAATGAACTCGGCTGGAACTGAAGCTTGAGAGGAAAAAATGTGACAAGGAAATATGGGCATATTAAACATTCAGATAAAAGCAGAACGGCATGTTATAGGGAAAAGAAAACAGTGGAAAAGTTTCTGACTTAATGTGAAATGAACTCAGAGTATGGGAGCAGGAGTAATTCCCAACTGTATTACATGGGCGTATTATCCTGACATTACAAGATTGATTAAGTTTGAATTCAGTTTAACAAACTCCTGAAGTCTAAAATCAGGCTTTATGAGATGAGTGTCTGTTTGTGTGTGTGGCTCTGTGATGAACCGGACAAATATCTAGTGGTGATCACCACCCTACCCAAAAAATAGCCAGATAGATGGATGGATGGATGGCAACATTCATTTCCTTCTGGTAGAAATTCTTACATTCTTCAAACTACCATTTTCTTTTTGCACATGTGTAACACATCTTTCCAGTTCATGTTAAAGTTGTGTGTCAGATGTGTGCTAATTGTTGATTTCATGAGGGAAAATGTTTTGCCTCTCGAAATCATTTTTTAAACAATTGTTTCAGCCAAACTGCAGGCGGGCGACATTTTAATAAACTGTTTGTCAGTGAGAAACAGAAGCCCAAACTGTGATAACTATGTAATGCCAAAACAATAATCAAGACATCATTATTCTGTTGGTCGGTACTGTGCGCCAGCCTTGTTCTGACTCTTGGCAGCAAGTCACAACTGTTGACAGTTCATTAGAAGCTAAAAATAACAGCCCCTATTAAAAAAAAAAGGAGCATCAAATAATTGCAGATAATAAGTGCAAAGTCCATTTAAATTCATTTTAATCAGCACATTTCTAACGGCACTGCAGATGAGAATGCAGTAATAAGAGTAAGCAATTTCCGCTTCACAAAGGACTTAACAGGTTGAGAAGATAAGAATGTTAGCCAGAGGATAAAACAGAGATTTTCAATAATTTATTAGAAGATTTCTGTTCGGTAATGGATCTATCAGAGTAGACCTCCCAGTCACATGGTACTAGAAAAGGAGCTTCCTCTGCCTGAAAGACTTTATAGTCATTGTGTACAATATACAAGGACGTTAGTGACGGGTTACAAAAGGGGCGTAGCAAAAATTGATACAGGAAAAATTACGAGAGGATATAGGATTTAAAACCACAGATATTTTAATGGACTTTAGTTACCGACTGGGGCAAAATAGTATACAGTGCTCCTTTGCTATATCAGGATTCACCTTTGGTGGTTTAGCTGTTTCACATTTTTTTCAGTAAAATCTTATATGTATTATTTTTACAGCCCACCTTGTTCTGCATGGCTGTAGAGCATTGGAAATGTTTATTTCTGTCTGAGAAAAGGGTATAAAATGTGTGAGGAAGAGTTTTACAGCTCTAAAACAACTAGAATCCGACTTTGCGAGTTCTTTTTAGAAAGTAACTCCTGCAATAAACCAGGGAACACTGTCTTGAATATTGGGTTAAAACCATTGACTGTATATCTATGAAGACTCTCATTCATCCAGGTAGATTCCATCTAGGGCTGCACGATATGAGGAAAACTTGCGATATGCAATATTAGAGATTAATATTGCGATAACGATATAATTTGCGGTATATAAACAAATAGCAAAATAACCAAAAACATCATTCTGATTTCATTGCAACCGTTAAAAACTATACTCCAAATGATCCTCGTCCACATAGGTGACAAACATCTAACACAATAGGCCTCCATCCAATTGGTCAAATGCATAATTTATTTGATTTGTTAAATGCTTCAAGCTGCCATAAGATTGTTTTAACATATTTAAGGTTTACCATTTATTGCGATTTTCACCGTCTTTTGCGATATGCATATTGCAGAGCTTGATATTGCGATAACGATAAATTTGCGGTATATTGTGCAGGCCTAATTCCATCATAGTAGTAGGTCTAAAGGTTGTCATCTGAACTTGGTTTTCAAAGTGGAAGAGATTCCACCTCTTATCCAAAAGGCTTAGTCAATTGACTTTTATTGAGGTTTTTGACTGATCAGTTTATAACGAATAACTTTCACTACAAAAAAATCTAATGAAAAAAGTTAGAATTAACAAGAACATGTTGAAAAAACAAACGATCAAGACTGGTTTGGAATGTTTGGAATGCCAGGGTGGAGGGATCACTTAGTCCAGTTCTCTTATACAGTCAATGGTTAAAACTGCTTTTCTTTTATACATATTTATACATATAAGCATAGCCCGCTTAGTGGAATTGTGTTGCATCTAATAGGAAACACCAGAAAGCATGTCTTAAGGAATAACAAAGACCATGTGTGGAGATGTTACACTGAGGATGTGAAACTTTGCATAGAATTTAGTGGGACTTTGGTTCCAAAAGGCAGTGCGTTAAGTTAGTATGAACCACTTTCTGCTTCTGTCAACACAAGTTCATTCATAAAATATGCTCTAAGACGCATGATTATGACTCCAAACAATCTGACAATCATCTGGGAAACAACCTGAAAATAGACCAAAGACTACACACTGTATAATCTGAAGAAATACTTTTTTTTTGTCCATTCCAAAGGGAAACTAACAGCTCAGTATCAGGCAAATTGCCTATGACGATTTGTCTAACCTTTAAAAGGGTTGGCCAGGAATCAGGTCAATATTATTATACATTGTGCTTCATCTGCACAAAGGCAATCAATGCTTCATTCTCATCGCCCCACTGGGGGAGGCGTGCAGAGCCCAGAGAAAAGATGGCAGGCTCACAGATCACAACATGAGTCTACAGCACTGAAGTGGAGGCCTGTATCTCTATGAGATACCTTAAAGTTGTGAAAACAGTTTTAAGAAAGAGAGTTTCCAAAATGGCTTCGAGCATTTTTTTTAGGTTACACATATTTCCCTTTATTTTATTGTAAAGCGCTTTGGTACCCTGAAAGAGTTGTAAAGTGCTATATAAATAAAGCTTCATTCATTCAGTCAGAACCTCATTTCTGTGATGTTCTGTGGGGCTCAAATTTTAGGAATATATCTAAAAAAGTTTCAGTCTGAACCTGTCTTGAACTGCTCTCAATTACATTGGTTGGAAGGTGAATCTTCAACTTTGTAAGAAGCTTGCAACCTGTGAAACCAACTAACTGACCATAAAAAAGGGCATTTTAGGTCTGGGGAAGCCTGTTGCACAGTACATGTACAGCAATCATGAAGCCACAAACGCTCATGTTCAAAATACAACGTGGTGTTTCCAGTCACAAGTTGTAGTTGAGAAATTGGTTTTCAAGGCAGAAATTCTGGTTCCCTCCTGCCTGTTTGAATCCATCCATCCATTTTCTGAAGCTGCTTTATCCCTTTCAGGGTTACTGGGTCACTGAAGCAGACTCAGCTACTGTTGGGCAAAGGAAAAGGTCACCAGTCTGTTGCTGGGTCGCACTTTCATCCGCACCTATGGCCTATAGGGGATATTTACCAATTGACCTATGAAGCATATTTTTGGAGTGTGGGAGAAAACTAGAGTGTCCAGAAGATGCAAACTCCATACAGGAACAACCCAGCTGGGATTCAAACCAGAGCCTTCTCGCTGTGAGGCGAGAGCACTAACCACTACGCCACTATGCAGCCCTCTTGTTGAGCGTTTTAGGAACACCTATTTAATTCAGCACTTCTCACTAAGCACTGATATTAAATTTAAATGGATACCATTTGTTATTGTAATTTTTGTACCTTTTAAGTATAAGTAAGTGTTTTATCAGAATCAAACATTTTAATGTAGCAGCAGCTCACAGCCGCAGTGGATGAGCGTCCTTCCACAGACTTCCCGCTCCACTCTCAACATCAGGGGTTGGATTGGGGGAATTTAAACCACCAAAATGGCTCCTGAACACGACTGTGGCTGCACCTCACTGCTCCCTCAGGGAATCGGTTAATGCGGAGAATTCCCCAGTCAGGTGTGCAAAATCTAACCGCAGACAGTTTCTTTAAGCTAGTTGTCTGAAGACTTATCTACAGAAAAGAAATGTGTGTTGATTTCTGCTCTGTTTCTGTGAACACCCGAGCCACATTAACTCCCATTAACGTTGTGTGACTGTCCTTGACACTTCAGTATGAGTGTCAGTTCTTTTGCAATTATTTGTGTGAGCCCTTAATGCACATTTTGAAGTATTTCTACAGAGATCTGTGTCTTTTTGTTTAGCTTTATTGGGTTTTTAGTTTTTCATTGACTTCATACTTTTTTTTGTTGTCAGGATATGTTTTGTTCTTATTTTTTCTGTTTCCTTCCAGTTAGGTGTTACTTTCAATTATCCAGTTGATTGTTTCAGATAATTGCCTTTTTGTCTCTTTAAAGGTTTTTTTTCCCAACAATTTTCATCCGCATCTTTTTTGTTTTGACTGCTTTTGATGTCAACTTTTGTCATACTGACATTTAATCCCAAAGTTCAGTCTTTTTAAATAGTGTTTCAGTTTATTTTTCTTATTCTTTAAGTTTCCTTTATTCACATTCTGCATTCAGCTGTTCCACACCAACATTCCCGATGAATTACGAACACAACTGTGTGTTTAAAAAGTCTGAAAATGCTTATTTTCATAACAAATGTGCAGTTATTGCTTCACACCTTGCAATGAGGTATCGTTGAACACCATCAAATAGAGGCAGGGATTCCGCTTCAGAAAGAAAAAGTCTCCAAAAACAACAATAAGGTGGGAAGCCTTGAACCTCATCCCGAGAAAGACTGAAGAAAACAATGGTAGCTTCCTGTGTCCCAGAGCTGCGATCCCAAACCCCCTTCCACCAACACACTGAAGACAGGGCCTAAGTGGACGACCACGGTACCAACCATAGATGTGATAAGAGGCTGAACCGTTATCTCTACAGACTGAGAGCAGGTAATTTTATTTCACAAATAGCTGAGCTAAGACTAAATCAGTTTCACGTCTTCAGAGCTGTGCCTGCTGAATTATCTACAGTCAAGCCCCTCAAGGGCACAAAACCAAACATTTTCCACTCGGAGGAAAACATGAGGTTACATGGACACAGATTAATGGACTTCTCTTTATACGTCAAATGTGTGGCACGACGCTAATGTAGCATAAACATACAGAGTGGAAGGAAGCTCTCCAGCATGAAGCATGCCAGATCGTCTCAGCATTAGTTGCCATGGGGCTGTCTCACACGATTTAAGGTGTAGATGGTCTAGACTGATGCCGCAATCCTAAACTCTGTAAGACTGAACACACAAAGACAATGTCTAAATATTCATTAGATTTCGAAAAATCTATTCAGGTATTCATTACAGAGAAATTAAACGCCATGGTTGTTGTCTCCACCAGCAGCTGTTGTGACAGTTACAGACTAACTTTAAATCTGTGGTTTATGTCATTTATAAACATAGATTAATGACCAATCCTGGTTCCATTCTCCAAACCCCATTTATTCCTTTTGGGGTCATGGGGTTGCTGGAGTCTATCCCAGCTACTGTTGGGTAAGGGCCAAGTACACCCTGGATAGTTTACCAGTCCATTACAGGGCCACAACCACCCACACATTCACACCAACACTGGTATTTAAAAGATAAATTAATGGGGCACAGATACAAATACATTGAGTTCAATAGATCATCATGGAGTTGTGTACCATACAAGTATATGACAAGATGGTATCGATTACAGATATTTTCAAAATAAAATCCAGTTTTTCAAACAAAATCTAGTGCTCTATATACTTTATCAGTGCTTTATAACTTATTGCGATAAGGAATGAAAAGAAGTTGACAGTGATTGCAGAGAAAACCAAGTTATGTATTTAACTCTAAGACCACGATAAAGAGAAAAGCCATAACCTGCTTTTAAGTCAGAAACTAGCCGTGGTTACATGGGCAAAAAATCTTGATTGGATCAATGGTCAGATTAAAATTCAACCGTGTACATGGGCCCAGAAAACCTTTTTAGAACAAACGTTCCCATGGGTCACACTTTAGGTCGGACTAAAAATTTGGGCATGCGCAGTAGTGTTCAAAATACCAGAAAAAGGAAGAGTCCCACAGTAAACAAACCTTTGGTGTTGTATACATTTATGCAGCGGCTCGGTAATATACGAGACAATTTTCCAAATGTGTTTTTATTAATGTTATGAATATTATGAAGCGCCATTTTATATTTAATCGGTGTGGTTGGTGCTTTTTTTGTGGAAGAACGGAGCTCCCAGGAGAGGCTAACAGGGGCTAACAACATTAGCCTTGCTTGATAAACTCATGCAGGATGTGCTGCAATCTGCATCTTGGCTGCACGTGAATATGTGGGAATAACATCAGCCTTTATTTTTTCGGGACACGACTAGAAACACAAATCCACGTGATTGTTTGAATGGTCTCTAAGGACTGAGCGACATTCTGCTTCGAAAAGTTCTCACACCGCCCCAAAGCCGCTGTGTGAGCTGGAAGTCCGAGCTCTGCTCAGAGACACACAGTTCTCCTGACAGCAGCTAACCGAGAGCGGCGGGACGGATCGCAGTCACACAAACAACAAAACGCACACATAACAAAGCATCCTCCCCTCAAACACAAAGTTATTAATCCAGCTGCTCTGCTCAGAGACAGTTTGTTTGGTCCACCGGCACACGAGCCAGGACCGCGCAGGGTCCCGCTCCTCCCTGGCACCCCCCTCGTGAGGGGTTTAAGAGAGGCGGAGAGCCAAAGGGGCGAAGCGGAGCGGTGCTTTGCACGGGGCCTCTGCAGAGCAGCCAGTCGGTCCTGTTTGAGCTCCAAAGCTTTCTCTGGAGCGAAACACTGTATGCGTGACGTAAAACCAGAGCAGAAGTGACACACGATCGGAATGAACCGTTTACATGAACAACGATCGGATAAACGATCGGTATAACCCACCTATCTCGATCGGAAAGAAATTTTGATCCGAACGAGACTGACCGGGGCAGAGTATTCCGAACGGCGCGTTTACATGACACATTTTCCTTCCGATCAGGCATTCTTTCCGATTACTTTTGCCCGTGTAAAAGCAGCTAATGTGGTTGTAAAGGAGCCAAACATGGAGGGAGATAGCAAAGACTTTAAACATGTAATCGATACATTTCAATGTGAAAAATAAAAGAACAGAACCGTGACTGTCACCCAAAGCTGAAACACGGCAGAAAAAAGGGCGTTAGACCTGAGCTACTGATGGTTTCAGCTGGTTTCTGCTTGATCAAGACTAAAAGGAGGAATAATAATGAACTGAAGCAACTGTGAATTATTAGAAAGTTGAATCTGGTATTACAGAACAAACCAGAATTTCTAAAAGCAAAACATTAACATTACCAAGAAAACAAAAACTTAACACGGAATAAAATAACTTCAAGAACATATAAATAATTTAACTAAACTACTACAGTGATTAAAGCTGGTACTGAAGTATAGCTTGATAAGCACCAACCCTGACATCTGTACTACTGAAGTTTTAGCGATTTGGTTTTAACCTTAACATGTTTGGATCCTTTGTTTGATGAAGAAGAACAATAGCTGATTGGTCTGATACTCAAAAAAGAAGAATATATTTAAAGGTCCATGAAGAAAACATTTATGAGTTATTGTTCTTCCTGCTCTAAACTGAAAAAAGTATCTTTTTTTTTTTACTTCTGTATATATTAAAGGGCTAAAGATAAGACTTAAATGTCTTCTTTCGGAACAGTGGAGTCAGTATTTCTGAAACAGATAAAGCCTCTGCCGAGACATTCCGGCTTTTTGAAATCGCTCACTGACACACAGACAATTGATTCTCCAGCATTTTTTTTTCTAACTCAATAGATATGATGACAGAGGCTTACACACCAATAACCTACTCAGCCTGTGTAATTGGCAGCCTGGGGTTATTCTCCTATCCTCTACAGGGAAACGGCACAAACAGGAGAAAACAGAGCGGGCTATTGTGAAAAACTTAATAGCTTATCATGGGTTCTGCTTGCAGAGTGATAAGAGTTGTGTGGATAGCCTATGGGCTGCTCCCTCTCAGCGCTTACACTATGTTGCTGAAAACCCCGATATCAGCTGGCAAAAGTAAAGCCATTTTAAACCCTCCTTACTGGAGAGCATATATTAATGCAAGCCAGCATGTGTGCAATCTTCCACAAAAACACTCTGGGAAGTGCTAAATCAACAAGGACCCTGCTGGCATTTACATAAGAGCACCCTTTGTTTCTCTGTCACTTCCCCCTTTAGAAAATACCAACACATGCTGAATGAAGCACACTGCCAGCACAGAGTACACCCGTACATAGATACATAGCTGTGTGTGCAAAGCACGAACACACATCACCATCAATGGAAGCTTCAATGAAGTACATTTTTATCCAAAAAGTCTCATCAAATATTTGCAGCTCGTAAAGATGCCTGAATGATTGATGTATGTTTCTATGCAACTTCACCCACTAGGAATCCAAAGCAGACAGAGCAGGCATGTCCAAAGTGCGGCTTGCAGGCCAAATGCGACTCATAATACACGTCGATCAGCTCCCAGTCCCCATTCGACAGTCTCCCTTCACGAGTCACCCATGTCGGATATGGTTGGAAACCTGGCCTGACCAAGAGGGTCGTATTCCTACATTTTACAAGAGAAAAAAGTGTAATTGTTTTTTTTTTTTGGTTCATTTCATCATTTTAGTACACCTTCGTTGTTCATATTAGAATGGAAAATATATAGTCTAATCTCAACAGAATAATTTAAAAGCTGAGAAGAAATCAAAAAACAAATAAAAACTAAAACGATTTGTCAACTGAGCTCATGTAATCTGTCTGAATATACTTCTACATTATTTAAACCTGCTTTGCTTTGCTTCTTCTCTCCACTTCAAGCCAAACCAGCTTCATGAAATTAAGTCTTCAAAGTGATCCAGTGACTCCATTTTTTTAAACGGGCCAGTGTGTTTTTCTTCTAACGTTAGTTCTGCCATAGATTGAACTGAAGCTGAATTTCTGAGGACAAGAAGGTCATCACTTTAAGAATAACTGTAGATTGGAAAGAGCCATAAGTCCAAAACTGGTTCTGTTTGGATCACTGCTGCATAAAATATCAAAAGCCAAATGGACTTTTTTAGACTTGCTTTTTATTGTTATAACCTTTGTAAATATTTTTACCATTAATATTGTGCTATTTTATTGTGTTGTAAATGTAACTGTTGAACCTTTTATCCTACCTTAGGAAAACGGATGAAATTTAGCTCCTGTGCTAACTCTGGCATATTTATGTTAAAGCAGCTGCTGAAAAATTGTTTAATATGCGCTGTCCTAATTCAAATAAATAAATTAGAAAAAAAAAAGAATCAAAGTGCATGTACAACCTAGATACTTCACATGGATCAGCTAGGCTTTCTGTAAAGGACTTTAGTGACGGACCTAAAACAGTCCTCACACCACGGACAAATTTACTAGAGCTGAGGAACACTTGTGATGAGCCATATTACCAATCAATAATGCGATGACAATGACTTGCAATACATGAACAAATAGCCAAATAACAAACAACTAATACATCCTTTCCATTTAAATTATTCTTTCACTGACCCACGTCTACGTAGGAGGCAGGAACATAAGATAAAAAGGCTCAGTTTGATTCGTCAAATGCATAAAGCACTTTTTTTGATTTGTTAAATACTTCGAGCTGCCATGAGATTGTATTAGCATGTGTGTAAAAGTTTAAGGGGAAGCTGTTTCTGGCGTCTTATCACAAAGGCTGATAGCGTGATGACGATAAATCTTCCATTCATTGTGCAGGCCTACAATCTACTACCATCAACAAAACCAAGTCCTAAACTACAGACGTCAAATTACTAGCCGAAATCTTAGCACACTCCCATCAGTCAAAAAAAGGGGGGACAATTTATTTTAACAACAACTAAAGTGCGTTGTTTTGAGGTTTTTATTGAGATTGCAGGAATGGAAGCAGATGGAGATGGAAACATCAGTCAGCTGGCTCTTCTTGAAAGAAGCATCAGAAGAGGGCGAGGGGCGATCAAAGGTTCAAAGCTGCAGGTAAAGATCTGTGCGCTGCTCTGACCAGAAGTCCCAAGGCAGCACCATGAAAACACACACACAAAGCCACATGGAGCCTCGCAGTTGATACCTGTGCCTCCATGAGTATGCGCCATGCTTTTAGGAATGAAAAGGCTCCTCTAAAGACTGAAAAATGTCTGTCCTGGACAATTTTGATGGAGCCATTACCCACTGAAGATATAGTAGGACTCCGGCCACAGTTACGCTTCAGAGATGGCCTTTTACAATCAGCCTCTGCAAACATGAATCTCTTTGCCCCTCACATATCTCTCCTGGAGCCCCGCAGAATAAAGACAGAGCTGAAAAACACAGGAAAGAACCTGGACTAGCACTATTTCCTTCATCCAGACAGGTTATTTTAAATATCTGGCCCTGTGCTAATATTTGAAAAGGGTTAGTGTAATTAAGTTTCAGGCTGTGTGACACATTAATAAATGTCAAGGAGACTGTGGACTTAAGGAGATGTAGGTTTGGCATTAATTAAAACTCAGCTTTGGAACAAAAATATAGCGTTAATCGCCAATAATAAAGCTAAACAACAGTCACATTCTTTTTAAATACTGCCTGAGAATCAGTATTAGCTCCATTAATACATTCAGGCCTTTTATACTCTATTATCCCATAAACAGTGCTTAACATGACTAATTAATGTGTCAGTAAACAAACATGACACATCCACAGCGCAACAGCTTGCCTCAAACTTGGAAACGGATTTACAAAAAGACTTAATAAAATGCTCTAAGACATTTGGGAAATCTCAGTTTCCTCTAGAGTTGCAAACAATTTATTTTGTGTTGCTGGAATTTTTAATAAATTGAAAAGTGTGCAAAAAAAATCCTTCCTTAAAATGGTCTTTAAACTACTGAATAAGACGATATGTGTGTCTAAAACCTACATTAAATTCCTCAAACATATCTTTCTGCAAGACAGGAAATGTAAGACAAATGTGTGTGGAGCTGGAAATCAGAAACAGAGTTTTGACACTTTTAAAGATCTATTGTTAAAGCGTTCCCAGTGGTCTTTCAATTATGATTATGCCGTTTTTAGCCTAAATCAAAAAACCTGTTTCGTTTTCTAGGAAATCATTTCCGCAGAGCGGCAGAAGTTCATCAACAATTCATCTCTGAGTTGTGGTGCAGAGTACGCTTTCCCCACTTCCCATCATCCACCTGTTTAACACGCTCTCCCACTAGCTTACAGCCCCTCTCAACCCAAACCTAATATAGTGTAACAAAAAGTGGTGAGCAACATTGGAGCTATTCACCCATACAGTTTGGAATAGGGATGGGTATCGTTAAGGTTTTAACGGTACTACTACTCTTATCGATACTGCTTATCGATCCGGTACTCTTATCGGTACTCTTATCGATACTTTTTGAGGACGAAAAAAAATAAATAAATAACAAATTAAGAACATAAAGTGTTTTATTTCCTCACTATGCAACAACATTGTTTTTTTAAACAAAACATTTACTTTATACATGAGAATGTTCCAGACAGGATATTTATTTATTTATTTAATCTAATTGTTTTTATTCTTTATGAGTGTGATGTTTCATTTGGTCTTTTGTCCATTTTCCACAACCTTGAATAGACTTTTCTGTCTGTAAAACACCAGAGTTAAGATAAATTAAGTTAAATGATGGAAACAAATTCACTTTGATGCAGACTCCTTTCTATTTTGCCAACTCCATTTATTTTTCTTTAAATCCAGTAAACCCAATAAATGATATTAATTCTACGGATAAAAACTATCATTAGTTATTAATTATTATTAAGTATTAGGAAGCAGCTGATAGTTTGTCGCGGGTCTGGAATCATAAGCGGTGAGTCTAAGCCCCGCCTCTCTATCTGTATGTTGTATTCTCCGCATGCAACGCCCCCCCACCCCCCCTCCCGCTGCCCCAGCCTGTTCTGCACAAACAGCGCAACATACGGTCATCGTAGCAGCAAGGTGACAGCATGGTCGGCAAACGTAATAATCTTTACGCAGAAACGTTAATTCTTAGTCTAGGGCGGCATGTGTCCCCTACAAGATCACCACTGACTGTGTCTGCGCTGCCTTATCTTGTGTGTGTGCGCGCGCGGCGCGTGCTGTCTGAACAACAGCCCCGCCCCCCGTGCACACAAATAGACAGACAGAGCTCTCCGCTTCAACGAGAATACCGAAATTAATATCATCATCTATAATTAACGCAAAATTGAGTGACTTGGTGAGTTAAATATGGCAGATAACGTTTATATTTTGTGGGACACACACACAAAAAAAAGTAACTTCTCCAGTACCGATAGCAGAACCGTTAAGGTCAGGTCTTAACGATACTGCGGTCTTGAAGAATGCGGCCCCGGGGCTGGTTCAATACCGGGGCACGGTACCCAACCCTAGTTTGGAACCAGATTCCAGCTCAGACGAGGAACACAAAAACAGTCATGGATCTATTTGTCTAGAAGTGGATGCATCAGAATGGAGCGGAGCAGGGAGCTATTTTTTTAAACAGTATTTTTCAATCAGCTTCTGATTAACAACAATTTGAGTGAAGAAATTATAAGAAATGTAATTTAAGCTTCTTTTTTTACGATAAATGTCCTCTGTTTTGAGAAAACGCCACAAGAACATCTTAAAAAAAAACAAAAAAATGTTTGTTTTTCAGTTAAAAAAAATTCATCTGATGTTTGTGGAGTGAAACTTTCTTGTAACACTTGTGTGACACGCCTCAATGGTTTCTCAATCTGCTAAAAAACTTCAGTTTAGAGAATGGTTTAATTTAATAGTATCAGTTTTGTTGTTGTTGAAAGCACTCATTAGTCTTGTTTTGATAATAGTTTTCTTGTTAGAGTGTTTGACTTCTCCTGTGCTGCATCCTTCCTGAAGGCAGACATGGGGCCTTGCCACAGTGAATCACTTGGTTCTGAGATGCTGGCAGTGACACACTGTTTAGCCGCAGTTCATCATTTTCCTTTGGCTGTTTGAGAACGAGGAAATGTTCGCCGTGGGTTTAATGATCAAACTTGATCTTCTAAGATAATGCCAGAGACCCTTCAGCATCCTCCCAACCCTCTGTTGGTCCATGACCATGGAGCGGATCTAGTTCCAACAAAAAGACGTATACATTAACACTTCTGGAATGTCAACACTTAGTTACATTCCAACAGAGGCTGATAGATTAACCATTTACTCAATCTCAATTTATGATTTTTGTTTTTTGTTCAATTTATTCACTGAATTTATGATAATGTCAGAGCAATGTTGTCTTTATCTAACATTATAGTCATGTTTACGAAGCAATGACCAAAGCATGCCAATCCGTTTGCCTTTTTTTTCTTTTTTTTTTTTCCTTTTTTTTTCTTGTTTTTTTTTTTTTTTTTTTTTTAGACAATCGTTGCTTTAATATTCATTATGTCCAAACAGGCAACTTGTGAAGCGATGTATAGATATCACTGCTAAAACTTACACTTTAACTACAAAAAAAATATGTTGGGCTAAAGTCAGAAAAGAAAATGCACTTTTAAGTAGATGAATAACAAAACGTAAAAGAAAATTATCCAATTTTCCAAAACAAAAGTCAGTGGCAATTTTTTTTGGATAAATATATAAATAAAAAACAACTTATTCTCTTAAATCTTGTTGAATTTTCAACTGGAAACATCTGGTTAAATACCTCTAGTGAATTAAAAGCTGGATCAGAAAGGCCACAAGCTTCTATTTGTGAATGAAATGTGTTTTTTTTTTTTAAATACGTGACGATAAATCTTTTTTGGCTACCAAAGTGGTTTATGATGGAGAAAAAAGTGGTTACAATCCGTTTGTTTTTTTCACACCTTTAATCTCCTGATTTTTTTTGTCTCTAGACAAGAAATGAGGTTCCAGATACACAATTGTTGACATGTAGGTGTTCTGTTCCAGCTTCTGCCTCTATATTTGGTAAACAAGTCACACACCTGCTACGCTTCTCTTGTTAAGGAACTGTTTGCCAATTGAATCCTCTGGAAGACAGTTGTCTGAAAGCAGGAGGTCTGCATCTTAAACTGTTGTTTATGCAGCTTCAATATAGAAGCTATACACTGTAATAAGGAGTTGTAAACCCCAGTAATTTTTTATAAAACTGATCCATTCACTTATGGACCAGGCACTTGCGTTGTTGTGAAATAGTGTTTACCCCAAGAATGGGAGGGTGTAGGTTCAAATCTACATTTGGATCATAAAAGACAGTAAATGCCTCCCTGTTAGACACTTTGAAACAGGAATTGGATTGGAGGTTAAACTCACTGACTGTATAAGGAGCACCTCAAATAGTTCAATCTTGAAATCTGGGTTGTACTGAAAACAATAATGTCCCTTAGAATCACAGATAGTGACAGGCAGAGAAAATGAAGTCTTAAATAAATAATCCAAGACAAAAATAAATTCATCACCTTCATGAGGATACTCCTCATTCTGCTTAGAGTTATAAATCGTGTGTGTTGCTCTCCTTTTTGACAATGGACTTTCCACTCACCTTGAAAGAACAAACTCATTTCCTGCCAGGCTGCGGCTTGTTTAGTGTCTCAAGCCAAATTAAGTAGGTAAATGACTTTTGGAGTAAAGCTTATCAGGGCAGAGAAGAACCTTTAAACCTGGGGAAATATTGTAAAAAGCCTAAAAGAAGTACTGAATCATGTATATGCCATGTAGAATAATATGAAACATCTTTTTAAAAATACTTGATAAAATGCAATAGTGCTACTCTGGATTTTCTAACAGCAAAGAAAGCCCCAGGGGGTCATTCAGATGATCTAAACATGCTCAGCTGTCACCAGTTTGCTGGAAGGCAAACTCTTTCACTGTGTTTAAGGGGAAAATCATAAAAACACGGAGAAAGGGTCCTTCTTTGTGTCTCTACTTCTTCCAAAAGTCTCCATCTGGCCCTTCTCCCGCTGCATGCATGCCTTTACATCTCTGATCCCACAAAAAGGAAAGCACGCATGTGAGAAAAAACAACAACAAAGTGCACAGCCAGGACATCAGCGAGCACATGGAAAGTAGGCCTGGGAGCAGTTTGGCTCCATGGTGACAGCACAGGCATATACCTCCAGGGGTCTGACCTCATCAAAGTTTTTTTTTTCTTCCCCAGAAAAGCAAAGCAAAGAGTAGTGCGTGGTGTGTTTGAAGATGGTTCTATTAAAATACCACTGAGGTCATAAACACGCTGTAAACAAACATACCGCTTGGCTCAAAGCTATGCATTTTGACTAAGGTTTAAAGGAAAAGCGAAAGCCAAACACAAAACCAGGAAAATGAAAATCCTTTGACTAAGGCGGGTCAAAATGTTTGTTATACTTGGACAAGAACCATATTGAGAGAAACTGTGAGAAAATGATCTGAAAACCTTTGTGCTACTGAAAAAACGAAGTACTGCTAAATAATCAAATTAACTTCTTCCTCCCTTTATGGCAACAATATACACCCGTTTGTTAACATCCTTCTAAAGGAATTTATTTTGAAAGTTCATCACACAGTAGGAGGGAAACTCAGCTCTGCCCTTTCCATTGGTTGCATTTGTGAACATCGTTGAGTTGTATTGATGGACAGAAGCTGCTGACAGTTCAGCTCACAGCTGGGTTCTGGCTCCAAACAGAACAGAACCAGCCACCAAAAGAAGAAGCTTAGAAAGCCACAACAGCCTTGTTTATACAGGGAAAGCAATCCCAGAATCCAACACGTCTGTGTGTCTGAGGAGGCGTCACTAAAACACAGCATGATGGTGAACGCAATGTTCTGCTAACGCAAGCAACATGTTTTGATCTGCAACAAAGGTGAGAAACTCCTGCAGAGTTAGACAATCGTGAGAGCCTCAGAATGCAAACCAAAATAGATGAATGATCTCAAACTGTAGGAGTTCTTCTCAATCCAATAATTCAATCTGCTTAAATACCAGGCGTCCATCCATGGATGAACGGACGGGCGGACGGACGGACGGACAGACAGATAGATGTGCATTTTTACATAAAAGCAATAAACTAGACAAAATCTTCGGTTCTGTTTTTTAAATTATTCTCAGACCTGCTTATTAGTCTTGTTCAAAATCACCATTTCTACCAAAAAGATGTAAAATTTGACAAATTAATTCTGTTTTTCCATAAAAACTAAAGTCCCATTGTTTTCCCACATTGATCAGGAAGAAAAATCCAACAGTTTGCTTGGTTATCATTGGTCATAGAATGCATGGCTGACACATAAGGGGCTCTTCACAGGCTTTCCCTAAACTCTGTTCTTTCAGTGGATCAAATGTAAACCAGAAGCTCATTTTGTGATGATGTTTAGTTTAGCTTCAGTGTCTCCCGCACATTCATTTGTTTGTTCCAGCTCATCAGGCTGAAGTTCATCTTGAACATCTGTTCTTGATTAACTTCAAGAACATCTGTTCCTACAGAAATTAGTTTTTGTTTGACAAGAGATTCTTGCTAAAACTTAGCTGAACTTTCAGACATAAACCTCTCGCCTGCAAAACAATTGCAGAAATGCAGAGACTTTCCATTTCTGTTCATTTCCTTTTTTTCTTTTGGGAGGGGGGGGTATACATAGTTGCATTTTTCCTTTTAGCTCCTGTTGGCATTAATTGCCCTCTGCTGTGGCAGACAGATTTTAAAAGGCTTGTCACTAGTTAAAGCACAACATATCCCATTTTTATCCAAGAACTCGCTACAAACCGCATATCCTCGTCTCTTACATCACTTACTTTATCATACCATGGTATATACTCGATTCTGATCGGCTGCTGGGTGTGCATTAAAAAGTGATAACGCTCAGTGATAACCGCACGCCTAAAAAGAAGTTCCGGTCACATATATTAAATGTTCTATATCACTGCGCTGGCTTCTTTAAAACAAACTTTAGCTTCATCATCTGGACAAAAACAAGCAGTAAAAGGTGAACTGTCTCTCTGAACTGATGCTTTATTTGAGCCATCGTGACCATCAGCATAGATATCACTTTCCTTTGCCGCTGCACTCGAGGTCCACGCCGCACCATGTAACAAATAGTGCACTTTTTGTGAAAAAAGCGATCCAAACCGAAAAAATAACAAGAATAAAGTACTAAAAATTGATTGAATCACGTTAGACTCCACCCTGAGGATGAGGTCTACAGCACAGACACTCCCTGAACTCTGCTGGGAGTGGATGGGGGGGCATCCACTCATGGGGCAGAAGGCTGGGGGCATTCTGCTTCCATTCTACGTCCTGTCTTTGTGAGATTTTCTGCTGTTGCCACTTTGAAAACAAAGACCAGAGCTGGGCTAAATATTGAGCATGACTTGAGAGTTGCAGCAACAAACCTGCAGCCTCGTTCTGAAAGATCTGTAGAACAAAGCAGGCGCATTGCAGCCATTAACACAACGTTGTGTTTCTTTTTGCACTTTGGTTCAATGTTATTGTTCTTACAAAGTGAATTATCCTTTATTTCAATTTTTGTAGTCTCTAGCAACAGGAATGTTTAAGATTTTGATAGGGAATTAAAGTTGAAGATATTTCGTTTTTTTGCGGTGGGGGGGAATGAGCATTTTTCCTCCTCCAAATAAGGGAACAAGAGAAAAAGTTTGAGGACCAAACTGACCTCCTCACAAAATTGAAAGTTGTGCCTGTAGCTTGATACAGCCTTAATGGTTTGTGACACGTTCCCAAAAACACTGAGTTAGTGAAGACACACAAACACATTATGTAAACAAGAATAATTGGTTTGCTCTCTGTCAAACTTGTTCCTGAGTACAAAGTGTTTCCCTCTGATTCCACATTACCTTCCTCTGGTTAATGTATTTAGTTCGGTGTTTGGGCAGCTGCCTGCCAAGAAAAAGATGAAGCAATTATGGGTGTTGTAAACTGACCAAATATCGTCCAATTAAAGTAATTATCAGTTTGGGCTGCAATCCTGATGGTGGTTTTGAAGTTGGACAGCGATCAGCACAGTGAAAAAGCTGGATGGAACCGTTAAATGCTTCTCTGACTTGTCTTTGTGAACCACATATCTTAGTCAGGCGAAAGGTGTAAAGAAATGTTTTGTCTGACTGAAGCAGAACAAAATAATGACAAGAATAACTCAAAAATCTGGCAAGAAAAAGAAAGCAAAGAAACATTGACAGTTCAATGCACTGTGAATAAAAGCAATGGAAAAAATGAGTGACACTCTTGAGCTGTAGAAAAGTGTCGGACTGGCTGAAAAATTGACATACCAGAGAAAAGTGAGCTGTAAATACCCTTGAAATAGGTCACATGAGTCACCTAAAGATGATTTTCTCAATGAATTCATTACACACTGCAAGTCAGATGCTGTTACAAATCCCTGAGTAAGTCCTTGTATGAACGCACAATCACAAATTGTTGAAACGCAACAGAAAGTATTAATATTCTTAGCAGAGACATGCTGGTGCTTCTTAACCTACGTTTGAGATCTGACAATGACCCCAATTTTCACATGATAATCCATGTCCTAAAACAATATCAAGCAATCAATAAGTTAAGGATCTGTGTGATGTTTTTCTAGGACAATCTGTTCATCCTACAGCGTGTCTCAGTCTATTCTTTTGCCATGACTGAGTCAGTTGTTAGGTGGGTATTATTATTCATCATCTGCATAAAATCAAATTTTGGTGTTATATACAGTAGTACCAGTTGTCCCACTGAAAAAGGTGAGTTTGAACTGTAATGTTCCTCATTGATACACTTCAACTGTGAGAGACAGAAAGGGAAAAACAACAAAAATCCAGGAAATCACATTGTATAATTTCTTTTAAAGTACGACATGTAAATTAACACTTGTGTGAGCAAGAAATATAGGAGCAATTATTTCAAATGTGTAGATATGTCATTCTCTTTTTTGTGCATTAAGGAAAAACATACAATTACAATCTTTTTTTAAGAGCATTAACCGAGATATGGAGCACAGGCACTTCAACTTTTACTTCTCAGTCACACGGTACATGTTTCTCTTTATATTGTGTTGACTTGTTATAAGAGATGCAATTAATTGTATCAAAGGCTAATTAGAGTGCATTAAGGCAATGCTATTGACATCCTCTGTAGTAGTGACTGATTGCAATCAATGCAAAAAAAAAGCAACTGAACTCAAGCTGTAAGAGAGCGTTCAATAAAGGTTTGGTCAACATGTCAATCATCTTTTACAGTCGACAGTTTTAATGTCAACTGAGATCACAATAATGGCATGCTGTGCAGGACACAAAATGTCTTTGGTACATTACTGTCATATGCAGAAAATCAACTGAGTCAAAGAGCACTTCTGTGCCAAAGTCTAAAGAAGTACCGATCATTTGGTTGTGGTGACTGCTCAAATACGGTTCTTAAGAACGGAATTACTGCCGAGGTGCAACACCTCTGTGAGAGCAAAACGGGACTGAGCAGGAAATATGAGACCATTTGGAGTGGGACTAATACTTTCCGAATATGAAGACAAAGAGGATTGTCTTGAGTGTAGCTGAAGTTGCGAGCCATCTGGAAATTAGGACCATATCAATCCTTAGAGACTCCAAAGCAAAGTACTCCAACTTTTAAAAGGTGTCTAAATACACTTGCAATCTGGTTTCACAAACTGCTTACTTCTGTGGCTGGATTTGTTTATTTATGACCATTGTCTGTTCTTTTTTACTAAACTTATTTGATATTTCTGTCATGCACGCGTAGTAGCCTCTAACAGTAGGCCATTATTAACTTTACAAGCCGAGCATGCGTGTTTGTGCTACATTAGGCCCCATTATGAAAAGGCCAGAGTTAAGAAATATGTTAGGCTAGTAAAAAAGAATTATCCACTTGGTCCGATACCAGAATGAATAGATCACATGACCACACATTGTCCATTTCTCTAGAAAGTTATGAAGACTAGCATGACTTGGGAGCGACAACAGATTATAAACTCAATTTGCAAAGGAATGTGTCGGAAACAGAAAAACAAGAACAGTGAGAGGCTGACGACCTAGAAAAAGCCTAAATATTACTGATTGAAGTCAAAAGTGAGAACCCAATACACAATTTCTTACAATACTTAACATCACAATTACATTTTTCAAAAGGTATCACAGTGCAAAAGAGGCCTTAATACGTTTTCATGAAGGGACATAAATGCATGGTCTTTGTGTTGTCAGACTGTTGTATTTATGTTGCTCATAAAAGAAAGAAGAAGCATGTGTTATCATCTGACAGTGTTGATGCTTTTCTAATATTTGATAAGAAGATAGAGCTTTAATAAGGAGCTCAGATCATCAGTTTAACTACTTGTGCTGCATTTTCTCACCATTAAATATTCAATGACCATCATACGCTCCAAATGCCAAAGAAATCAAGTGTTGTTCAAAGGAATTATTTTACTTAGACTGGGAGGATTTTTAAATCAACATTTTGCTTGAGGTTTCGAGTCACTGCCAGGTACTTTGTCAATCAAGCATTAACAAAGAGATAAATCAGATACGGACACACACTTAGACTGCATTTTGTCCCCCCACTGCCGTTATCAGAAAATATGAGGTTTATTTGTATCGGTAGAGAAATTCTATCCTGAAACAGCTTTTCAGATGCTCAGTTTGTTTGGGTGCAGCATCTTTCCTTTGACTTGTCACACATTCATATAGAAAAATGTAGCAGCTGTGCTGCGCGAGTCATAATTCACCTGACAAAAATGCAACATGTGCCAAGTTTCAAGGAGAATTGATAGCCTCTACACAATACATCTCTCCCACTCACAATAAACTGTTGTAATGTGGATCAAATAGATGTTTTACTCTGAGCTGCGCGATGACTGGAGAGACAACACTGCCACCGCTAAACACGTCTAACCTGAACACAGGCTTGGCTGAAGAAACATATCTACAACAGCGTACGCGAAACAGATGGTAATCTTTGGCAACAGCAGCGTTCTTCAAGCTCCAACTTCTAAAACAGCACAGGCAAATATACGAAGATGTTCTGATGTTTTATCAAAAGAAGGAAACACAAAAAGGGGAAATGGATGCTGCTTTATCGGTGCTTAATCACTCACCTCTAGAGCCTCCAGGGTCATAAAGCCTGTGATGGAGAAACCATCAATGATGTCCTCTTCAGTGGAAGTGGAGTCCTTTCGCTTTTTTCGTGGGGGTCGAGGGCGGGAGGAGGAGGGTGCGCGCTCACCCTCCCGCTCAGAGTCGGAGGAGAGGTGGAGCACTGAGCCTTTAACGTGGTTATTCCTTATCCCATTTGTTCTCCTCTCCCGGTTCCTCTCTGACCTCGACTTCCTCTTCTTCCGCTGGCCACTTGATCGAGGGATATCCGTGTCCTTCATACTGAATATCCCAGTAAAACCCACAGGTTGTTAAGAGCCAAACTGTGACAACCACTCGAGCTCCACTTGAGTGCAAAAGCCCCTCAAAGAAAACCCCCGCAATATCCCAGACAATGCTATCAGTTGTTTAGATCCAACAGTTGTGAATTGGACGCCTTGGTAAGAGCAGCAACGAGTCAATCAAGGTAGGTTCCACTCAAAGATCCCCAAAGGCGGGCCATCAAATCCTGTGTAAAACGATCCATTCCAGAGGTTATCACAAAGCAGCCAAATCCATCAGAGGAAGGGCTTTTCAGGTTAATGCGGACGTCTGCTCGCTGAACATGTCCCGCCATGCTGAGGTGAGCAGGCGACACCCCATCCTTCTTCTGCTAGAACTCACTGCTCTTACCCGAGGACTGCAAACTCACCTTCCTGCAAAACAAAGACACAGAAAGACAGAGGGCACGCATTTGCAACATGATCACAAAGCAAGGTCAGTAAAAGAGACATAATCCAGAACGGACAAGTCATTCGGCATGAAAGCTTTATCTGTGTCACTACGTTTGGAACAACACAATGCTTCCTTACACTGAGAGATCATGTGAGAGCGATCTTCAGCTTTTTCCTCCAAAGCATTTCATATTTTCTGATATTGAAATCTCCAAAAAAAAGTCTGTCATTTCTTCTTCTTTTAACTAAGAAAAGCAGATGTAGCATTTTTCTAACTCTTTCCTACCACAAGTGCCGCCAGAAATGTAGTATCACTTCTACAACACAAGTCTGACTCTTCTTTGAGAGACCCACAATTCCAATTCAATTGATGAAAACCACTGAATGTTGCATTGGTGAGAATACTTAAAGAAAATATCAGTATTAAAACATATTTAAAGTCCCTCTCCGATCATCTTTGGATGTATCGTAAAAGCATTTCCTGGGGTCTCTTCTTTTTGATTCTACCATTTTTAGCCAAAATCCTTGAGCGTGTGTTGCTTTCAAGGACATAGTCTCTGCAGAACGGCAGTAGTTCATTAGAAGTTCACCTCTGAGGTGTGGGCGGGAGTTCTGGGGTGGAGCAAGCCCATCCCCCTTTCCCATCACCACTGACTGAGAGCTCTCTGTTTACACTCTCTCCCATTTAGCTTACAGCCCTTCAAGCTCCCAATCTAACATTTCTAGTACCGTATTAGAGCTATGAATAAAGAAATATTCAGAAATGCAATTTTGAGCTTCATTGTCTTTAAACGACGTCCCCCATTGTGGAAAATGCCACAAGAACATGTTAAAAACACACACAAAAACTCTTTTCCATCAGAGTGGGTCTTGAAATGCAGCTTTAGATAATGATTAAAGAAATGTCTCCCTTTGGTCATCAAAGTGCCCTAAAACTTTTATATTTTTATCCAGGAAAGGCAGATTACGAAAAGAAATTCTTATTTTCAACTGTGTCCTGGCAGAAGACAAATGATCACTAAGGTTGAATTTACCTCCCCTTCTTCATTTAAGCCCTCAATTATTATAAAGCAGGACAAACTTCTTGCATTCAACAGTTTAAAAAAAGGGGCTAATTGCACTGAGAGTTGGAGGTTTTTGACTCAAAATGAAGAAAAACCTCCTGCAGAACTCAAATCTACACTTAACCACAAAGCTCAGCGAACAATTCCTCACAGTTTGACACTCAATATGAAAAAAAGGGTGACTTTCAACAGTTTGTTGGCTCATTATCTTCAGAAATCGGACTTTTAAGGCCTAAGAACCCCCTACTCATTGGTGCTGACTGCATTTGTTTGTCCTCTCTGACAGCTCTCATCAATGATGTCAGTGAAACAGCAGCTTTACTCTCTGCATGTTTTCATCAAACATGCAGCGCAGAGGAATCCCACCTTCATCTGCATCAGCACACAAACCCAAAGCCATCTATCAATCTATCTATCTGCCACCGTCAACATGCAGCATCTCCAACTTTACCACCGTCTCCTTGGACACACACAGGCTGTCATGTCATGCAGCTCATCTGGATTCTGCAGCACATGCTCTGCTGCTGCTGCTGCACCCCGTTTCCAACATAAACAGTTGGACTTTTTGTTGAGGACGAATAAATGCACAATCTTGTGTCACTGCTATGGAAAGCTCCTCCTTTCATGCAGGTTTGCTGCCCTCTAAACCCTGAAAAAATGACAGCTGAATGTCTGCGCCTGGCTTTAGCCCGATGCCTCGTGCCAGCACTCATTTGGTGGCACACACACTCACTCACGCGCGCGCGCGCACGCACGCACACACACACATCAAACAGCTCCAAACATCTTCTTATTGGCAAAAGAACAAATGAAAGAGTGTTTCCGCAGCCTTTGCCGCGCGCTCCCCGGATCTGGACGGACTCTGTCGGGGCTGTCATTGGAGATCACCGCCTCTGAGATCCAGCCTTCAGCGGCGGCGGCGGCGGGCTGGAGCTGCTGCTGCTGCGAGCCTCATTTACAACAACACACACACACACACACACACACACACACACACACACACACACACAACAAAAGCGAGCCTCTCTCTGAGCTCCAAGACACGTCATGCAAAACCAAGAAATGCAAACCCTTGCGAGTGTTGGGGGCGGCCCGTCCGGAGAAGTTGAAGGCCTTTTTTTTCACTACAGGAAAAATAAAAAAAAGATAAAGCGCAAGTAGGTCTGAGGCTGGCAAATAATCCCGCAAAGGAGCAGCACAGGGCGCCTCCTCCTCCTCCGCCTCCTCTCCCTCCTCCTCCTCTTCTCCCCGGTTCCGAGCTTCAGGATCCCGAGGAAGGGAGAGCGGGGCGCATTGATACGGCAATGCCGCAGTGCCGCTTTACAGGCTGGGCGCTTCCTCCTCCCCGCAAATAGTGCTGCTTCTGGACGCTCGGTCTGCAAGCAAACCCGCAAACCAGCTGCGCAAGTTTCAGCTCCGAACGCACGCAGCCACGCGTCCCTGATGAGACCTCCGCGCCTGTCCTCACTCCAAACGTGGCACACAGGAAAGTGTCTGTCTCTCTGCCAAATGTCCTTCACATTCATTTTCCACAGGTTTTTAAAGCTTTGAAGATTTTTCTTTAAAAAAAAAAATGTCCTAGAGCTTCTGATTAAAAAACAAAAACAAACAAAATCTCTTAAAATAAAATGAACATCAATTAATACAAAATAAAAAAATTAAACATGAATGCCTTCTATCTAAAAATACAAGACATTCCCAGAGCAAACACACCCTCAATATTAGATATGATGTTCTCGTGACATTTTTCTGATGACATATCTGAAGAAAATTTGGCTTTAATGAAATTGCTATTACTTTATTCAGATGACTAAAGAAATTGTGACGTAAAAAAGTCGGGCGGGTCACAAGCCCCCCCTGCCTATTCCGATTCATCCGCCTGCAGATGAATAAATCCATGTACGTCAATGTTTTCCTCGTCTGACCTGACATCTGGATTGCTCTGATATTGACCACCATTTTTGCTGCATGACAATGTTGGGGGGGGGGGGGGTGCTAACAGATGGGTGACAGGAAGTGGGGGCGGGCTTGCTCCACACCAACAGTCCCGCCTACAATTCAGAGGTGAATATCAAATGAACTTCTGCCACTCTGCAGAAACTTTGTCCTAGAAAATGACAGTTTTTTTTTTTATTATTTTGGCTAAAAACCGCATCATCCTAGTCAAAAGACCACAGAGAACGCTTTGAAAATAGATCAAAAGATGACTGGAGCAGCTCTTTAATGAGTCTAAGGTACGATCTCTTCTACTTCTGAAGGTTAGCTCAAGTGTCAGCTCATTATTCGGGTTGTGAAAGAGCCTCTTAAGGCGACTAACTCACAAGTCCATCCAGCTCACAGACAAGTGTAACCTTAGGACAAGACAGCAATAAATAATGAAAACCTACATGAGCAGAGAGCACTTGAAGCGTGTCCCTTTGGGATTTGGAGAAAACACTTAAAGAAAACACTGCAGAGTGATGTTTGTCATCGCTCCGGGCAAACTGACAGATGGAGGGAGGCCATCATGGCTGTGTTCTCTTTGGGGTTTTTGGGCTTGTGAACTATGTTGAACATTTTTGCTGCTATCCATGCTTGGAGCTGGTCAGAGCCACCTTGTTGGAGTTTATCCCAGCGACACCAGGGTGGAGTGGGGGTACGAGTATGAGTGAGTTTTCAGTCGCCACTTTTTACGATACGGGTGGCGCCAATTGTCTGTAAGAAGTGACTGGTCCGAATCGTAACCACTCCCGCCAATCAGGAGTAACCCTCTTTGAAAGGGGGTTACACAAAATGTGCCAAACAAATGTTTCGAACATTGGATTTAACCCTTGTGCTGTCTTGTGGGGTCCAGATGACCCCACCCTTACGTTGACGCGTTATCCCTATCATCAGTGGTCCACAACCTTTTTAGCGCCACAGCCCAGTATGACGTCACACAAAGTTTTCATGGACTGGTCTTTTTTTAATCTTTTTTTTCAATAAACTTTATTGCACATTTTTCAATTTAACGGACCGATCTTTAAGATGTTGGCGGAGAATAACTGTAGGAACAGATAAGTGACAACACAAACACCGAGCTTTAATTTTGACAAGCATGGATAGAACATCGCACAGGTGTCATCAACCTCCCCCCTTCTCACACTCATGGCGCAAAAATCAAAATGGTGCAAAAAAGATGAACTGTCAATTAAATGTAGCTTTCTTTTTGTGGAAGTGGAAGGCTCCTCCTCTGTCTCCTGGCTGGGCGTTTTCCCTTTAGCAAAGAAACTTTCCAAAGATGTTTGTTTTTTACTCATTTAGCTAGCTCCTGGGTTTTATTTTAGCGGTAACTTTTCACGTGACCGAGAAGAGCGCCTTGGCCTGCGTTAATGGTGACATAGATGGATATGACAGAGAATCGGGCAACTTTTCAAAATAAAACATCTTTCAGATTTGATATAAGTAAACTGGAAGTAAAGTAAGTTATTTATTATTTCTGTGCGGCCCGGTACCAAATCCGTGGAGAGGATTTCATGTAATCCATGGATGTTATGCCCCACTTGATGTGTAGGGGTACCTTGAGGAGCATAACATAAAAGTCATGGATTTGTCACCAGATTTAAATAAACATTAACACCAAAAGAATTGTCTCCATACAAAATGACACATTTATTTACAAATTACAATCAATAATAACTAGAAGTGAAGCAAAAGGCCAAAATAAGAAACAAAACTCCAACCTGTCTGAGCCCTGAAAACAATCTTTAACAATCTTTCCTGAACCAAAAGGTAAGGGAAAACAAAGACAAACACTAACCTCCCTGGACTAACAAAAACAGGAGAAAAGGAGTATTATAAAAAAATGGCAGTTCACCTCTACAGCTTCACTTAACCCTTGTGCTGTCTTGGATGACCCCACCCTTACTTTGACATGTTCTCCCTACCATGACAAAGGTGGAAAAATTTCATGTAATCCATTGAACCAGTGAAGATCACAAAAAATTGAAAAAAAAAAAGGTTCAGAGCTCTGTCTAGTGGGTCTAGATGACCCAACTCCCAACGGTAAAGTGCCTAGGATAGCACAAGGGTTAAACAAAACTACACTAAACAAAAGACAACACAGAGTGGGTCTGAACAACAAAGTACAAAACAACCCACAAAGTACCACAAAAAAAAAAACTACAACATACAATAAAGTGCAACACAACAAAACAAGTGGAGAAGCGCACCAAGCTGCAGTGGAGACATGATGCAGCCAAGCTCCCTTCTCACAGACTGGAGGTCCGCACTGTGGTTTTTTGTTAAGGCTGCCTCCATTGGTTTGGGTCCAATAGGAGCCACACCTTCATGCCCCACACCTGAAAATATTCAGACACAGACAGACACAAAGATCCACAAAAACAATGAAGTCCCACTCTGATACGAAAAACAATAACAAAACACAGAACAAACAGAATGAACAGAACCTAATATGGCCACAGCCATAACAATATAAGATAAAAACAGTCATTGAAGAATAAAGGTTCAGCGTACTATCTTGTGGGGTCCAGATGACCCAACTCCCAACGTTGACGTGCCTCCAAGGCACGTCAACGTTGGGAGTTGGGTCATCTGGACCCCACAAGATAGCACAAGGGTTAAGACCACATTGGTCAGTTAAATTGTGTGAATAATGTGACCCACAGAAAAAAAATAATAATAAAAAATACAGAAAAGCCGACACAGAAAATATTTGAACCTGTGTCTTCTCTTTTGTTTCCGGAAAACCTGCTCGTGTTTTCAGTGTCCTTAGAGCCACAATGCTGCTTCACATTAATACATTCCAACCAATATGAGAGTAAAAGATTTGCTATGTAAATACAAGCCTTTATTAACTGACTGAAAGATAAAAGAATATGGTTGTGATTTGAGCTGAACACATTAAAGATTCAGTTTGAGCTTTTTATTTTGTAAAGGTGATCTGAAATGATTTATTGCCGGATGAAAGGATACTAAAAAAAACAATCATTAGTCATACTTTTATGCAGAGTGCAGTGTTGCAGGTTGTGATTAGTGCGTGTTTCCAGAGTTGCATTTGCCATTAAAGCACTGCAAACGCCTGTTCCATTTTTGGGTCAATTAAAGCCCAAGAGACAAGGATTAATAATCCTGCATGAGCAAGAGTGTAAAAGTGAACAACAGCAGTGGAATCAATACCGGTTAGTGAATTAGTGGTTCAAAATGAGACTTCATTACAGTTTTGAAGGATATGCTGCTTCTTTTTAATCCCAACTTCTTAAAGAAATTTAAAAAGAAGCAGAGCGAAAAATAAATGTGGATCTTTTGAACAACAGTCAGGGTCTCCTCCATGTAGCGAACAGGAGAACGGGGTATTTTTAGCTTGGTTTAATGTGGCGGTTGAGAGGCCCACTCACAGCTAGCTAAAGTGGCTTGACTCTGTGGAGCCAGAAGCCTGCTGTCCTGTAAAAATAATGCCATGTGTTGTAAATGCACTTGATCTTCCTGGAGGAGCGTCCTTGTGAGAAAGCGGCGTGGCATGCCAGCAGGGGCGCAGCCCATTCTGCCTTCACACGGCTGCTGCTCATTTGCAGGACATGCATGTTCATCTCCCCCATCCACCTTTCCATAATCAGCTTTAATTACAACTTTGGACAAACTCCTCTACTATTTCAGGCTCTGTGTGCTGTGCATGAAAAAGGAGCTTACAAGTTGTGGATTAAAGGCAGATGCATCAAACCAAAAGGATTATTATTTTTTTTTTTACCAAGTGAATTGTAGGAATTATTATTTTTTCCTTACAAGAGAGAAAAGATAAAGAGAGCATGCCTTTTGAAAAACAAGCACAGTGTGCGTTAAAAATACACTTTCAGGGAAAATTAGGGTCTGATCTGCTCCCTTGTGTTTTCAGCTTGTAAGCAGGATGCCGGTTTCACTGCTTATTTATGTTTAATTGCCAAATCTGAATGCAACGCTGCATGAAGTGTTTGCCTCTTTAGAGAGCAGATGGTGGTGATTAGAGAATCGGATTCACAAATTGCAGACACACATTCCCCCAAATCATCACACCTGCCTGCTACTTTTATCTGCTTTGTGTCTTCAAACGTGGAAGGAGACCCAACTTTCATGTGATGAGTACTTAGCATTACTGGGTTCTTGAGGCAACAGTTTCTCGGTATAGTAAAATTTAAATGGCCCTCTCCCTGTAGGTCTACAGGCCCCATAAAGTCTGTATTTCATAGACTGTGAGTACGGAGCAACAGATTTGAGCATTTTCTCCAGGAGTTCCATTAA
Source organism: Oryzias curvinotus (assembly GCA_023969325.1). NCBI lineage: Eukaryota > Metazoa > Chordata > Actinopteri > Beloniformes > Adrianichthyidae > Oryzias > Oryzias curvinotus. The sequence goes on from CM043719.1 coordinate 8,492,385, forward strand.
AGAAAGCCGACACTGCCCTGCTTCTCAAGGCAAATAAGATTTGATTGCGCTGCTCATCTGCAGCAAGGCAGGGACTTTGGTGTTTCTGACATGCTGCGCATGGGATGTTTAATATTCATCACTAATGACCCGTCCCTGAAGGCTTTACAAGTGGTTAATGCCCTTAACGTGCACGTAATACAAGACAAGCACATGACATATTCACCACGTGTGACCTGCTGTTCAGAAGCTGACCTGAATTATGAAAACTGTCAGTGTTTCTCCACTGACACATTAAAAGAACAGCAGCTCACGTATCAACCGCCGGCGTTCGCTGCAAAGACCACATATTTCTTACCACGTGAATTTGGATCAATAGAATATTTCATTAAAAGCTACAAGATTCCTCTGAGTGAAGCCTGAATGGGTAATGATGACAGCCTGGACTCAAGGGGGTTTCTGCTCTCCTTATATATGCTTTGACAAAAGCCTTGCTGCTCCTCTGCTGTGCACAATCGATCACTGCGGGGATGCAGAGTTGGGATTGAGTTCAGTTTTACACTACAGATATGAGTGCAGAACCATAAGTTTGAATTATTTAATATATTTAGCAAAAAGTCCAACTTAGACACAAAGCAGACTGGGGCAGTGCGCATAGACCAGGGGTGTCCTAACTTTTGGCAAAGAGGGCCAGATTTGGTGAGGCCAAAACTCGTGAGGGCCAACCCATCGTCCAGCATTCTATAAGCCCTTATAATAAAAGGCATATCTTAACTTTTTATTTTTTCATGTTGAACAGAATCATATCTAAATATATTTTTACTAAAATTACTGTGAATCTACGACAGTTATTAGGGCATCCCAAAAAAAAAGTCATATTAAGAGGTTAAAGTCTTAAATTTATGAGAAAGAAACTGATAAATGAATGACTTTTTCTCATAAATTTCTAAGATTAGGACTGCAGAAAAAAAGTTCAAAGTGGAAGTGAGCGTACCGTCCAGCAAGTGAACGTTGTGCAGCAGCAGAGCAGACCGACTAAACTCCATTTGGTCAAAGTGTCTTGGATTTAAACAGGTAAACTGAATGTTTATTGATAATGTTACACATGTTTGCTCCTTTGTTTAATTTGACAGCTTATTCATGTTTTATTCATTGATGGGTGTTTTGCCCGTTGATGAAGCCATCGGTATCCCTGCAGCTGTCAACTTCAATCCTTTCTTCCTCCACAAAAAACAAGATCTCTAAGTCTGTGTGATGTTTCCGTCAGAAGAGGCCCAGTTTTCGGGCATATTCTTTTCACTGTTCTTTTACCAACAAAAATGTGATTTTGAGTCACCAAAAGGTTCAGCATTTGTTTTGTTTTTAAATCCTATACAGAAAAAAGCTTCACAAAACGCTTCACGTCTTTCATCTTTGAGCGTGGATCTGATAAACAGACAACTTTGGTGGTTTTTTTCATCAATTTAAGTTTTTTTAAACTTTAAAACACGTACATTTGCGAAAAAAAAAGTAATACAATTAGACTATTACTTTTAAGTTGTATCTATATGATGTTATTCTTGTAATTTAACAGTTATGACTTTTTTCTCGTAAATGGACGACTTTAAAGTTGCCGTTATAAAAAAATTCTGGCCCAATACTCCGCCATATGAATCTCATATTTGAGAAAAAGTCTGCGGTAAAAACTTTTGTCAACGTTAAATCTGGGTTCATTTGAAATGTTGCTGTCAAAAGCTCATCTTAAAGTTATACATTTAAATCATGTGAACAGGAGCACAAACAGTTATCTTATTTTAGAAGTACAAAGCACTGTGATTTTAATCCCAGGAACAAGTAAATCTGTTCCTCTTCGGCTCCTATGGCTTTGTCAAGTAGCCACAGGTTGTTGCCACAGCTTTGCAACAGCTTCATTGTAAGCAAGCCAATTGCAATCAAGAAATTGTAATTCATAAAACGTGCTGGGGGCCACATACAGTGGGTCAAAAAAGTGTTTAGTCAGCGACCAATGTGCAATTTCTTCCACTTAAAAAGATGAGTGAGGCCTGTGATTTTCATCATAGGTATACCTCAACAATGATAGACAAAACGAGAACAAAATCCAGAAAATCACATTGTCTGATTTTTAAAGACTGTATTTGTAAATTATGGTGGAAAATAACAAACATTCTTGCTTGACAAACAGGACAGATTTTCACAGACCTGTAACTTCTTCTGTAAGAGGATCCTCTGTCCTCCACTCGTTACCTGTATCAATGGCACCAGTTTGAATTATTATCTGTAGAAAAGACACCTGTCCACAACCTCAAACAGTCACACTTCAAACTCCACTATGACCAAGACCAAAGAGCTGTCTAAGGACACCAGAAACAAAGTTGTTGACCTGAACCAGGCTGGGAAGACTGAATCTGCAATAGTTAAGCAGCTTGGTGAGAAGAAATCAAATGTGGGGGCAATTATTAGGATATGGAAGACGTTCAAGACCACTGATAATCTCCCTCCATCTGGGGCTTCCTGCAAGATTTCACCCCGTGGCATCAAAATGATTACAAGAACGGTGAGCAAAAATCCCAGAACCACAAGAGGGGGCCTAGAGAATGACCTGCAGAGATCTGGGACCAAATAACAAAGGCTACCATCAATAGCACTACGCTGCCAGGGACTCAAACCCTGCAGTGCCAGACGTGATCCCCTGCTAAAGCCATTACATATGCAGGCTCGTCTAACGTTTGCTAGAGAGCATTTGGATGATCCAGAAGAGGATTGGGAGAATGTCCTTTAGTCAGATGAAAATAGAACATTTTGGTAAGATCTCTACTCGTTTTGAGGAGACAGAATGCTGAGTTGCATCCAAAGAACACCAAACCTACTGGAAAGCATGGGGGGCGGAAAGCATAAACAAGTGATTTTAACCCAAGAAAATTTGTGGAACTTTTGAAATTTTATGTACTTTGGTCATGGATTTCAGGAATTTTATGTATAAATCTGTAATTTTTCAATCTTATGTTTTGGGGAAGCTTAAAATATTTGTAGGTATGGTCACGTTTATTCCAATATCAAGATTTAACCACCATAGTTTGTTTTCAGCATTGTTTTCTTTTTCTCTCTATTCAATGAAGGTCATTCCAAGTTGTTGAAAGTGTATTAAAATAGTCAAACCAAGAAACCCACAGTGGATTTCTTTTTGTCTTTTGTCCAAAGCATGCACAAGAGCACAGTGAAGAGGAACGGCAGGCCTGTTGAGGGCAGAAAAAAGAGACTAGAACCAGAAAGGTCGGCCATCTGGTTCAAGCAGTGGGGGTTGGACAGGACAAGGAAACGACTTTCAAACCCCAAAATACCTGCTGAGCCTTCATATTTGCCAAACACAGTGGACTATCCAAAGTAATCAACTCTGCTGTGGTCCAAATGAAGAGCAAACAGGCCGGTGTGAACAAGCTCTCAGCAATGGCTGCACTTGAAGTGCCATTTATTGGAAATTCTGAGACATGCATTTGTAAATCAGCTAATGGTTGCTTCTTAATTTCAAAATGTGTCAACTGTAGACAGGGAAATGAAAAATTGAATGTGTCTGTTTAAAACACAAGGACAAAATTCAGTTAGAATAACTCTGTGAAAAGCAAATATTCTGGAGAAGCTACAGACCAGCTGAGAACGTCTGATTTATACTTTAGAAATAAACTATCTGACTTTGTAAATGTGAAAGCCCCACTCCCATCATTTTTTGATCTCCTGTAAAAGTGTTCCCAATGGTCTATTAATTACGATTTAGTTCCTGCAGAGCAGCCGGAGTTCATTAGAGATTCACCTCTGAGTTATGGTTGAGACTGTTGGCATAGAACAACCTCTCCCCCATTTACCATCACCTATCTGTTTACACGCTGCTATCTTACAGCCCCAACCTAGTATCCCTTATGCTATCCTAGGCACTTTAACATTGGGAGTTGGGTCGTCTAGACCCCACAAGACAGTGCGCTGAACCTTTTTTTTTTCAATGATTTGTGACCTTCACTGGTTCAGTGGATTCCATGAAATCCTCTCCTCTTTTATCCACCTTTGTCACGGTAGGGAGAACACGTCAATGGTCATCTAGGATAGCACAAAGGATCCAGTTTTGATCCAGATTCCAGCTCTGTGGTGGCAGAGAGGTGCAAGACACATTTTCATTTAAGATACAACCAACAACAAATCCTGGTACAAACTCACAAATCGTGAAGTACTAAACACAATCTCGGAACAAATGAACAAATACTGAAGCACAATAGCAAATTACAGAACAATTACAGAGTCCTGAAACCCAAAAGCAAATCTGGGTGTAAATTACCAAATACTGAATCACAAAAACAATCTCAGTACAAACAGACAAATCCAGAAACACAACAACAAAAGTGGAGAAACGGCTTTTAACAGAAAGGGAACGTCCTGAATCCCTGAAGTGACGTAAGATAAAACTATTTGTGTAGGATTTTTTTACATTTATTTATTACTGTTTTTTAATGCAGACATTTTAAATACAGGAGACAGTCCAAAAGCATTTTTTAAATTGCATTATTACAAAAAGAATTACAACAATGTTTAGCAAGGTAAAGTTTTGCATCACTTCTGGTATTAAGAGTATTCCCTTTCCGTTAAGCTGGCCGGCAAAAGCAAACCACGACAGCAGAAGATGGAGAAAAAATGAACGAAACTCAACAATTCCAAAAATGATACACGATTGGTTTTATATTGCGTCTCTTTCTATAAGAAGCTGTGTCTCTGCTTTTGTTGTTGTGTTTCTGGATTTGGTCATTTGCACCCGGATTTTCTGTTGTGTTTCATTGATTTGCTGTTGTGTTTCAGTATTTGTTCATTTTTGCTGGGATTTGTTGGTGTTGTATCTTAAATGTAAGCGTGTCTTGCACCTCTTGGCCACCGTACAGCTCATTGATCACATGGATCTATTCCTCTACAAGTGGATGCATCAGAATGGAGCGGAGCAGGGAGTGCTATTTTACGTCACAAATTTGACCTTTTTCAACCAGCATTTTTTTGTCTGCTCCTGATTCACAACAACTTGAATAAAGAAATAATCAGGAATCTTATTTAAATCTCAAATTTCTTCATATGTGTCTTCCATCATCATTATAATACAATAAAAAAATGTGACAAACACAGAAAAAATGCAATTTTTATCGGAGTGGGTCTTTTAGAGATTGCATCTGTAGCTGTGTCTGTAAAACATCCACGCACACAACTCCACAACAGCTTCTTCCCAGCTGCAGTCACAAATGTTCGTACAGGACATAAGAGAGGGAAGACTGAACCACACACAACCCCTCCTGCCACACAATTTATTTAATTATTTGGTTATTTAAGCTATTTGCCTGTGCATACCAAAACTGTTGTTAAACCGGCGGGACACTAAGTGCAATGAGAACAATGAACAATCAACAACGACACCAAATATAGCATGACAATAATGCAATGTGCAATAATGACTAATTTGGAGCTCTGCTATAATGTATGGTTATAATTGCTTCATGCCTCTATCTGCAATATTCATATATTTCTCCTTTCTATTTTACTATCCTTGTTCAAGTTTTGCTGTTTTGTTACCTTCTGTAATTAATCCAAACTCAAGAGCTGCCAAAGAAAAATTGCAGTGTGCTTGTTTCTAAACCTATAATGTGTACAAAACAGCAATAAACTCTCTAACTCTAATCTGTACATTTTGTAGATTCATTTAGTTGTGGCAGTTTGTTTTCTCAGGAGCCAGGGCTGTCTAGCAACTGAATGTTGCGGCGCAGATTACTCCCTTAATCTGTCTCATTTAATCTGGTTAACTTTCAGCAGAGACGGCTCAGACAAACAGCTGTGTTTCTGTCATAGTTTATCACAGCCGCATCGACTGAGTCCCTCTCCCTCCACAGATCCTTGGCAGACAGCTGGACTGGAGATGCCCGCACTGTCAGAACAGCACAGTTTAACAACGCCGTTAACTCACGCCGGGGATGAAAGCTGACTAAAAGATGTCATATTTTCAGAGAGCATTCCTTGTTTGCATATTCTTTTTTCAAGGTCTTTTAGGTGTTTGCGATGGCACATCTGCACATTATTCATGTGCTCTGTAGTTTCTGCTGAAAAGGGCCCACGGGAAGAGCCACGAAAAATGAACATCCTCTCAGCTCTTACAAGGCCTTCTGAGCGTGAACTGTAGTTGAGGAGTGTTTATCATATTCAGCTCAACAGCTACATTTCTCAGCTTTAAAAGACAGTTTTTGATGTCTGATGTCCTGAAGGCTTCTTTGTGCTCTCCCCCTCATTTAAATAGTCAAAGATGACCTTTCAGAGCGTGTTTCCGCTCCTAGGCGAGTTCATTTTCTCCTGTAATCTTTTATGTAGAAGAGGATTAGACATACGTGTTCCATGGATGTCTTGTGCTGCCATTTTTCAGTCCATTCTGATAATTCAGAGGGCATCAGCGTGAAAGTGCATCCAAAAATCAACAATCTATACATGTTTCTATTAGGCAACATGGCCCCATTGGCTGATAATCATTAGATGTTATCAATCAGGAGGCTTCACTTTATCAGTTTGTCATTTACTACAGAATGTTGATGCGCTACAGACCAAATGAGTCTGCTTTAATCTCCACAGTTTCAGGATGTAGACAGACAAGAAAATTCTGTTGATTTCCTCTTCAGGCTGCAGTTTAAATGTTCCTTTTGTTACTAATTGAGTCACACAACCATTGATTGTATGGACTGAGTGACCCCTCCGTCCTGGCGTTCCAAACAGGAAGTACATGCTGGTTCCAAAAAGCCAAAGTCCCATAGACTTCTATTGTAGAAATACACAGCTGTTACTCAGTGATTCTATTGGTCAGAATAATCATTCTTACTCTGATACCTGTCTTAAATTATTTTTTGTAAGTATTCATTTTTTTTAATGAAATTTTTTATGTCATGCAAGTTAGAAAATCTGAAGCTCATCTGCTGGACTTTAAATATGTAGTTGTAGAGTTAGATAAGTTCATTCTTCTTTATGAGTTCTGGCATTGCCTGTCCTTCCTGGGGGAGGATCCCTCCTTCATGTGGACACCCCTGAGGTTCCTTTGCTTTTTCTGGATTCCATTTTTTTAAGGAGTTTTTCCTCACCGCTAAGGAGGGTCAAAGGTCAGGGATGTCCAGTTTAGTTTGGTCTGTTTAGTTAAACTTTAGTAACCTCCTATTAAATTCTATGCATTCATGACCCTTTTGATTGTATGTTCACTTTAAAATTACGTGTACAAAGCCCATTGATGTTGTGAATTTGGGCTATACAAATAAAATTGAATTGAATTGAATTAAAAGTTATAAACTGACCAATCAGATTCCTCAATAGAAGTGTGCGTTGTCTGCTGACCCTCACAACCAACATTCAAAACATTTCATTAACAGATTTTGGATTAATCACTGCTTACTGTGACGTGTATCTCCAACATGGTGGCGTCAGTATCACACACAAAAAATGGCGACTGAAATGACTTCATGTAGCCAGAAGTAAGCCATTTTTAAAAACCACACTCACTCTGTTCCGTTCAGTTCAATGTCAGCACCCAGCTCTGCTGCTTACAGTCAGGTCCGTTTCAGCCTGTTTTAGTAAAGTGGGTCACACAAACACGGGCTGGATTTCTAGCACCATAAAGCCACAGAGACTCCACTTTGGGACTCTGCGGTTGGGATCGTTGGGATGCAGTACTTAAGCGATTTCAACTTTGATAATAAAAAGGATTTCAAATCAAATTTCTAGTCTCGCTTTGCTGCAGCAAAGAAACACGGGAACTATTCCATGGATGACTTGTTTTGGTTTTTAACGGATATTTAACCCTTTAACACCCGAGACGACACCTAAAAAAAACACACGCTCTTTGACATACCGTAACTCTCCTACTGTTCAGGCGATCACTGTGAAACAGCTGATTCAGTTGCAGACCACAGGATCAGCTGATGTGCATTAATCACATCAACCATTATACGGTCAAGTGTTGCATGTCAGCAATAGGGTGCTTTTCTCAGCGTCAGAATCCACTAGAATTCCATTCATTGTGTTAAGAAGGGGATGGTGTTGTCCTTAATATGGAGCAAAGGAGTCTTTCTGGATTGGGAGGCAGGGATATTTTCCAATCGTGGCCCCCCCCGCCTCATTTCTCTCGACCAGGGCAGCCCTCCCACTGTCGTCCCTGCAGCAATGAAACATGAACACAGTTGCCCTGATTGAATTTACAAGCTTCCAAATGAACCGGAGGGAAGCTGTGTGAAAAACGACATCTGGATTTTACTTTCCTCTTTTTTGGGTGAAAGGGTGGGGGTCCTATTAGAAAGCATTGAAGGCAGGGATGGTAAAATGGGGTGGGTTTGAGTTGTCTTTGCCTTTTGTTGCAATTTGTTGCTTCTGCTTTTTGGAGACAAGTTTTTTTTAGAGGCCCACATCCACAGGCTTAGTGTGTGGAGCAGCCTGTAAAAAGAGAGGCACATGATCTGAAACGGGGCTGGGGAGAAGAACGGAGCAGTTACAGCTGTGGTCAGGCAGGTAGAGGAGGCCTTTCTGCCATTATTTGTTTGATCTCCTGAAATTTCTCAGAATACTTGTAAGCAAGCAGTTTGGAGTCCAATTTCCATTAACATTGTCATAGAGAAAACAGGCCAACAATGGAAGGAAGTGCTGTGTGAATGGGTCAACAGGAAGTAAAAAAGGTTAACCATCATTCACCTTGTCAGCACCAGGAGAAATGACGGAGAATCCCCTGTGAAGTATGAGTGGATTTCAAAATAAAAGACAAAAAGATGACTTTAGGGTAACATCTCTTCCCTCTGTGGTTCTTATTTTCATAATAGAGATGCATTTTTAGCGGATTATCTATGATTATATGGATCATAAGGATGATGTGCTTTTAGAGTTTCTCCTCCCTGACAATTCGCTTTACAGAGTCTGACATCGTATGGCACTAAATCGACACTCAGCCTCAAACTGGTAAATTATGCAAAAGAATTAAGTGATGCCAATAAATAGAATGGATGTGAGGCTCTATAAGTAATTTCCATTAGGTACTCTGTTGATCCAGATGTTTAAATGTCCTAGATGAAAGAAACATGCATGTAAAAAGAGAAACAAAGGAGAATTGGTGACACTAAAATACATAGGTTGAAAAAAACAAGTTGAATTGTTTTTAAATGTCCTAGAATCAAAAAGTGTTGTTTGTTTCTCTAAATATTTTAGCAATTTAATGTATTATTAATGCAAAATAATGAAAGTTGAATAAAATTAATGCTGATTATTGTTTTTTTGTTTTTGTTACCTGAAATATCAATCAATATTATAACATATAATACAAATAAAAATGTATTTCTTCTAATGTGTATCATAATAATACACATCAGAAAAATATACGGTATGTTAATTATATTATATAGAAATATTGTTTTGTTGAGCATGTTTTGCAGTTCCTTACCTAATTTGTTACTATTGTGAGATGATTTATTTATAGGTCTTACTATTTCCATACACATTCCAGCACTATTGTGTTTGTCAGCTATCATAGCAACAGAATTCTCATGTTGTAATATTTAAGAAAATATTTAATATTTAAGATCAATTTTAAAAGAGGAACCATTTAAAAAAGCTTGTTTAAATGCAATTAAAAACGAGGTTTATTGGAAACGCCACCCAAAACTGTCATGCCGTTTGCTTTTTATGCTCTGTCACATGACAGAGCATAAAAAGCCTCCAGGTAGCAGCTTACACCAACAATTGCATTCATTCCTGCACATGAAGAACAACCAAATGTGTATAACAAGAGATTGAGGTATAAGAGTGAATTCCTCATGAGCAGCAGCAAAGCACTGCAATGGTTGAGTCCAGACCCAAAGGGAATCCTGATCATTTACGTCGAGTGTTTGAAGTTTCTTCATTTTCCCCCACCTTCTTTGTTAGCTATACTCTTTCTAATCAGGACATCCGAGAAATCCAAAGGCTTCCCACTGCCTATCTCCCTTTCAAATATGTTTGTTAAGGACTGACTATTAGCTAGTGTATACATTATATCTATATTTGAAATAAATACACCAAAACTACCTCATCTATCTGTGTACTAAAGCAGGAAGTTGCACTCACGTCTTTTTTTTCTACATTCTTAAAACCACTTCATTGTGAGATTATTTCACTAGTTTAGGACAAAATGTTGGGAAAAAAGTTTCAAAGAACATATCAGAAATGTTCAACCATGTCTAAGTTCTAAACATTTATATCTGTCTGATCAGTCAAAACCACAAGTGATTTATATTTCCTACATTTGGATGACGAGAGATGAAGGGATTTGAACCAGGATCTCATTTGCTGAAGTATACTTTGTTTTTATGCTGGTGTTCTATAAAACTGATAGATGGTAAAAATCACTGCCATGTCCTTTTCATTTGTGGGTACTTCAGTGTCATTGGTTGGTTTGAAGTCTGAGAAGTTTGTGGCGTGGGGCAGACTGTAGTGTCTGTGGGAAATATCTTTGAAGTCTCTTACTTGGGTAGATGGATGAATTTCTACCTTAAATTTACATTTTCTCCACCGTTACTTCACTGTTTTATCAGTAGAGCAAATTTTGGAAGCTCGGCTGAAAATGAAAACCCAGAATGAGACTGAATGAATTTCTCCACTGAGCATGAATCCATTCTCTTCACTCGGTGTAAAACCCGTGCACGCACCGATCACATCTCCGCTCTGCTTTCCTAAATGAGTGTTGCACACCGGCGCACTGGCAAATGATTACAGAAAAAATGCAGCAGAATCCATGAAACTTTAATCCTGTAAAATCTCTCCAGAGACAGAAGTGAGAGAAAAATCTTTATAGAGCTGAGAAAAACAGTTCGAACATTTGGCAGCTGCACACGGCTCAAGTCAGTCCGAGATCAAACTATCATGAATTTGTAACATTAGGAATCAATAAGAGGTATGTGTTTAATGATCACACATGAACATTTACTGCTAAAATAGCTACACTTTGCTGTTGTTCTTAAGAAACCCAGACTCTATAAAGGTGATAGAAAAAGCAGCTTTCATCTCTATTGAGAGCAGCTCTTTTAGCCTTAAAATTTGAGAGAATAATTTTTCTTTGATGTTGCTGTCCGTCTCACTAAACTGGTCCACTGATTCTGATGGCCCAGGGCAAACTGAAATGATTTATAAAGCTTCTGTACAATGAAACAACCTCGAAATTCACAAAACTGATAGAAACTGTTCCTAAAATCGGGTTGTTATTGGATATAATGCACTATTTGATGTTGGAAGCCGGACAGTTCCTCCATATAGTCCCACTCGGATCATTCTGTGATCATTCGTTCCTTTGATCTATTGAAAAAGCATTCTCAGTGGTCTTTTAGCTATCATTTTGCTATTTTTGGGGGGATAATCTAAAAACCTGTGTCTTTTTTTAGGACGTAGCTTCTGCAGAGCAACAGGAGTTCATTAGAAATTTACCTCAGAGTTGTGGGCGAGACTGTTGGCACGGACCAAACCTGCCCCCATTTCCCACAACTGAGAGCAATTGACACTATTTCCTGCTAGCTTACAGCCCCTTCCACCTCCAACAGAACATTATTAACAGGCGAGCAAAATTGGAGCTATCCAGGCGTACAGTTTAGATCCAGATTTCAGCTCAGACGAGGAAAACAAAGACGTACATGGATCTATTTGTGGATAATCAGAATGGAGAAAAGCAGGAAGCTTGAGACCCGCCCAACGTATTGTCTACATCACAAATAGGATGTTTTCCAACTGCATTTTTTTCGCCTACTACTGATTCACAATGATATAAGAAAAAGAAAAACTCTGAAATGGAGTTTTGATCAAAATTTTCTTTATACTGTATGAAAAAAACGCCACAAGAGCATATTAACAACACCTTCACAATTTTTCATCAAAGTGGGGCTTTAAAACATCCTGCTTTACATTTGAACGAAAATGTGTCACTGATAAAAGGGTCACAAATAAACAAAACACCTCAATACTTTAGGAAGCTCACGTAATTTCAAAATTCATAAACTCAATGATAGAAGAGTTTTAGAAAGAATCTCACATCCTAAACAGTAAAGAAGAAAAATAAGGATAATCCTCTTCTTTTGACCAAACGGCCCAAAATCTGCTCCACTCTGGAAATGGTGACTCAGCACTTCTTTTATGTCAAACTCTGACAATGAAAACAGGAAATATCTGCTTTAATCTAATCCCCCACTCACTGCTCCGTATGCAGGTGTTAAGTATTTTTGGGAATATTCTATAGAGTCCTTGAAATACAGAGTGGAAAATGCTTGCATAAATGGTCCCATAAAAGAAGGATTAAATGTTGATAATATGATAATGAAATTATCAGAAAGAATCTTTTGGTTTCTTCATGCAGTGTAGTCACACATTTCAGACGACCTTCTGATTCAGAACCAAGACAATCCAGCTTTGCTGATATTTGCTACACTGCCTTTTATTGCCTAAACTCAGGAGTAAATATATATATCTACCAGGCTGTTACTGTAATAGTATAAAAACTATGTGCACAATCCCAGAGTGAGCAGGTACTGCTGAGGGAAGCTGTAAAATGCTGCACCATGAAAGTCTGTTCCACCTCCATTTGATTTGCTGGCACTCTCTGTAAAAGTCACTTGAACTGTGTTCCCATAGATTTGCCTAAAATAGGATGCAGCATTTTGTTCAGCTGCTGCACCTAAACAGACATGGTGGAGACAAAGCGAGTGCAGGTTTCCAGGCATATTAATGTGAAAAGTGCTTAAACAGTGTGAGCATGCCATTAGTCACAGACATTATACCTCTGCAAACCACATTCATCAGAGCCAGTGGAAATCTATATTCTGCTGTTCTTTTAATTGCTGGGGTCGAAGAGCTCTCTCCGACTCACTTGTAAGGGCAGCGGTGCAGCTGTTGGAGAGAATTTAAGTGACTGGAGGAAATCACATTTCATAGCCAAGCAGGCAGGAGAGTTCATGATTGTATCATTTACCTTAACATATGCGTATTTAAAACACTCACAGAGAAAGGCATTAACTCTGAGGTCTGGCATGAACATGTGCAGGGAATCAAAGAGCTTTCTCATTGGCATTCACCGCGTGCTCCAGAGTAAGCTGTGGTGTTTTCACAGAAATATATATGCATGTTTCAAATGTTTCAGGTTTACTGGGTATTGTGAGATTCTGGGACGTTTTATCCACAAACGGAGATCTTAGAGCTCGTGACCAGAAGGATTTACCATCGATTCTGTACTATAAGACACACTCAAAAGCCTTTATTTTCCCCCCAAAAAACACTACAGTGCGCTTTACAATGACGATTAATTTTTTTTACAAGTTGATTTGATTTATTGATTTATTTCAAGCATTGTAGTCAAAGCAATACACATATTTATTAGACTCATTACAGAAATGATGAAATGCATGGATTAAAAAAGAAAAAATAAAGCAAGAAAAAGACACTTAAATCACATTTGCTTTATTAAAAACAGTGATCATTAACTAAAGTATAGGTAGAGCTTAATTTACTGCTTGAAAAGGAGTGGGAAGAAGCAAGCTTATATAATCCCACCCCTACTGAGTTCATTACATTGCAAACACGTTGCAAACAAGGTTGGGTGTTATTGTAAATACGTGCAGTGGTGTTGGGAGTTAGCATAGTCACAGTAACAGTCTATTTTTTACATATTGGAAACAATTTGTATTATTTTTGTGAATATGCTAATGCAACTAAGCAGTGTCAGACTGTGTTGTTTTTTTATGAGTTACTAACAAGCTAGGGAGTTGTGTAATCACAGTAAAGTTTGCTTTAGGAGATGCTTGTCCTGCCACCCCCCTATGGAGTAGTTTGTCCCTTTGTTCATCCAAAACTTAATCAATCAGACCCCATCTCCTCTCCTTCCTCACTGAGTTCCTGTAAAATGCATGTTTTATATCATAAATGCATAAAAGCATGTTACCTTAAATACAAAATACAGTTTTATTTTAAAAGAACAAAGGAAGTGTCTGCAGGTCTTGTTAGTACGCTAGCATGTTCTAGTTCTAGAGTTACTGTGTACACAGTAAACAAAGTCGGACTGGCTGACGGACTTTTCTCTTATGATCCGCTGCGCCTCATAGTGTGGAAAATACAAAGGGCTGTGTTTTTTTAAGACCATCTATGCTACAATGGTTATAACTGGATGAAGGTGCAAACAGTTTTTGTTCTTATTGTTTTTTAACTGATCTTTGGTCCTTTTCTTTTTAAAAAGGGACAACATTTACTTTCACTTTTTCAGCTTTTTGGAGTCAAAATCCCATTTATAAAAATGATTTGGAGGAAACATCCACTCCCAAGGTTTCACCTTTAGAATTTTAAGACATGGTTACAGCACATTCCACTATTCATAGATTTCTTTTCTGAAAAATGTGTATTGTTTAGTCTCACAAGCTTCCTTTTTCCTCTAAACAAACTTCTATAGGGGATGATGACCTCGACAACAGACTGATAGAGGACCCTCAGCTGTTTGGAAGGTGTGCACAGGAATGAAACAGACATTTATTATTGTCTTATTCTTCTTGTAAAACTTCACGTCACGTCACAAAGCAACAGTCTTAAATTAGATTAAAATCAGTGCAAGGATGAGAATGTCTCTGTTTTTGAAGAAAGATGGCAGGAGATAGTGAGGACCGAAGAGCTGTGGGGGTTTAAGAGAGGGAATGATGCAACAAGTGACAGGATCAGTGAGAGATTAGGATCAGGTGATTATGCTATGATTTGACAGATTGAGTTTTGCCTTTAACAAAGCGCTGACAGTGCAGGGCAATTACCCAAGCACTCAGTGAATCCAATGTATTTGGAAGCTTAACCGAGGGCAGACTGCTTAGTAAAATCCTGTTAGTCTTGAGTTTTCTAGATTTATGTGCACTTGCAGTATTTCTAATGATATCACATTTACCAGATGTTGGGCGGTGAAAAAGGATTTGCTTTTCTCATTCTGTCAACAAAGTATTATCATCTAAATAATGATAAAAATGTTGACCTATGGAGCTTTAAATGCAAACCAGAGACCGTCTTTGTGTGCAAACCAGAGACTGTCTTTGTGTGCAAACCAGAGACCGTCTTTGTGTGCAAACCAGAGACCGTCTTTGTGTGCAAACCAGAGACTGTCTTTGTGTGTAAACCAGAGACCGTCTTTGTGTGCAAACCAGAGACCGTCTTTGCGTGCAAACCAGAGATGTCTTTATGTGCAAACCAGAGACCGTCTATGGGTGCATACCAGAGACCGTCTTTATGTGCAAACCAGAGACCGTCTATGGGTGCATACCAGAGACCGTCTTTATGTGCAAACCAGAGACCGTCTTTGTGTGCAAACCAGAGACCGTCTTTGTGTGCAAACCAGAGACCGTCTTTATGTGCAAACCAGAGACCGTCTTTATGTGCAACCAGAGACCGTCTATGGGTGCATACCAGAGACCGTCTTTGTGTGCAACCAGAGACCGTCTATGGGTGCATACCAGAGACCGTCTTTATGTGCAAACCAGAGACCGTCTTTGTGTGCAACCAGAGACCGTCTATGGGTGCATACCAGAGACCGTCTTTATGTGCAAACCAGAGACCGTCTATGGCTGCATACCAGAGACCGTCTTTATGTGCAAACCAGAGACCGTCTTTGTGTGCAAACCAGAGACCGTCTTTGTGTGCAAACCAGAGACCGTCTTTATGTGCAAACCAGAGAGTGCATCTTTGTGTGCAAACCAGAGACCGTCTTTATTTCCAAACCAGTCACTATAAAACTTAATGAGAGATTTGCAAGCTATCATAACATCACTACAATGACTTTGTCATGTATTATAATGTAACTCTGTTGAGGAACAGCCTGACAGTCCCTTGAAGGAACCCCCACCCTTCTCTACATGACAGCATCATGGCATTAGTTCAACTACAGACAGGTTTGTGTGTGTTGGTGCTTGCACTGCACACGCGTGTGTTAATGTAATAAGCTTGCTCAGAGAAAATGAGCAGCACAAAGGAGGAGACAAAGAGGGGGGAGAAATCTGACAGCGCAGCTCCCATTTATAGTGTTCCTCTGTTCTGCTTCGCTGCAGAACACAAGAACATCAGAGATGTTGAAGCTGAGCTTTTCCCTGAGCTTGTAAATATTTCAGAATCACACTTAGGGCATTTTAGCACAACGAAAGAAATGTGTGTGTTTCGTGTCTAAATGTATGTAAAAATAGGGTGCTATTACCTTCTGACAGCACGGACGGAGCAGAACAGAAATGGATGAAAACTCGATCTAATCGTCAAAGTGAATGAAAAATGTGACAGTCGGCCCTCTCTGTGTGGTGACAGAGGCGTCAATAAGTTCTCCTAAAGACCTTTTGTGTTGAGATGATTGCACCAGAGATGTTTCAAAATGTTATACATTCATCAAATCTCACAACTTTACGAGTTTTTAACAAATAAAATGCGTTTTTTCTCTACTCTTTTTTCAAAATGACTTTTAACTTGCATAAATGAAGAAGAAGGGAAACGTTTTCGTAGTATTTGGTGATCTCATGTTGATGTGTGAATTATATTAGTTTAAAAACAGCAGCCAGAACTGCTCAGACGATCACAGTTGGCTTTTACTTCCTAACATGAGCGGCTTAGTCCCACAAACATTATAAAAGACATCAGGATTTCTTTTCTTATATAGTGACCATTCTTGATGCCCGCTTAAAAGTAAAAAAAATATATTAAAAAAAACATTTGAAAAAAATATTTTCCTTTGGCTTGTGTGTGCACTGGCCACAGTTCCCAATGTACAGTCTCATTCAGAAAAAAATTGCATCTAATAATAATAACAACAAGTGACTTAAAAGTCATGTTACATAAAATTTGTTCCATAAATATGCAAAAATGTATGTCAAAGAGCAAAAAATGTGCTAGATTTGGAAAAAGTGGAACACTGGATAAAGCAAAACTTAGGAGTCTCTTTGGAATTCTTTTTTAAAATTCAGAAAAAAAGAATACAACCCTTAGTAAAAAGGAGTACACTTAAAGTAGTAGAGTAAAAAGTAAAAGTATAGCAATATAGACTGTAGTATAATCAATACTCCTTCAGCCAAAATGAGAACATTTGAAGTTTAAAATATACAGATAGTAAAAAGGTAAACTTTAAGTATACTTCCTTACTTTTAGCATAGACTAAGTATACTTGTAGTACACATAAATAGACTACTTTTCTCCAGAAAAACCCAAATCAAAAAATGAAAGCTAAAGAATTTAAGCCAGAACAGCTTCAGAAAGCCGAGTGCAGCTCTATCACTGACAAATATAAACAGACCAGACAATACCAGCAAGCAGAACAGGTGATCCTAAAGAAATCCATTACCTGAGCAGTGGGAGGGGAAGAACTGTGACTCTCCAAATGTGTTCTTAATGTCTGGAAAAAAAAAAAAAAAGCTGAATCATCACGTTCCCATACAAATGAGCTGCCTGACCTGTTTACACTCAACTCAGCGCAAAATAATCAAGAGCAATCAGAGCATGTAGATCTGGCATTTATATTCAGATGAGTTGCATCTGTGTGGATCAGGAGCGGCAGAGCAGGAATAGCTTTGCATACATTTACCAACATAAGAAAGAAAGCAGTGATATAATGTTTCTGCATCCAGACGAGACCCCCCCCTCCCCTCCATCTCCCTCTCTCTGCTAGTACAAACAAACAAGCAGAGCAAAACTCTTCTTTGCAGTGCTTTTTCCAAGACAGAGGATTCTGCAGCAGCATGCACAAACATCTGTGTGCAACGTGCTGCAATATCACATCTTTTCCCTCTCGTTTGAGTTGAAAGCCAGTTTCTCTGTGTCGTGGCTGTTGGATTTTCTTTTGGCGGCCTGTTTTGTGTTCTCATTGCTTTCCTCTGACAGCAAAAGTATGACAGACCAACAGCACCGATACACAAGGATAAAAGAAATCACTCCATGTGGGATAGGGTGGCACATATGATGCAATGAGCCTGAAATGAGCAGAACTGGCAGCGGAACAGAACAGCAGCATGCATGACTGAAGTTTAGAATGCTGTTTTGCTGTCATTTTGTCAGATGCATCTATTTTTTATTCTCTCTGCTCATTTGTAAAGCTCCTTCCTAGTTCAGAAATGATTCGTCCTATGCTTTATATGAAGCTGCACATCTTAAAATTGCATTCACCATCGTAATTGGGTTTGCAATATTAAAGATGAATCAGCTTTGTCTCTGGGCCTGAGAAATACCCAAAAGCTAAAGTTTTAGTCCCAACTGCACAGCTATCTGCAGGTGAAAAATGAGAAAAACGCAGGTGACCCGCGCAGAATGTAGACCGTTTGGTGAACCCGTGGCTATGATTCTCTGTACTACTCATAAAACCTTTATAAATATACTAACATTGAACACACATTTGAAAAAACTCAAACGTCCATAACGGAATGTCATCTTCCAATCAGCTTGAACAGCACTAACTAGCCCCTTGTACAGTGTTTGAAAGAGGTTAAGAAAAAGGAAATATTAGAAGACACACCTCACCTACACCTTACGTGTTGTTTATGTATTCACTAAATGGCGTAAACGCATATAGCGCATTTATCAGCCACCATTATCATTATTTACTTTTCTCTGCTCTCCGCCGTTTTGGAAGGTCATGTCCAACCTTATCTTGGAAACTTGGCTATCAGAATTATTTTCAAGTTTTCATTTGCAAATTACGACAAACGGGGTCTTTTATGTGCAAACTTTACCTCGAATTGATTAGTATTTAAGTAAATCGCGCAGCTGCACAGAAAGGCAGGATAATGTAAAAATGCGGCCCCAACATCCTCCAAAATAACCTTGTGATTGATGTTGAAGTTCTTCCTCTATTTTCCTCTTCTTTCTTTTTTCAGCGCCTGATGGATAAAGTCTTTTTGGCATGATATTCTCTTGTTGTCGCTTTGATCAATGTGACAAAATGCGCTCAGACGCAATGATGTTGACTAATCGTTGCTAAGAGAGGCGTAACGTCATTATTTGGGTTGCCAGATTGGTTCAGGTGTGTTGAAGGGGGGAATCATTAAAGTGCAGGCAACTTTCCATGTATAGTGTTTTTCTACCTACAAGCCCCAAAGCGCTTTACAGTCACAGACCCATTCACCCAGTCACACCCACATTCACACACAGGTGGCTGCTCCGCGGCCCACCACCAGAGGCAAGGTGGGGTTCAGTGTCGTGCCCAAGGACACATCAACTCATGGGCGCGCAAGGCGGGAATCGAACCTGCAATCTTACGATCATGGGTCAACCGCCCCACCGCTGCACCACTATAACCTGTTGTCTGTAGCATGCAGATGATCTACGATCTTGATACTTAAGAGAATCACTAACTAGGATGCCCCAAACAGGTATATCCATCTTTTTGCCTGCAGACAGCCTGTATCCACCCATAATGGAACTTGTAACTAAAGCTTAAGATTCAACCGCTCTTCTCTTCAACCCTCTACATGCCTGGACAATCCAAAAACCTGCAGCACCTGTACGGGTCAAACCCCGTATAAGTGCAGGTGGCTAAGGCTTAATGTGCTGAAACCTTGCTGCCCGTCACTTGGACACACACGCTGCATTTGACACACACTGCTATATCACTGGACTGCTTTAGAATTGGCTTCTTGCAAAAAGATGAACTTGAATCTTTGAACATTATTACTGCTGTGGCAGCAAAGCCACTTTCAGTTTTTGACTGAGAGCTGCTTTATGATTGAGCGTGAAAAATGAGACTTTAAAGCTCCCAGCTCAAGATGTTATGGATGTATAATGCTCCCAGTCTTTTCTCGTTGGGCTTGTGGTGGTGGAATTCACTCCTGATGAAAGTTAAAGGAGCAGTTTGGTATTTTGTGAAACAACTGCATTCACTTCTTGACCTAAATGGATGGGAAAATAAAATCTTGAGAGAAGAGATTCACTCCAGCAATTTTTCTCATTTTCCAATTTGAACTCGGCTGCATTGCTACAAGCAACAGACACATTGCTGTAGGAAATTATCCTGTTCAAGTGTGAAAATGAACTGTAAAAATGTGATGAATGTGGTCCTTTCTATGTGACAAAAATGATCATTTATATTACGCATCTTCATGTAAGTTCCACTGTCTATTTGACAAAATGAAGCCATTTTTTAAGAAAAAAAAGAAAGGTGTGTGAAATGCTAAGTACCTGCATGAGTGAACGTGAGAGGATGAGTTCATCGCCACCAGTTTTAGATCAAATATGAAGAGGTACAGTATTCCAAATGGGGCTGGAGTTTCTGAGGGTTAGGAATAGGGTTAAGTTGTTCAAAAAAAATATTTTTTAAATGTGTTATTTAAGGAAAAAAAAAAATAAAGAAAATTAAGGCCACATTTGTCATGGGAGTTTAGCCCCAGAGATCCAGTCGTCTTACTACCAGCTAGGAAAAAAAACTCATAAATTATTGGTTCTTTCATGTTCCACAGGTAATGTATTATAATATGTGTGGATACAGTCTACTCTGAAAGGCTAAAGAAAAAAAAAGGCCTTTTGACTATGGAGTTTTTAGTGTGGAGCATTAGTCCAGAAAAATCTGGAAAACTTCTGTAAAGGTGGTGTTGTGAGGAGAAGTGGATTTATCGTGACATCAGGAAAACTGGAGTTTCTGATCTTTTTTGTGCTTTAAAAAAATGTGTTCATATTAAAGTAAAGACACATAGTTTTCAAATTTAAGGTGTGAATTAAAATGTAAAAAAATAAGCCTCTCATTAGCTTGTGCTATCTTGTGGGGTCCAAATGTCTAGTGGGTCTAGATGACCCCACTCCCAATGTTAAAGTGCCTAGGATAGAGCAAATGTTACCATGAATGGTCTTGTTGTTTAGTTAGGAAGTCCTGCTGCACTTGTGCTATTCTAGACACTTGTGTTTTCTAGTCAGTGCGCTGAACCTTTTTTCTTCAATGATTTGTGATCTTCACTGTTGTCCATGGATTACATGAAATCCTCTTCACCTTTATCCACCTTTGTCATGGTAGGGAGAACACGTCAATGTAAGGGTGGGGTCATCTGGACCCCATAGGATAGCACAAGGGTTAAGGGTAAGTTTCACAAACAATCATGCATTTCACTGCCTCAAGATTTTTAGACTATACTTTGAGCCTTCTGAGTGTTATTCTGCTTTTGTTTGAAATCTACCTTTTGTGTTTACACTTTCTCTTTTCCTCTCATACTGTGTGTAATATGGAATATACTTTTAAAAGTAAAAAAAAAAAGTTGCAGGGAGAAAAAACAAACAAGATGAGGACTGATCATGACTGAAATGCTTCAGGCTTAGTTTCTGTCTGTATCTTCAAAATACATGAATGAAACATTTTTCTCACAAGTTCAGCACCTTTAAGAAGTATCTTGAAAACAGTTGCCCCCCCCCCAGGTGATCTCCATCAGCACTTCACTTCTAATTTATTCACACCTCCCGGTAAACACTGAAGAGTTTAGATTTTCAATCCTCTTCCAGGAGATCATTGAAAGCATAACCCGTTGAAGAATGTGAGAAAAGAATCCCAGCGCATCACATCCCAGCCTTTAAAGCTGTCTAAACGCCCGTCCTGAAGAACTGCAGTGACAAAATGACAAACACGCTGCTGTCTATTTGAATTTTTTATTATTTTTTATTTATTTTATTTATTATTCAATTTATTGTGAATCAGGAGCAGACACAAATATGGTATTAGTAAAAGCTTGTAGTTGTGAAGTAGAAGCTACAACAGCAAGACACAGTCTCACTGCTCAGCTCCATTCTGATGCATCCACTGTCAGACAAATAGATCCATGTTCGTCTTTGGCTACGTTCACACTGCAGGGCTTAGTGCTCAGTTCGGATTTTTTGAAAAAATCCGATTTTTTTGCAAGACTGTTCACATTTCCAAGTAAATCAGAACTTTTGTGATCTCCAGTGTGACCGTGAAATGACCCAGAGGTGACCCGCATGCGCAGAAGAGTACTCAACGGTGAACAACGTCACTCGCTGTTTGCGGAAGTAGCTAACGTTAACAATGGATGTCAACAGCAGTGTTGTTAACAGCTGAGCTGTTTTTGCATTATTACATTTATTTTCACAAAGGAGCAGAACAATTACAATCTTCTCATTTTAAGAAGGCATTGGAGCCGGGATCGTCTGTACCCACTGTTGTGGAATGGGAATGTTTATGTGTGCGCGCACGTGTGTGTGTGTAAGACAAGAGAGAAGAGAAGAAGAGCACACGCAGCGAGCTGGGAATGAGGGGGCAGTGGGGGCGCGCATTCATGTTGTGTGTGTTATGGAGGAAGGAGAACGGTAATAAAAGAAGGTTTCCCCATGAATAAATGATATGGACTCTTTATTAACCTGCTTTGGAGAATGTGGGTGTCTGAACGGGGAAGTGAACCCCGGAGGAGGATCCGCCTTCGGCCCTGGAGAAGCCGGTCTCCCCCACGCTTCTGACCACGGTCGGAAAGAGGTAAAAAAGTCATTGCGGGAAATCGCAGCATTGTCCGCCATGGTTGATGTTTATGTTCTCGTCCCCGCCTACTTCAACGCAGAATTACGAAGTTTGTAGCGTATCGATGACGTACGGGTCGGATGCATGCGGCTTGGCCGGTCAGACGGCGGTCACATTTGAAAAGATCAGATCTGTGTCGTTCAGACTGTCATGAAAAGATCAGATACAGGTTGCAGAGGGGCAAAAAAAAAATCGGAATTGGGTCGTTTCAGCCTGCAGTGTGAACGTAGCCTTTGTTTTCCTCGTCTGAGCTGGAATCTGGATCTTAACTGTACAGCTGGACAGAACCAATATTGGACCCCATTTTTGTCCTACATTGGTCCTGCATTTTTGTTGTACCAGTAATTTGAAGTTGGGGTTTTGTGGGTCTGTAAGCTAGCAGGAAAACGTGTAAACAGATGGATGATGGGATGCAGCGCCGGTCCAGCCCACACCTCAGGAGGTCATTTCTACTCTTGTCACATGCTCACCTGAGGACACTAGCGTTTCCACTTAACTCATGAAGCACCCAGAAGCTATGTCCTAGAAAACAACACAGATTTTTGATTTTTGCTCAAAACCGCATAATCAAAATTGAAGGACCACTGGGAACACTTTGACTATCAATCAAAAGATGATCAGAATGGGACTTTAAAGTGAATAAATATAAAGACAGAATAAAATAACTCTTTTAAATCTGTAAAATATTGAATATTGATTATTTAGAAGTTTGAAAACGCCAGGTAATTGTTCCAAATTGTTGGTTCTACAGTGCATAACAATCATTAATGCATGGAAGCACGCAGTGTTTATGAACCATAAATGCCACAGCTCCAGCCTTCTGGCCCCGCCAGAGTAAACAGATCATTTGCGATAAATGCTTTAAAGCACTCTGGATTCAATTACAATTGTGAGAAATCGGCATCAACAAGATAATCAACAGCCTGCTGCATCGTACACATATTATATTTCAGGCACCATGTAGTGTTGCTGCATGGAGATATGCTTTCACCATCAAGCTGCTCTCTCAGATCCCACAGAGCTGTTAGTGATAAATGCACCAACAAGAACATTTGATCGTTTCCTCTGAGAGCTTCTCTGAGAAGTCTCATGGATGTCAGCTACTTCTTTTCCTAATAAATGAGCTGCTTTTCCCTCTAAGGAGCTTTCACTGTCCTGCATTAATGGATTTTGCTCCAACACTGAGAGCGTGTTGGAATTAAACAGATGTACAACATGCAGTCTAAGTGCCCAGAGATCCGCCTTGGAGCGTCTGGATGGCTGCAGCAGCCAGATGTGCAAACTCTGACATTAACTGATTATAAATAGTAAATGGCGTATACTTATACAGCGCTTTCTACCCTCTTTCGAAGGCCCAAAGCGCTTTACAGTCACAGTCCCATTCACCCAGTCGCACACACACTAATGGCGGCTCTGCTGCCGAACACTGGCGCCAACCTCCCACCAGAGGCAAGGTGGGGTTCAGTGTCTTGCCCAAGGACACTTCGACACATGGACGTGCAAGGCGGGAATCGAACCAGCAATTTTACGATAATGGGTCGACCGCCCTACCACTGTACCACAGCCGCCCAATATAAAGCACCAACATCTGGTAAAATCAAGTCTCTCACATTAGAACTCAAAAAGGCTATTTTTAAAACACATAAGAACTCTACAGACGTCGTGTTATGAAGGTTCTTCTAATTGGCTTTTCTGAAAAATGGACATTACACCAAAATTAGTTCAGGAATGTTCTGGCTGTTGGTAAAACCTTTGTAACCATTATGGATTAAGTGCTCAAACATATGTTTTAATAATAATGCAATTTCAAGCTGCGATTTTCTATTAAATCCAATTTCTAACTCATTCAGGCATAGAGGTATGCCAGCTGTTCCCCAACCATGTGCATTCCTTGTCATGCAGACTTGGTAGAGTTAGGTCTAATCTACAGGAATTTAAGGCAGTTTGACTCGTTGGGGTTCTGTGCTGTGGCTTTGCTTCTAATTCTAGTAGATCGCATTGAGCTGTGTCGTGTTGGTTAAGATTTACAGACTCGGAGAGACGGATGAGCGGTCTGGGCTCTGCGACATCAGAAACATCAGAAGGCAGCAAATAACAACATATGGAGTCAAAATGGCAATTGGAGGGTGTGGAACGGTTTTAAAACATTTACACTCTGATGGCGGCTCCCCTGCTGGACACTGGCATCAACCTATAGCCACCAGGAGCAATGTGGGGTTCAGTGTCTTGTCCAAGGAAACAAGGGTGGGCAAGGCGGGAGCCAAAACCTTTGATTTTCCGATCACAGGTCGAAGGCTCTACTGCATCATGGCTGCCTGTAGGTAGGGTAGGACTATGAAAGTGCTGCTCATTTACCATTTTATCCTGAAAAGCAACTAACCTGTAGTTTGTGCCAAGTCATGATTAGCCTACAATTGATTTGTATCTAACATCAGTTTAATGTACATAAAGTTTGTAAGTAAAAGCAGTTGTGAAATGAGCCTCAACAGGTTAAACCTAAGAAAAGGGCAGCATTGAAGATGTGTGTTGGTGTTTAAATCCCTTTGTGTTTAAACCTACAAAAGCTCCTGATGTCAGAAGAGGTTTCTCTAAAGGAGTTTCCAAAAAGTCTCAGAATTTCATTTCATCGCTGATTCTTTGTTTATCATCTCACTTGTGTTTTGTGAAAACTACAAGTTACATTTTCTCAACACCGTCTAACAGTTAAGCACGTCTGGAGCCTGTGTTGAATGTTCTTTTTTTATGAATTTGGAAAGCAAAAGTGTTTAGTGGCAAGCAGATGTGAAGCCAGAGGCAGGAAAGAACCTGCAAAGTCAACCTGTTATTAAGAAATAATCTAACGGGAGTGACTAAAGGCATTTAAAGAGCTATCAGTAAGACATTGCAGGGAATACAGTCGTCCCAGTTGTAGTGTCTGAGGTGACATGCTGTAACTTTTCTGCACAGACGCTGCAGAGTTTAAGGACCTGTGCAAATGTGAGTTCAGTGAAATGAACTCAAGCATGCTAAAGGTGAAACCTGCATCCGAATCTTTGTCAAAGTGTTTTGTTTGAATTGTCATGATCTGCTCTGTGTTTTCACCCTTCATGCCTCATTCCCTCTGCTTCCTGTTTCAGTTAATCACTTATTCACTCCGACTGCATGCACAGTGGTAAGCAAGAGGGCGCTGGTTCGAATCCTGCCGGGACCTTTCTGTGTGGAGTCTGCACGTTCTCCCTGTGCATGCGTGGGAATTCTCCGGCTTCCTCCCACAGTCCAAAAACATGCTTCATCGGTTCATTGGTAACTCTAGTGTCCCTTGGTGTGCATGTGGGAGTGGCTGTGTGCCCTGTTACAGACTGCCGATCTGTCCAGGGTGCTCCCTAATTTCACAAGACAGTGGCAGGGACAGGCTTTGGCAACCCCGTAGGAGCAGACAAAAGAAACGTCGTTAGAAAAAGAGAGTATTTGGGACGTAGAAAATACGCCTGGCGGGCCACAAGCTCCCTGCAATGAGGAGGGGAATGGGAGGCCGGGTTGCTCCATACCAACGGTCCCGCCTACAACTCAGAGATGAATGTTAAATAAACTCCTGCCGCTCTACAGAAACTGTTCTCTCAAATATCACACAGGTTTTTGGAATTTGGCTAAAAACGGGATAAAAATAATTAAAAGACCACTGGGAGCGATTTAAAAATAGATCAAAATATAACTCTGGTCAAGCAGATCCAGAAGAATTTTAGTGATCATTTGGAAAACGTTTCACTATAGTATTACATCGTGACCTGACAATGTGACCTTTGAAATGTCATCCTAATTTAAATTCGCAATTGGAAATCTGTAACTGTATTTAAATATTTTTCTGTAATCTTCAAGGTTCATTGACAGACCTCAGCTGATCCAGACGCCGTCTATCAAAAAAGGCTTTACTTCATGGGCTTTTACTGTCAGTTATTACCTTTGGTCATTATTGGAGTAGCAGTGAAGGAAGATAAGAGCTGAAGGACTGCTCCTCTTTACTTCACTTTCCCTCCTCCACTTCTCTCCTGCCACTTCTAAAGAGGAGTCTCCCTGAAAGGGGGGTTGGGAGAAAGGAAAGCACAACAGGAGCCATATCAAGTGACATGTGCTCTTGTTGTGCCTTTAATCAGTGTGTGAACAAGCCCTCTGCTGACACCCACAGGAAACATAAAAAGGACTTGACACGTGTCCAGAGTTCTTGGGTGCAGCCTTAAGGCCCGTACACACCGGGACGAATATTCGCCGGGCGTTATTCGCCAGCGTTTTTCGCCACGTCTTTTGTGTTCACACCCAGGCGATTTTCGCTGACGATGAGCCGAGCCAACATGCAATTTCATTCCCTGACATTAGATGGCGCTTTGTAAACAGAAATAAATACTCCTGTACACAAGGTGGTTTTCACTCAGAAGAAGAGAGCCAGTATTTACGCGCTTGTCAGAATCATACAAAGAAAACATGAATATTTCAAGCACCAGTAGCTCCAGCTCCAGTTCCAATGATGAAGAAATTATTGTTCTGTTGAATGATGAAAGACGCCGGAAAAGACGCCGATTTTGGGTACATCCCATAGTTACGAGAAGAGAAGAACATGGTGAGTTTTATCGACTGGTACAAAAGCTGAAAATGTTTAATGAGCGTTTTCGCGGATATTTTAGAATGTCCGTCATTATTTCTTTGCAGCAGTGTAGCCGCTACTTGGCGTCCATCTTCTTTGCTGGTATGTGTGCTCAGAAAGGCAGTGTTGTGTTTGAGCGCCCCCAAGTTGTGTTTTACTGTAACTTCAGAAGCTCCAGACACGTGAGCAAAAGCGCCATTCTCATTGGTCGAATAGATTTCGACGCGAGGCGTCAAAAAGAAAAAACGAACCCGAGGCGGTTTTTTTTTTGACGCTTTGACGCGTGGCGTTTTTTCGCGTCGGTGTGCACACTCTCATTGGTGCCCTTTGTTTAGTCAGGAGGCGAATTTCGCCGACGAAAATCGCCGGCGAAATTCGTCCCGGTGTGTACGGGCCTTTAAGCAGACATGGACACACGATACAGAGGAAAAAGGCTTGCTGTTTATTAAGAGCCACCTACAAAACCTTTAAGAGCTTACTTCTCTCTTTTTTACAGATTTTAGTCAAAACTATTAAAGTACTAAAGTAGTTAAATAGGTAAGAGATTAAAACATGCTTAATAGTTCATTTGGACTGGAGCAGAACTGCCCTCTTCCTTGGTCAAACAAGCTACTATACGGGCAGAATGCTTTTCAGTAGCACAAAAGCAGTAAAACAAGTTACCTGCAATTTAAAATCTGACTTATCAGAGCGTAAACACGCTGCATGCTACTTGTGATGCTACGCACACACAGAGCATGCATTCAAGACTGCATAGAACAGAGGTTTTTAAATGTGCTTTTAGCTTACGGTGCTCAAACAGGAATGTCACCATTGATATATTCTCAAAAGTCACAGCTCTGTCTTCCCCACTGGTAACCAGCGGGAACTATCTCCAGAGTAATAAATTGCACTCCATCTCCCAGCAACCCCAGCGTGCAGTTTCTGAGTGCTGCACACACCACTCATAAAATATATAATCACAACAGGGGACGGAACGTTTTGCAATCAACCACCAAAATTGTGACAAAATTATATGATCAAGAGAAATCCCCTTTCACAGGTTAGCAATCATATTTTAATAAGGGGAAATCAGGCTGGGAAGCATGAGGTGGGTGCTAAGTGACCGCCAGCATTCTAGTTTGGGTCATGTAATGTTTGATGTTTCTTGAAATTTAGTGGAGGAGAAATTATGGTGTGGGCTGGTTTTTCAGGACTTGGGCTAGGCCCCTTAGTTTCAGTGGAAGGAACTCTGAATGCTTCAGGATGCCCAAACATTTTGGACAAATCTGTGCTCCCAACCTTGTGGAAACAGTTTGGAGCGGGCCCCTCCTCTTTCAACAGGACTGTGCACCAGTGACCAAAGCACGGTCCATGAAGACATGGATGACAGAGTTATGGGTTAGGAATGGGATAGCACTTTAGTTCATATGTCATTCAAGGTAGTTGAGTGAATATTTTCGGTAATATAATGGTAAATGGCGTCGTATACCCTCTTTCGAAGACCCAAAGCGCTTTACAGTCACAGTCCCTTTCACCCATGCACACACACATTCACACTGGCGCCAACCTCCCACCAGAGGCAAGTTGGGGTTCAGTGTCTTGCCCAAGGACACTTTGACACATGAGTGTGCAAGGCGGGAATCGAACCTGCAATCTTACGATCATGGGTCGACCGCCCCACCGCTGCACCACGGCCGCCCATAATGTATTTTGTGAGACAAGTACGACATTTTCTGGTTGCGGTTGATTCCTGCCTGCCTGCCCTAAACTGGAACAGCAGGGTTCTGTTGACGTGCCTCAATGCGCAGCAATGGCGCCTGCATGCACACATCACTGTGTATAGCAGCAAATAGGCAAAGGCCGATCCAGTAACATATATAGATGATCTGTCGCTACACAATAATGGCCCATGTATTTGAAAGAGGCTTGGTGGGAAATGTCCAAACGTCTGACGCAAGACAGAGGACATTTGCTTCTGCAAAGTCCATTAATTTCTAAAAAATAAACACCTCGAAGGGCATTAACCCACTTATACCATGGCCACTTCACAACAGACATAATTATTTAATCAGTTATTAGCATTTGCCTTTTATTTCATTGGTTTCAATATAAAATGTTCCTCCGCCGTTTTGGAAATTCTGGGGTTGAGGAGAGCTGCCTCACACAGAATCTTTCCAAACTTCAGAAAAGAGTCCAGGAAAATGTCTCGCTGACCAGCCAGCTGCAAACCCTCGCCGCTGAGCTGGAAGGCAAGAAAAATCTCAGGGAGACCTTCTCTGGACTCTGCCAGGCAAAGAAATCTGCCGCCACGCTTACAAAGAAGCTGGAAAAGGACTTGCAACGTGTCAACAAGAAAATCCAGGAGCAAAAACCCCTGGAGGACCGTTGCAAGGACCAACAGGAAAAAGTCAACCTCCTGACAGAGACCAACACCACCCTCAAAGAAACTCTTAAGGAACTCCAGGCCAGAGTTCAGGATACCAAAGAGCTATCCACCCAGTTAATTCAAGTCAAACTCACCGCCGAAGCTCTCAGTCAGGAGAACAGTGACCTACAGAAAGAGCTTCACAGGGTCCAAACCACCATTGTGGCCCTTGAACCTCTGGAACTTCAGCTCAAAGACGAGAAGGATCGCCTCCAAACACTGCAGGACCAAAACACTGCCCTCCACAACCAGCTCAAAGACCTCCAAAGCCATCGTGAGGAGGAGGCAGCAACAAAACAACGTTATGCCTCCATCCTCATCCAAACCAAGTCTCTGGAAGAGGAGAACTCCAGCCTTGATTCTGAAATTCTCAAGCTCACTGTGCAGTGTGAGGAGGCAAAACTTTGGCTTCAGCAGCACCAGGACATTACCATCAACCTTAATGGACTGAGACAAAACAACGCTAAACTCTTGAAGACACTGGAAAGTCTGAAAACAGAGCAGGAACAACTCATCCAATCAGAACAAGAATACCTTCAAGCCAAATCACACATTCTTACTTTGAAAGAAGAGAATGAAAGTTTCACCAAAGAAGTCAAAGACCTTCAGGAGAACCTCAAAAATCTCAAAGATTTAAAAGAAACATTTGCTGCATTGAAAGCTGAACAACAAACTGTCTCAACCCAAAACAGAGTCCTCACCTCGGAGTTCTCAACTCTAAAAGTAAAGCTACACAAGGAAAGGGCAAGCATCCGCCGAAACCTTGGTGTGTCTCCAGATGAGTTGGAACACAAGTACAAAGAAGAATCGGATTCGTTCCAGTCTCTGCAGAAAGAAAACGCCATCCTGAAAGAAAAATTGACAGAGCTGGAGAAAAAGAATGAGAAAGACTCTGAGATGATGCTTCAGTATTCCTCTCTGCAGGCTGAGAAAAAGGCTGTGGAGAGTGAATACAAAACAATAAAGCAGCAGATCAGAGTTCTTTCTCAGCAATGTGAGGACTTCAGGCCAATAACGGAAAAATTCAATGAAACCACAGAGAGCATCAGCAAAGTCCAAGAAATAAATAAATCCCTTTTGGAGGAACGCTCAAATCTGGAAATCATGAAACAACAATTAGAAGGATTGGCCACAGAATATACACAAATGGAGACCAGCATTGCAGAATTGAAGAAAGAAAATTTTAACCTCACCAAAGATTTAGAAAAGATCAGTTCAGAAATTCTGGGTCAAAAACATCTGGAGGTCAAATATGCAGCTGCAAAACAAGAACATGAAGCACTTCTGGCTGAAAATGCAGTTCTAAAAGCCAAAGTCTCAAACTCTGCACAAGAACCACAAAACGCCACTTTGAGGCGCCCTCTTCGGACTCCAGCCAGAGCTGCTCAAAGACAGGTTCCTGCTCCAAACCAACCAAGTCAGCCTGTGTTGGAGGAAACCTCTGAAATCACAGAAAGAACTAGCAGGTTCCAACAACACAGAGCTGCACTTGCACAGCATCAGGGTTTCTTACCAAACAGGGTTCCTGGTTCCCGGCGGGTCTAGGACCTTAAGAAGCTAAATTTAAGCAACCCTGATTGAAAAAAAAAAAATGATATAAAAGTACAAAAAAAGAATAGCAGTAATATAAAAATTGATTATTTTATATGAATGTAAATAATAATATATGAACCTTAATAATACTATTTCAAAATAAAAGTATAATTATAAGTAAAAAACAATATTAATATAATAAATAATAAACTACTTATTAATAAAAAAATAAACAAATAAATAGAATAACTTTAATAATATTAACAAAATGAAACTGTATCTATAAGAAAAAACAATAATAATTATAATAAATAATAACCTACTAATTAATTTAAAAAAAAAACTAACCTGTCTCACGACAGTCTAAACCCGAATCACGTTCAATATTAGTGGGTGAACAATCCAACGCTTGGTGAATTCTGCTTCACAATGATAGGAAGAGCAGACATTGAATTATCAAAAAGCGTTGTCGCTATGAACGCTTGGCCGCCACAAACCAGTGGCTGCACAAGGAGAGCTTCCTGCTCCAAACCAACCAAGTCAGCCTGTGTTGGAGGAAACCTCTGAAATCACAGAAAGAACTAGCAGGTTCCAACAACACAGAGCTGCACTTGCACAGCATCAGGGTTTCTTACCAAACAGGGTTCCTGGTTCCCGGCGGGTCTAGGACCTTAAGAAGCTAAATTTAAGCAACCCTGATTGAAAAAAAAAAAAAATGATCTAAAAGTACAAAAAAAGAATTGTAATAGCAATAATATAAAAAAATGAATTCTGAATATGAATGTAAATAATAATATATTAACCTTAACAATAATATTTACTAAATACAACTATAATCTAAAAAATTATAAGAGAAATAAAAAAATGTAAAATAATGTAACTACAAAATAAAAAATGGTATAAATGTATAGATAGATTAACTTAATAATATTAACAATATAAAACTATAATTATAAGAAATATTAATTTTAATATAATAAAACTACAGATATGATAGATAGATAGATAGATGATAGGATAGAATAGATAAGATAATCGATAATAGATAGATAGATAGATAGATAGGATAGATAGATAGATCGATAGGATAGATAGATAGATAAGATAGATAGATAGATAGATAATAGATAGATAGATAGATAGATAGATAGATAGATAGATAGATAGAAATCGATAGATAGATAGATAGATAGATAGATAGATAGATAGATAGATAGATTGATTGATTGGCTAGTGACTGATTAGTCTCCCCTCCCTGAATCGCCACCTTATCGTGGTGGAGGGGTTTGCGTGCCCGAATGATTCCAGGAGCCGGTTTAGCTGGGTGGTGATCCACCTCAAACTGGTTCTGGGAGACGGGCCAGGCTAAGGGCGGTTCAAACAAAAAACTTTTAATACTAGATCCACTTACCCCCCCCCCCAGAGAGTTACCAGGGCCCCACCCTGGAGCCCGACTAGTTAGTGCTGGTGGCTTCTTCCTTAATTGCTCTGGGGCAGTGGTCACTGGGGAAGTGGACAGCAAGCATGTTGTCCTGTAGGCCCCCCAAAGCAAAAGAACGTTTCCTGTCTTGTGGCCTTGGTTGGTTGTAGGTGATCAATATTGGGGCAGGACGAGCGATGGTGGGGCACCAGCCTTATCCACTTTTGGTTAGATGCTTTGCAGTGGATCACTCAATCATCTTTCTCCAATTAGTCCCCAATACCCAGAGAGAAAAAAACAAAGAACTCTTCATATGAGGCCTTCCCCCTGCAGAGAACCTGATGCAGTCCTTTCCTGAGCCCCCTACTGCCCCGATAGAGCTGCACCTTTAACGACGACCTATCCCCAGCCCGGCTGAGAAGAATGCCTTTGGATGCTCTCTACACAGTGTATGAGCCCCCTGATTGAAGTTCTAGAGCAGCGTGTGAAGTTCTTGTCTCTGCACAGCTTCCTCAGGGTCCTCAGCATGACAGGAACCTGCAGTGATGAGGCTGTGAGTACTGAAGATGGGATAAAAATAGGTTGCAGCCAACAACCTTTCCAGAGAGGCTCTCTGGCTGAGAGACTCCATCATCCACATTCCTGGAGTGGGAGCAGACCCACAGCAGCTCCAGAATCCACAGCGGCTCTTTAAATAAGTTACTTTCTGTGAAAGAGGAAGAAAATCAGTTGTTGCTATGCATCCACTGTCTGCAAAAAGAATCAATGAGATGCCAGAGGTTTAACCT
The DNA here is from genome assembly GCA_023969325.1 of Oryzias curvinotus. Classification (NCBI taxonomy): domain Eukaryota; kingdom Metazoa; phylum Chordata; class Actinopteri; order Beloniformes; family Adrianichthyidae; genus Oryzias; species Oryzias curvinotus. The sequence continues at coordinate 8,525,658 of CM043719.1, forward strand.
AACAGTCTACGGGAATTCCACAACTACGGTATTTTCTACACTAAACCAACAATTTCCTATAATTCAGAACGTCTTATATGTGGATTAATGGTGGTTGTGTTTACCGATGTCAAAAACAGTTTACAGTACATGGTGTTATGACAAAATCAGTTTGTTCCAAACTAATTTGGGTGTTATTTTAAAAGTTCTACGGAGTTTTAGGGCCAGTTTACAAACATTTTTTTTTTTGACGTTGTGCTTTAGAAATCTGGTGCGGCCTAATCGTGCTGAAAATTAGGGTACTAGAAAGACCGTGTGTCACAAAACAGGCAGGAGGCTAGTTCCAGTTGCAGCAGGTTTCTTAGCACAGCCAAAAGTCCACAAAGCCAAATCAGGGTCCTCCAGAGGAGCTGGAGGAAGTGGCTGGGGCGAGGGAAGTCTGGGCATCTCTGCTTAGGCTGCTGCCCCCGCGACCCGGTCCGGATAAGCGGAGGAAGATGGAGGAAGATGGATGGATGGATGGATGGATGGATGGATGGATGGATGGATGGATGGATGGATGGGTGGGTGGGTGGATGGATGGGTGGATGGATGGATGGAGGGTGGATGGA